>JAYXIM010011562.1:0-142683 GCA_037575425.1 Anastrepha fraterculus | reverse complement strand
AGCGACACTTGATGACAGACCTCGGCGCAAATGGGCCATGCTTTTATAGCAGACAAGAGCAGCTGGTTGTTTCCAAACGGCAACCACAGGCAGTTGAAGCAGCAACAACAACCACTGCCGGTGCCCATTTGATAATGACAGTGATGCCACTGCGCCATATTATGGTAAATTAGTAGAGGAATAAGTGAGTAAACATGTTTGGAAATTTCCCAATGCGAATCGATGCAAGGTGATATTGGCCAAACATCTGATTTTTTCTTCTTACGATTGGGTATTTTGAAAGTCAAAGTCACCTGCTTCATAGTTTGCTAAAAGGCAACTGAGTTTGTTTTAAGTGTTGTTTTTGTATTATAAACACATTATAAAAAATATAGTTTATGTAGTCAAGCTAAATATTCCATTCTATTGACTATAAACTGTAAATTTCAAAATCGCGCAAGGGCAGAAAAAATAAATTTGTTTGCTTAAAAAGTTCAATCACATGCTCCCAAATCATATGTTTTCGTTATGGATAATTTTTGTTGGCGTAAATTTCTGCATTGAATATTTTTCAAAAGATTCCCATTTCAAGATATGTACACACACTTCAAACTGGTTTCTTTAGTGGGTATGTTATTGGGATTAAAAAAAAATTGTCGAAGCTCCAATAGGATAGCATGCAAGTGTGTATAAAAGTACATAAATTTATTACGTTATATTGTATTTATTGACGTATGGCTGTATAAAGGAAATGGTAACAATACGTGCATATAATTCAATTATAAATACATATAAATATATTCATGTATAATATATACATATGCACCGAATATAATCTGCCGGCCGCTGATAATCTTTCGTAATCGGTCTTATAATGCAGACACCTTTGATTTATTTCATATAGTGCTTTAAGAAAAATAAATTATTAAATTTTGGAAAGAACGTGAATATGCATAAGTACGTCAATACAAGTAAAAAGTTAAGAACTACAGCTGCACAGGAGAATTGGACAATGCCGCTATGTTATGTGTTGTTATCATTGTAGCTGTTATCGACTCGGTATGTTTGGACCAAGCGCTTTTGTCATCTAATCAAGAGAAGATATATTTTTTGAGTAAAAATTTTATTTATTAATTTACATGAAATACAATTATAAATGATTATATTTCCCACTTATGGTAACTAGCAACATAGGCTATCGGCCTTTGAGCAAAATTTAAATGTTTTGCATATTTATCAGTATAAAGGGTTGCACAAATTGCACAAAAACAGACACATACAGTGAGAGACTTAAGTCTACATACAGTTGTACATTTTCCTATTTCCCAGAAAGTATGCAATAATTGAAGAAACTGTTGATGTATTTTTTTCGGAACTCATATTTATTCATAAATTTATAAAAACTAAATTATTTCACTTGCTTTATAACAAAAAATTCAAAAACCAACAAAAAAATGGTATCACTCAAGGTAAGCAAACTTTGGAAAAGTAGCTGTAAAGTACCGTTATTCGAAAAGCAATATATCAAAAGTGACGCCCAAAATGTTGGGGTAGTTTACTGTTGGTATTGGTTGTCATCTATTTTTACCTTTAGCTATAGTTTAACCTATTGAACAATCATCAGCATAGGAGACCAGGGAGACTCGCTCTGGTATTCTTCTCTGTTTTTAGTTTTTGTCTCGAAAGATGACGAATGCCGACCACTCAAATAGTTCGCGGATCACCTCTTCAATGCCCGCGGTCAATCCGAATATTAATGGCGGTGAGTGCTGTGGTCGTACTGTGCATTCGGCGGAATCCATGCTGATGGGTGGCTGAAGTTAGGTGTTTCGTGGGAGTAGGAGTGCCTCATGAGTCTTCGCTACTGGGGAAAGGAGAGAAATCGTAAGATTCCCCTTGGCGGGTTTCCCAAGTTTCAGTAGTCGAACCACTCTCCCTGCTTCCCACTTGTCAGGAATTATGAGAGTGGTCATCCACAAGTTGGCGCGTACACTTGTTTTTGGATGTTCAGCCGAGCTCCTCCCCTTTTTGTGGTGTGATGTTGTTCCTCAAATGGAGGGACCTACAGTTTCAAGCCGACCCGAACGGCAGATATTTTTTATGAGAAGCTTTTTCATGGCAGAAATACAATCGGAGGTTTGCCATTGCCTATCGAGGGGCGACCACTATTAGAAAAAACGTTTCCTTCATTTATGGTCTTTCACCTGAATCCCGAACGTTAGTAGCCTTGTGAAATATCCTACTCCCAATGGACTCAAGTTTTTCATCATTAGCATGTTTAATTCATCCGGGCCAATGACTTTAGAAGCTTTTGCTTTCTTGATGGCTACCTGAACCTCATCGCTGGAGAAAATAAGTAGCGCACTGTTGTTCGACAGTTAGTGTAGCCGTCTGGTAGCACGACGTTTGGACCTGTCGGCAGGAGGGTGCAGCCTAAATTGCCGGCTAAAATAGTTGCTCAGTCAATAGTTGTCCCCTACGACCGTTTGGTAGACTTGAGTGCCAAAGCTCGTGGTACGCGTTAAGGTCGCCTACTACCAATCGGTTTTCACCTCTGATGAGCGCAACAATTTCAATTTGATATCTAGCCGGGCAGCAGGGGACAGAGGAGGGAAACATATATTAAATATTTCAATGCCGAGACTCGCTCGCGATCTTGTCTGTGCAACGTGCCCTCTCTGGTTATCAGGGAGGTGCTAGCGTGCAGTTTGGTTTCGCAGCTATTGGGATTCCATATCAGCTCATAAAGTCGACTAGCTCATCCAATTTACTCGTTAGTCCGTTGCAGTTAAATTTAAGTATCCTAAACTCCTCGGGATAATGGTCGCTATTCGGAGTGTGAGAAATGAGTGGGGTTATCTACGTTATTTCTGCTATGCATTCCGCTGTTGCGGCCTGATGGTGGTAGTCAGCCGTGCGACATTGGTGGTTGCGGGTACAGAACTCTATAGCAAGAGGCAACGTAGTCACGCGTCCAGTCTCGGTAAGTGCTCAGACCAGAGCAACCCCAAAAATAACACCAGCCATTGCAGGAGTTGTATTTGACTATTGTCAGCTTTCGAGGTCGTCTTGTCTAACACACGAAACAGGCTGTACGGGGGATCAAGAGCTGCTCGAACGTAGGATGTAGAAGGGGGTTGGGGTACAGAGGGGGTCAGTTGTATCAGGCATTAGGAAGATGACCTTTATTGAAGGTACTACGGACCGAGATAAATATATTAACATATTGGAACAACATTTGAAGCCATCAGAACAATGCTTTGGTCTTGGATAAGGTTGGGTTTTCCAACAAAACATAGCTCTAGTATTATGCACCCAGACAACTAAATACACCGCAGCAGAGTCCGGATTTAAATCCGATAGAGCATGTTTGGGATCTTTTAGAGATAAAAGTTGGAGGAAGTATAGTAATTGACAAGACATCTTCAATTAGAGATTGATAACGGTGGTTGACCTACTAAATACTAATTCTACTACTAAATACTAAAGTATTCAAAAAGCTAGTTTTAAAATGAATAAAAATTAATAAATTTTTTTTTAAGCTAATTGAACTGTATAAAGACTTTTGTCATACCGCTTTTTGTTTTTTTGTTAATTTTCAATTGTTGTATACCTTCTGGGAAATAAGAAAATACGCTGCTGTACATGTTTTAAGAATAAAATGTGCCCATAATTATGTAAGAGGTCTAAGTAATATATTTCTTGTTTCGACATATTTTGAACGAGTTAAAAAATATTTTTATATTACGTGACATTTTAATTTATAATTTTCTAGTTTTGATTAAAGAAATTTATTATCAATATAAAATTTGTATGAATTTCATACGAAAATGTTGTTTTTAAAGCTCTAATTGACTTAACCATTTTCAAAATAATGAACTAATGCAATAAAGAACTATAAGTTTTATTTAAAACAATAACTTTAATAAAATATTTCATGAGCATTTATTAATCATTTTTAAAAAGTAGTCCATGTTTATCATTTTCCTTGTAAGCTGTTACGTGTTTTTGAGTAGTTATAATATCCTCCAATGCGCTAAAATGCATGATGCTACTTCCTGTGCATCTCTTGATGCTGTAGCTTCATCCATACATTCATCTTGACATTGTCATTACGGAAATTATGGAAGCCCAAGTCATAAACGTACATATTTCGCTTACAAAAGGCTAACGAATTTTTTACTTAGACCACTTACATAGTTACATCCGCTATTTAAACGTTCGTTTTTGCCGATGTCGTGAAAATTACATTAAATACATGTATTTTAAGGTCAAGTGGATGTGAAAGAAGTGATAAACACATTTTTTTTTAATTTTGACTTAGAGCACTTTCATAATTATGGGCACAAATATTTTACAAGTTTTGCCGCTTTTATAATTTCTGTTTTTACTATGTCTCGACTTCTTTTTCACTAAGGCGGCCACTTGTTTGGGCTAAAGCTTTGCTCTCCCTAAAAGGTGAAACCACTTCGTCTCTCTAATAAACTATGAAATATAGTGAGGGATCGCAGAAGGGTTGTGAAAGTCAGTCGAGATTGATCAGAGGCATAGTTCGATTTTCATTTATTTCAGGCCTGAACTGTTGAGTTACCTCACCAGTGGGTTCCGCGGTCCATGTAGACCCACCTGATCCACAGTTTGCTTGATGGTAAAGGGATGCGCAAAAACATTCTTCATACATCATCTTCAATCACATTTATCGGTAGACCCAGGGAACATGCTGTTTCGGCGAAGTTGGTCCAAAGGGACAGAAGTAAGCCGTTTAAACGCAGCCGACCCTATTATTTATCTTTAAGCAGGGTGCTATGATCGATTGGAAGCCACATTTCTTACCTATAGCCGTTTTACATGGATATATGGACAGTGAACGTTTTCCAGCATCTGCCTTCAAGATTCAGTTCAAATTGAGTTTATGGTCTAGAGTAATAGTGCCTAGTAACAGTCAAGGAAAGTAAGTTCAGGAGAACACAAATTACAAAGCTGATCGAATCACGAAATAATATTAACGTGCTCAGAGCTTTGTCCAGCTTTTTTACATCACATTTATTTCGCGGAAATCTACTTAAAAATCTAGTATACAAAATTATATCTGCAAACGATTACTGAAACTTCGAATTACGCTCTAGGCGTATTTTACAACTATCTAGGGTTTTGTTGAAAATTCACAGAATATGAACCTGTATTGGGATCCTGCTGAATTTGAAAATTGTCTGTAGATATACCGAATGGCTTTAGGAACATATTGCCAACATCCTTCAATTTAGACATCATCTCTGCTTTCAATCGCTCGTTGCGTACTTCAATTTGCTTGGGTAGACGAGCGACAGCTTCCCGTGCTTCTTTCATACTTGGGTCTAACTCGCAAACTCGCTGATAATCCGTCAAAGCGTCTTCTAAACGGTCTTCATGCTCACACAACTTCCCGTGCCTTTCATCAAAAGAATAAGAATGAAGTACATCAGATAACATTCAAAAAAATTTAACTACTTTTACCTCATTAATGCTCGTACGTACTCCGGCCATAGCTCAATTGCTTTTGTGCAGTCATCTAGCGCTGACTTTTTAGAATCCAAATTGATTTTAGCAGCAGCTCGATTGCAATACAGTATAGCACGCTCCTTGGTGTATGTAGTGGGGCATATTTGCAGAGCACTGGTGTAAATTTCAACAGCCCGTAGTGCTTCGCCTGACTTGAATAGATCATTTGCCTCCAACTTCATACGATCCGACCGCTCTTTACTTTGCTGCAACTCTTCGGAGCTCATGGTCTTTTCGCGTTCACGCAACTCTTCCATGTCTATATCATCTGTAAAAAGTTTAGATACATCGTCGACTTTGCCCTCATCTTGTTTATCTTCCTCTTTGTCATCCTCCACATTTTCTCCAGGTAGTTTTAGATCCGCTTGCTGGCGTGTTATTTCCTCAATTATTTCTTCATTTGCTTTAAGGCGCGATGAACAACAGCTGGTGTCTACCTCACAGGCACTTTTAAATGGCAAAATCACGTCTTCGCTATTAAGCACATCAGTAAGCGCATCGTGAAATTCATCATCGCTATCTTTTGTGTCAATATTTCCAGACATTTCCACGATTTTTAAATTAGTTCAACGAAGACAGGGTAATCAATTAAACGAATTTATAGCTTTGGAATTGTCCACTGAATAATAGCAAAATTATTAGTGATGAACTTTGAATTTAAAAGTAAATCAAGTATGCGCTAGCGAAATTCGTCGATTACTAATGTCAGCAGAGTACCCACAAAAATCAGCTGCTCTTACGCGTTGTATTTGTTATATTTATTTGCTTACCTGAAATCATAATACAAATCAATTAGTAAAAACATTTATGGCTCTGGACACGATCAAGCATTGTTGACAAGAACTTTATATGTGTGCGTGTCGGGTGCTTGACGCTAATATCAAAAATTTTTGATTTTTACCGACAACAAGTATGTGTGACACGACGACACCCGACTGCACTAACACACACAAAGCTCAGTCAAGCATGCTTGCCCGTGTCCAGAGGCCATTACATTGTCAAAAAATGCCCACAGCTGAGATCATCCAATTTTAAACCCTCGTATCTCTAGCATGGTTGCATAATAAATTATTAAATTCAGCAAAATTCGTATCAAAACGTTTAAAAGATTACGTGCAAATTTGGACATTCCCCAAAAAAAAAAAATAATAATTTATATGTGTTTTTGTAAATCTTCATAGTTTAAAATATTGTTTTGCAGCTTTTATGCCGATATTCTATGGCTTGTAATGTTACAAAAGAAATTCAACATTGTAATATAATGATTGTCTTGTATTTAAAAAGCAAAATTGCATATAATAGCGGGATAAGAAGAGTTGTGTTCCATAACAAAATTAACCATCACCGACTCTCAATCCAAATTAAGAACATAAGCGAAAATCCTTTCCCAAAAAGAAGAAAAAGCAAAATTTTCCATCAGTTGCAAAAAACCGGCAAGAGAAGACATATCAGCTGGGATTGTTTACAACTGCTTGTTATTCAAAAACATTACCATAAAATTTTTTTATAAGTTCTCGTTTTTTGTTGTTAAATTTTCCATTTTCTTGTATCTGCCTTTAAGCTGCAAATTTCAAACTGACGCAAGGGGCAGAAGTTCACAAAATATCAGATTTCGCAAAAAATTAATTTGCTTACAAAAAGTTCAGTCATATGTTTTCGTGATGAATAACTTTTATTTGCATAAATTTCTGCAGCACAAAATGACCACCACTTTTGCAATAAACTGTTAATTTTTTACAGATGGATATTTTTTTGACTTTCAAACGCCTTCTCGCAAAAATTAGGAAAATTATTACCAATTTGTTCGTCATCGAACAAGATAGAATATAATATTGCACTTTCCCAATACACCGTGACGTCAGTGTTGCAAATATACAAATATAAGAAAGAAAATATTCAAGGTGGATTTATTACTCCTAATTCCTGATTTTTGCCATCGACAAAAGAACTGCATTTGGAGGTATTGTTATAACTCGTGCTGCTCGTGGCACTTATTTTTTATTAGTTTTATTAGTTTATTTAATTTAAAAATCACAATATTTCCAAGTATCAAATATTATTATCTTCCTTATGTCTGTTTATTTGCAGCACTGACATCATCATTTGTCAAAAATTTCGGTAGGCGCCATCTATATTCTGTACCGAGAAAGCACGAATTGTAACAATATCAATAAGTCACCGCACCCGAATAACTTAATGCGTGACTACCATTTGGGAGTGCCTAGGTTCGAATCTCCGTGCATGGCACAGCAAAATGATAGAACAACTTTTTTCTAATAGCGGTTGCCTCTCGGTACGTAATGGCAAACCTCCAAGTCTATTTCTACAATTAAAAACCCCTCATAAAAAATATCTACCGTTCGGAGTCAGCTTGAAACGTAGATCCCTCCATTTGTGGAAGAACATCAAAACACACCACACAAATAGGAGGAGCTCGGCCAAACATCTAACGGAAGTGTACGCGCCAATTATTTATTTATTTAATAAAAAGAAATAAGTTTATTATCGAAATAAGTATTTTTCCATATTTCCGCTAGAACCTTCACACTGTGTCACAAAAATATTCTGATTACTGTTTTGTAGCAACAGAGGTATTTCCTATTAATCTCTTGGGGAATGCTGCTTGAGTGGCAGTCCTTGGCACGACTGTTTTAAGTGTTTCTGCCTATATATGTATATACTTACCGTACAAAATTTTAATTTGATCACATTTTTTTTAAATTAAATTGTATGTATAATTCTTTCGTCTCTCGACTTTTCTGATTATACAGATAACAATTTTGGTGTTTCTGAGACAAAATAAATGATTAATTATAAAAAACAATTTATTTTCTGAACAAATAGGTTTACGGTTTATTTCATGACTGTTGAAGTGTTTAGCGTGCCCTTACTTTCAATATGTACATAATCTCCCGTACAAAAAATATAAATTTCGAACATTATATATTATATACTTATTAAATATACTTCACTACTACTATCTAATATGCTCATTGAATACATTTCCACGCATATAGAGAATTATAATAGCTTGAGGAATAAATTTCATTAGAGCTACCAGCGGCCTCTGCCACCGCCGCCGCCGCCGCCGCCGCCGCCACCACCACCTCTTTGAAAACCTCTTCCGCCACCACGTCCTTTATTGAAGCCTCCACGGCCACCTCCCCCATTTCCACCTCCACCGCCTCGTCCAAATCCACCTCCTCGGTTGTTTCCACCCCTACCACCTCTGCGAGCACCACCTACTCCGCCATCAGGTCCCTTTTTCTTACCACCTTTTCGTTGGGGAGGCTTAGGCAAAAATCTCGCGATTGGGAGTAGCTTCGAAGGATCTATGAACAATTTTTGTTGTGGTTTAAAGCTCTTCGCATTCATATTCTCCGACAATTTCACTGTCACAGAATAATCCCGTATCGTGCCGAAGATTTCATCAATCTTGCCAATTTGCTCTTTATTTTCCAAAAATATGGGTGCATTGAAATAAGGTACGTCTTCAACTTCAACCTTGCAAACAAGATCATCTTCACACGGGTAACTGTAATGTCCCAAAGGTATAACACGATCAGGAGGTCCTTGGTCAAACCGGCGGCCGCCAAATCGATCACCACCGCCACCGCCACCTCCACGGAAACCTGTAAATATCAATGTTAATGACGAACGTAGTTTTTTTATTTCTGATTTATACCTCCTCCACGACCACCACCACCACCTCCTCCACGGTAGCCACCACCACCACCACCGCCACCGCCACCACGACCCCCTCCTCGACGACCACGATTAAACGACATCACTTTATTTCAATGAATAATAAAATTAAAATTTGTTGATTTTAAATAAACTCAAACTACACTACAATAGAGTGTTCATCAGCCACGAGGTTTCAACTGCCTTGCCAGACCCACAACAGTTGCACTAAGCTGCCAAATCTTTATGATGGCAACCCTCACATTGTTAATATCATTGTGCAGTATTGTGAACGAAATAATAAAATTGTCATAATGTGAGAGCATGAACTATAACATGTCCAAATGCATGAAAATTATTTTATTTACTTCTGTTTAGAGTTAAATGGTACAAATATTAGGAAAATTACAACATATAATTTTTTTTGTTTTTAGTATAATGCGCTTAAGGGTAAATTCAAATAACATTATGCTAATTGTTACACAGTAAATGGTACTTCATCTAGTATAGTATATTGATTTTAAATCCGATTAATCTAGCTCTAAAAAATCGATGACGCCGTGGCAAGAAATTGCTCCTATGTGTATATATTTTCTTGTGCTTGGCGGTTTTTATTGTTTCGCTGCGAAAATAAAGTAGCGGTCATTATACAAAACAAAATCGTTTATTATTAAAACTAATTTCATTAAATCATGTATTAAATATATTAAGCAACACTTCATAGTTTTAGGTAAAACTACTCTCCTGCATATAAGCATTATCTGATTTAAATCGTGTTTATTGATCCATCCGTTAACAGAGTCAGATCAATGCAAAACATAATAATCGGCTGTCAAATCTATTTTGTTTATATTGTTACGAGATTTCTGACGATAAAATTCAGAAAAATCTCTTACAGTATCTCTATGAGTTCGATCACTGGATTGTTGAATAAAACACAAAAATTAATGGTAACACACTTGCTTTACTTTATTTTCAACATTTTACTTCTAAGTGTACACGTTCAAATGAAGCCTGAATGGCTTTATTACTTTTCGTTTATTCGCTCAGAAGTTTAATTTCAAATTGAATAGCCCATGCGCATGCACCTCGGCTTATATACAAGTGCTTAATAGTTATCGTAATTTCTAGATCTGGCAGCTCATATCTTCTGGCGAGTTCTGTTGTAGCACCCGCTACTAGTCACTTGTCATCTTCGTCTAACTCATATAGGGGTAGACCCAGAAATAGTGCACTGTGTCGCTACTGCTGTCGCCATCAAGACTAGTTCGTGTTTATGTTTAGGCCTCTCGTTCGCTATTGTTGCCAGTCGGATCGTGAAACATCGTAATTGTAACAATATTTTCCTAATGGCAGTCTGGTATTTTTCATCAGGTTTTTTGTGGATGTAGAAAAGTACATATGGCTTTAATCGTACAGGCGATTGGTTAATTTTTTGACACCTGGAAAGAGCCTCCAAAGCTTTAAACAAATTTAAGAGAAGAGACGCTTATGAAAACCTTCTTAAAATATTTATAGATCCAAAAGAATTTTTAATTCCACGGGTATGATAGTTTGACAGTTTCAGTTCCTTTAGTTGATTAAAATGCGTAAATTCATCTTGAGAGCATATTCCTTTTCTTTTTTTTCTCCGTATTCCTTCTATCATGAATTTCGCCGCGGTCATTATGTATGGAAGTAAAAGTATGGTAAAAGTATACAAGTATATGTACGTATAGAAAAACCTTATATTTCGCGTAAGAAAATAATACAAAAGAAAAATTTACCCACATATACTTTCTACTTAATTTGTTTATCATCTGGGACATGACATCGAGCAAATTAGATCGCTGTATTTCCGCATGCAAATGGCGGGGTGAAATGAAAAGTTTAGTTCTCAGACTATGTAATGAGCGCTAATGTTAAGACAATGATTGCAAGAAATGCGATAAGACATATATGCTCTAATAGTGAAATCCGAGATCTTCCCCTAACATTTATATTTAAATAGGGGGTTTTAACATAATCTATAGCAGAAGAAGCTTATTTTAACATAATAGTACATTCACACGTGGATTAATTAACACTAGTTCCTTAACCTAACCTGTTCACATATGGTAGATTATCTGCAAAAGTGACAATCAGCTGTCAATACTGTTGTGAAACGTTTTTCTTCAAAGAAATTATTTTAGTGGAATATTTCGGTGTTTTTGGTTTGTTTAACTATTATTAATGATATGGAGAAAAGGTAAATATGTAGAACCAGCTCTTGCCTTTGCTGCTGTCCATTTAATTTAATTTTTATTTCGAGCGGATTGGTAAACACGATTTAAACGAGCTAATTTTCAAGTTAAACGCACTTTTACATCAATATATAGCAGAGCAGTTTTACCTTAAACTATAAAATGAGACTAAATTTATTTAATACATGGCATGTTTAAGTTAAATTTAAAAAATAAACAACCTGTGCTACAACAGTGCCTTCGATTAAATGTAATCGATAATTCTTAGGTGTATGTAGAGATTTCTTCTTTTTTGATTGGCAACACTAGTAAGCTACATGCTTTTGTCAAGATAACACTTTATTGATAAAGTCGTCCAAATTCAGCCAAAAATATGGTTTGTCCAACTGATTTTGATAAATTAGATATCAAAACTTATACATTGAATAAATATGTACCAGCAAAAGTGTCAGAACCGATGTACATTATTTCTTCTGCAGATGATTTGGACGAACTGAAGGTTAGAGATGAAGATGAGTTTAATGTGTATTTGTTAAAAGTAAATATTTTTGTTACGACAGTCAACAAAACATGCCCAGCTCCAATGCTCCGACCTTATTTGGCCGTTTTCTAGACCTGGAGCCTTGCCCGCGGAAGTACCAATTAAGGAAGTACAAATATTGACTGAACAAAATGATGAAACAAAAGAAAAGTGCATAATGGAATTAATAATGGAAATGGTATTATATGAATAATTGTACTAAATACTTAATTTTACGAACGTCTAATATAATTTTCATTAGCAAGCAGACAGCAATTACTACCAACCAGGGGATACTATAGGTATACTACCGTATAACAACAGCAGAGACGTGCAGTCACTGTTGCAGCACATGGATCTCACAAATAAATCAAATAGCACTTTTGAGCTGCAAATTTCACCAAAATGCACAAAGAAAACAGCCAAGTTGCCACCTTACATTCCTACACATTGGACTCCGTTCAAATTGCTGCGTGATTGTCTTAATCTACATGCCATTCCAAAAAAACAGTTCCTTAATAGCTTGGCTAACTGCTGTGAAAATACAGATGAACGTGAATTTTTGAGCTGTCTATCATCCAAAGAAGGGAGCCCTTATTATAATGAACTTATTTTACAACGTGGTCTGACTTTACTTGAACTGATGGAATTGTGCCCTTCGTGTAAGCCCACATTAGAAGTACTTATTGAGCACTTGCCCCGCTTGTTGCCACGCTCCTATTCAATAGCTAACAGCGTAATATCCCAAGAAATAAAAATTATATTTTCAATACTCGCGGAAAAACCCGGTGTTACTACGAATATGTTAAAAAGTTTGGGAATGCCCTTTCTCAAGGCTAAGACACCCGTGGAGTTACCCAAAGTTATTGCATACGCGCGGCATTCCAACGGGTTTCGGTTCACTTCACAAGAAGCCAGCGAAAACAATCATATTCTAATTGGTGTTGGTACTGCTTTAGCACCTTTTCTAGGTTTTTTAGAAAAGAAGGAACAACTGCTTACTGATGGGGCATATACATCATTAGGCGATACTTGGCTCTTTGCAGGTGCTGCCACAGAAATGAGTATACTGCACAGGGAGAATGTTTTAGCGTTTTATAGTACTGGTGTACTGCAACGGTACTTTGAGTGTCTGTCTCGCGTGCCCAGTGCAAAGTATCACTATGTCCAGGAACAAATGTTGGCGAATGCTACAGAATTTATTGAATTTCTAGTGCAAGAGAATACTGTATTGTACGTTTGTGCTGATGGTGGTTCGGTTTCGAAATCAATTGAAAAAGCAATTGTGGAATGTTTGGCACAAGTTCAGCAAATAACACTCGAGGAAGCTTTAGAAACAATAAAAACTTTTAAGCGGAACGGTAAGTTCCGCGAGGATTTATGGTTGTAGTTATTTGTAAATTATACGAAAATTAGCGTATAGAATAAATTGTAAAAAATGTATTTTTATATACGTATGTACATAGTTAAATGTAAAAAAGAAAAAAATGAATTGTGCAATAAAAAAATACAATTAAATGTTAAATAATATTAAATATAAAATAACGATTAGACCACAAACCACTTGTTGGACACTTGTTTGTTCTGACCTCAATTTTATATAACTTGAGAACAGTTCATTCCACTTTCGAAGGCAGAAGCTAATATAAAGTTGTAAATTCAATTTCTTATTATAAAAAAACGACTATATTATAATATTCGAAAGTTTTTCAGTAAACAAAACAGTAACTTAATTTTACAACTTAAACATGAAGTGGACAGTAAAGAAATTATGGAAATTAAGGAAAATTGAACCAAACTGCGGCCATCCGATCCAAGTAAGTTGAATTTCGATTCCTCGGTGAAAATAACATTGGTCCAAAAATCATTCGGCTTGCTAACGTTTTCTTTAGCATAGTACAACCTTTTTCTCACATCATTGCTTGAAAGAAGGCGCTTTTTTCTAGGAGTGTACGCTCTGTATAGGTTACTGTGTTAGGTTACAGAAAATTTCTGATAGTTTGTGGGTGTACGCCAACAATAAACTATTTTTAAGTGATTTGGCAATATTAACTGCAGATTTTTTCGGTTTCTCATTTATTAAACGTTAAATCCTACTCTTGCACACTCTTCCAGTTCAACTTTTTCTAAGAAAATAATGATTTTCAATATATTACAAACTGTCGGCTTGGGGTTTTTTTCGAAATTTCCGCGATTTGACGCTCACCATTTCGCCATAAGTTCTTTTAAATCACTCGGTGTTTGCTTATTCATATATTCCCTCTTAAAAACTTGCAACGTCAATGACAAAATATTAGGAACGAAACTAACCTTTGCAGTTCAGTTATGAAAAAATAACGGGTATTAAACGGAGTTACCGTTAATATTGAAACAACAATTATGCATATTGAATAGTTAAAAATGAAATATATCGAACGCAAATGATTTCTTAAAAGTTTGTGAATAGTTTCTTTATTGGTCCACTTTAGCTTAAGTCGACTCCGAACGGCAGATATTTTTTATGTGGAGCTTTTTTATGGCAGAAATACACTCGGAGGCTTGCCATTGCCGGCGGAGGGGCAACCTCTCTTAGAAAAACTGTTTCTTCGTTTTGGTGTTTCACGGAGATTCGAACCAACGTACTCTGAATTTCGAATGGTACATATATATGTATGTCTATTCATACCTCTGATTATTCGAATATTTCTTCGTATTAATTTATTTTATATTTATTTATTCATTTATGTACATATTTACTTTACCGTTGCAGTAAGGCGTAAAGTGAAACATTTTCATTGTACAAGCATTGACAAATTAAAGCACAACATTTTGAAACTTAACTACAAACTATAAAAACTAAAAACGTAAAGTAAAGAAAATAAAAGGTGGAGAATAAGTAAATGAAAAGCAACATTGGAAAACAGAGGGAAAGGAGAAGAAGATAAATATCTATTTGTTAATGCCCTGAAAGCATCATGCAGATTTTATACAATGTTTTTAATTGAAGTCAGTAACGAATTCCCCATTCTAACAGCACTAACAAATCTAGGGGTCGTTAAACTTTTATATTTTGGGGCAACAAAGTTATGAGTGCCAGGTGATTACACAAAAATTAGTATCCGAAAAAGTTACGCTGGTTGACGCGTTCCGATTATCTGAGAATAGGAAAAGTATCAGTAACGAACATTGAGATGGTTCCCTAGGTTAAAACTAAGCTTATAATTTAATACCATCAAACAGTTAATGAATGTAAGAACGTTCTTTAAAGCTAAGTTCAATTTATTCTTAGACTCACGTTTTTGATCACCGTACAGCACTTCAAAATAAGAAATTTATGGAGCAATAAGTGATATCAGTAATCTTAGTCTTGTAGTTGACAATACACAAAAAAATGTGTTCTTAAGATCAGGTAAATTTTTGATATGGTGGAACTAAAGTCTATCTTGCAATGGCTTGCTGTTGAGAAAATTTGTGTATGCCCTTAGTAGACTTGTTGAAATTGGTCTCGTCTACTCAAACGACACCTAGAGCTGATCACGGTCGGCTTTAAACTTGTTTTGAAAGACTTTTATGTTTTTACAAACATCAAAAAATGTTTACCGCTCGGTACCTTCTTGCTTGGGTGTCGTAAAATCGATTAGATATTTTGGGTAGCTCAGAGTCGAGCTGATTCACAGCTTTATTGTATGTTGGCGTACTGGGAATGGTTTGCTTATATAAGTAAACGTTAATTTTTTTAAAAGCTATAGGAAAGTTTTCCAAAAAAACACACGTAAAATTCAGAAAAATGCATGAAATTTTTATTTAAATCGATAGTACAGTCCATATAATTTAATGTTTGAAGATTATTTCATGCAAATGTTGACCGCGACTCCGCTTCAAATGGTCCATCCGCTTAGACCAATTTTGGCATACTCTTTCCCACATGTCATGCAAGTCAAGGTGTTGCATTTTGGGCAAGAAATAGTTGGATATCCTTTCACGGTAGCGCTCACCATTCACAGTTACGTTACGATTCGCAGCATCTTTGAAGAAGTACGGTCCAATGATACCTCCAGCCCATAAACCGCACCAAACTGTGACCTTTTCTGGATACATTGGTAGCTCTTGCAATTCTTCTGGCTGATCTTCACTCCAAAATCGACAATTCTGCTTATTTACGTATGGGATGTTGGCTTTAGGCTTCAAGTATGAAAAGTTTCATCCATACTATTTTTACTTAGACTTTGTTTGGGGGAAAAGCAGCCCACTTATTATTTCTACATTCCCATGGAACTCGGACTTACGTTACCGGAAAACCTCGGATTTATGAAAGATTGGTAATTCAGCAGTATATAAAAAATATATATATAGGAAACAGATTGTTATGCTACCACCACTTGACCAATCAATAAGACTTTGATCAAGAATACGAATCTATAAAAGGTGGTGACACTAGAGCAAGAACAGTATTTACATATATTTTTTTTTGCAATTTTGTGTTCTGAATGTCAAAATTCCCATGAAAAGGTAAACAAATAAATAAAGCAGAGAAACATACCGCTTTCACAATCGAAACATAAAGCCGTAAAATCAGTTACTCTGGTGTCACCAGCTTGAATGAGTTCGCCTTGAGTCTCCCTTCTTTTTAATTATATTTCTTAATTTTTTAGCCTAAACACCTCCTAAGCCCGTAAACCTACTCGTGATAAAACTTTCCTTGGACTGAGCTCTAATAATGATGGCTTTTGGCAGGTTTCAGACAACACACATTGAAATTAATGTGTGCTCACCTAATATATAGTATATGCGTATCTATCCCCTTATGCATGAATATGGACAAAAAGTCGTTTATTTTATATAATTTTATTGTATTTATTTCTGTAAAATGTTTGCATACTTTTTAATTTTATTTTTTATTTATTTATTTTTTTTTTTTTTGCCTAAAATTTCATATTATTAATGTATCGGACTATTTTATATTATTGATAAACTTCTAAACTCGAGAAATTCTTTATGGAATCGCTTTTAAAAATATTTATTTGCTTCTCATTGCAATGCTCATTATATTACAATTGCCTCCTAGTCACTTAGCAAATAACAAATTTAAGAGTTTATTCTTTTTGTTTTGTTTGTTTTTGTTGTGTAAACTTTTTCTTCAAAGCCGATTTTTTTTTTCGTTATGAATCGCTAATCAACACCTACAATAAGCGAACGATCATAATTAACGGCTATGTGGTATGTATAATATTTTATGTACAGTTGTGGTCAAAATAATAGTAGTGCTTATGAACAATCTCAAGACGCACAGCACAAATTGGAGGAGGAGCTCGGGCAAATACCCAACAAAGGGTGTAAGCGCCGGAGTTGAACTAAAAATTTAATATTTATTTACAATTAGAAATGGCTTACAAGATAAGGACCCAAAACGCAAGCAATGACAGGAAATGTAATTATTTTATAAGCGTTACATGCAAAAATAATCACCCTATCGGAAGATTTATAATTTTTGCAAATGGGGTGGTATGTCGTATCCATAGTACAAAAATACACGTAAAAACACTGTTACTCTTCCTAGGCACCCTTGGTGTGAGTTTGAAGGGCAGTTAAGTGTGTGATGGGTGAGTGCTTGGTCTTTTTTCTTGAGCGTTTTAGCGAGGTTGCTATGCCAAATTATAATTTTCATGGTCACATTAGAAACAATAAAATAACACAAACAAAATATAAAATAATATCTTTGACTTGGAAAATTTACAATAACAAACATTTTTAATACATAAAATATTATAAATAAGTTTAAAACTATGCCAAAGACATTCCAAATAATAATGATAACCTATTGTATAATCAAAAGAAAAATAAGTTTTAAACTCCTAGATAAATACAAATGTATGTTAGGATAATGCTAAATAATCTAATTTTATCATAACTTTGTAAACTCCTATGTTAAAATGATTTTGGGCAATAAATGAAATGAAATGAAATGAAATACATAAAAAAAATAATTGGCGTGTACACTTCTGTTAGGTGTTTGGCCGAGCTCGTCCCCCTATTTGCAGCTCACGTTTTGACGTTCCAGAAGTCGAGGGACCTACAGTTTTAAGCCGACTCCGAATGCCAAATGATTTTTATAAGGAGCTTTTTCATGGCAGAAATACACTCGGAGGTTTGCCATTGGGGGACCGCTATTAGAAAACAGATTTTCCTTAATTTTTTGGTTTTTCGGCTACGGCGGCCGCCTTGAATAGCCTTGTGAAATATCCTACTCCCAATGGACCCAGGGTTTTCATCATTAGCATATTTAATTTATCCGGGCCAATGACTTTAGATATCATTTGATATTCTTTCACGGAGACTTGAATCTTCTCCTATCTTAGCTATAATAATGTTTTTTATTCAGAAATATCTGCGATAGTTTTTAGACTTATATATATATAGTTGGCGCGTACACCCTTTTTGGGTGTTTGGCCGAGCTCCTCCTCCTATTTGTGGTGTGCGTCTTGATGTTGTTCCACAAATGGACCTACAGTTTCAAGCCGACTCCGAACGGCAGATATTTTTATGAGGAGCTTTTTCATGGCAGAAATACACTCGGAGGTTTGCCATTGCCTGACGAGGGGCGACCACTATTAGAAAAAACGTTTTTCTTAATTTTGGTGTTTCAACGAGATTCGAACCTACGTTCTCTCTGTGAATTCCGAATGGTAGTCACGCACCAACCCATTCGGCTACGGCGGCTGCCTGGACTAATTTGTAGACTTACTGATACGATTTTGCTTGTAATTTAGTAATTTTTATGAAGCCACGTTAAAGAAAAGCGCGTTTTGGAAATAGATGATCTTAGCCGTTTTTTGAGTGCTTTTACTTACGGATTTTTACAAATACTCAATCGTCTTGGGTGACGGCTAGTTTTGTTACCGAACACAACTTTTTTTTTTTTTATTATGAGATCGAATCCCTACTGTCGATTGAAAACTTCGATAGAGAAGAGTCCCAGAAACGGTGTACCGAAATGAGAAAATTTGTTTGACATCTTTATTTTTAATTAACTTAACTTGCTAAAGCAAAATATAATACAAATCCCTACTCGTTTCCCCTGACAGCCGGTTCTACGTTACCGAAACGACCCGGATTTATGTATATCCGGCCAAGGACTGTCACTCCAGCAGCATTTCCTGTATGTAAGTATGGGGAATGTTTATGCTGCTACAACAACAACAAGAACAAATCCGTACTCAAATTGTCATTATTTATTTTTGCTGTTTTAATTTGCCCCTTGGTACACTACTATTATTTTGAATGCAGCTGTATACCTATTATTCATTTAATTATATAAGTTTTTGTCTTTAAATTCCGCTTCCACAGGTATTCATGCGCTCAAACTCGCTTGCATTGCAATTATAATTAAAGAGAATTTCACGCTCTCGTCACGCATTTTTTTTTTTATTTTCATATCGATGGCTTTTCTTGTATTTTAATTTTCTTTTCTATACTTCTATGAGTTTCGGTATCTTTTTTGTTCCACTTCAGTTTTATGCAATTTTAAATAACTTCACTTTAGGTTTAATATATGCACATGCCTACATATGTATGTACATATGTACGTACATATAGGTATGCACATACATTTGTATATATGTACGTCGTTGTTTTTTCGTTAAGTTGTTTACGAGAAAAAACTACAATTTGTTTAAGTATATATTTATTCTTATTTTTGGCGATAAAATTTGCACACTACAGAAAAGTTCTCTATCAAAAAAGGTGTTCTTTATCAAAAATTGATAATAATACATACAATATACAGTACCTACAATACGATAATAGTAATAAAAAAAAAACGATTTTAATTATTAATAACACACATGTATTGTGCTGACATTTTCACGTCCATTTGCTTGGCGATCTACTCTCCAACACGCTTCATATTAAACATTTGTAATAACTACATACATACATATAAATGCGCATTTCTGGGTTGGTTTTTCGTATAATTCGCTTACATTTCGCTTTCAGTTTTTTGTATTTTTCTTTCTTTGTATAAAATTGAAATTTACTTATTTCATTGTTACATTAAACATTTAAATGTTGTAAAAATTATTGGTTGTTCCTTTATTGCATAATCGTGGGATTTCTATTCTATTCTACTATTATAACTATGATTATAATTCATTAATATCGTTGCTTATGCGTTGAATCGATTTTCCCTTCATTGGGAATTCACAAATTTTTTGCATGGAAAGTAAACTTTTGGTATTTGCATACAAACACGCATACATGTATGTACATGAAAATAAGTGGACTACAGGTGCACTAGAATGTTGTCTTTAATCATGTTATAATGTTTGTCGATGATATTGGCAACATGTATAGCAACATGCTGCGCAACATCCAAGTACATGGGATTTGCATTTTGCTAACTTTATATGGAAACCAAAAGCTGTTAATAGTTATACGAATTCGTACTCTTTATTTGAAAATACATATATGTATGTATATATGGGTGGATTGTATATGTGAATATATGTATGTATATGCACGTCTGCATTCATTTATACATTGCATGTATGTACATTAGGGCCGCCCTCATAGGATGAATTTTAAATTTGAGATTTTCGAAAATTCCGTAAACTTTCGTTTTCGACACATCTCTCAGACAAATATTTTGCATCGATAGAAGGCGTGCGAAACTGACTACAAAATTTTTATCTTAAAAATACATACATACATAAATACAAATATTATTTTAAAGTATGTATAATATTATTGTATATATGTATGGATATTGCAAAATAATATAATACAATAAAATCAATTAACATTGATGTACAAATTAATTAACAATAAATATTTAAACTTTGAAGAAAAAGATTGGAAATCTTACTATTAAATTTTCAAAGTAGGTCAGAAATATGTATAAGTTTCTTTTTTGTAGTAGTAAAAAGAACGACAAACGCTATCCCTCAAGCTATTAATAAAGAAACTTTTTTTCATGTCTTGAACTTTTTAACGATGTCTATTTTATCTTTAGATTCATGTTTCGAAATATATAGATCACACCTTTAATGAAATAAGTCTTAACGTAAGCATATTGAGTGAAAGAAATGAAGAAAAGGATTCTAGCGCAGTTCGAGCATTTTTTAGTTATTGTATTTATAAAGCAGGAGCCACAATTTCCTTAAAAGAGGCGTAAACGAAATAATCCCATTATGTGCTAGAGTATGGTCAAGGGAAACAAAACGAAGCGTAAATTTAATCTAATGCAGAAGAAAAGAACCGGTTTTTTTCTTGTAACTTCAAGATATATTTCGTTCTGCTTTTTACTACGTAATAGTCCAACTCAAGCGCTACGACGCCAGTGCCAACTCAGGTTAGTGTCGTTCATCCTTTCCCGTAAACGCAACCAAACAGAAATGAGTGAGAAGTACGCGAAGCGTTTTGAGACGGTATTTTTATGCACGCATTCGAAAGCGCCGAAATTATCTTACACCGCGGCTGCAAAAGTGCTTAAAAAATCAAAAAAGTTTGTTGTGATGCGGAATCAGCGGTATAAGGTGTGCAAAAATGTTGATGACTATTCCGAGCGCTGCTTGAAGCGAGTGACGACAAAAAAGCAGGATAAAGTGATCGTTCAACTTTTTAAGCGGGACACTTCTTTGTGACTACGCCAAGCACAATCAGTTCTTACTAAAAAGGGAATAGATGTGAGTATCAACACCATCGAATGTCGACTGAAGGAGGCGAACATATCCTAACGCCCCACATGCTCAAAACCACTGCTCTCAGAAAAGCACATTGAGAAACAACAAATCATTGAAAATGTGTGGGAAACTCTGAAAACGCATCTTGCCGGAAGGCTAGTCCATGATTTAAAGCAAAGCATGAAGAAGATCCCAGGCTTTACTCGACAACGATAAAGACTACACGGCTTATTGAGTAATTGCGACTCGTAGTTTTGTACATACTTTCACGAAAAAAAATGCCGAATGGGATGGTGCGTGACTACCATTCGGAATTCACAGAGAGAACGTAGGTTCGAATCTCGGTGAAACACCAAAATTAAGAAAAACATTTTTCTAATAGCGGTCGCCCCTCGGCAGACAATGGCAAACCTCCGAGTGTATTTGTGCCATAAAAAAGCTCCTCATTAAAATATCTGCCGTTCGGAGTCGGCTTAAAACTGTAGGTCCCTCCATTTGTTGAACAACATCAAGACGCACACCACAAATAGGAGGAGGAGGTCGGGGCCAAACACCCAAAAAGGGTGTACGCGCCAATTATATATATGTATATATATATATACTTCATTAATAATCGCGGTTCCTTTTTTCTCACACAGACTCTAAATGGAATTTACTTTATGAAGAATCACAATAAAAACCAACGTATGTATGCATGTATACATGGTCAGATTGGCTTTAAAACTTCGTCAGTCTTCAAACAAAACACAAAACTCCAAAAAATGTGGTTTGATTCGAATCGAGGCGAACTTATGTAAGGTAGTAGCAGTTGTACAAAACAAAATTTGCATTTACCATATTTTTCGTCACAAGCGCAGATTAAAGAATTTGAAACCGATCGAACCGTGCATAGGTGCCTCAAGAAAATGCATTCATTTCAATTCAAGTGAATTTTAATGTGCCAATGAATTTTTTTTTTTAATTTTAAGAATTTGGAATTTAGATGTAAATTTTTTTTGATTTTAGATTCGCGGTTTTTACAGTCGATCTACATATCAAGCATTCAGCGTTTTACAGTACTAATTGTTTTCGAAATAAACAAACTTTATTGATAATGAGAAATCGATGTTTATTCTGAGGATTTCGAGCTTCAAAATCCAGTGTTTGGTGCACTTTTGATTATACGGAACGAAGAGCGGCCGCGATTAAACAACACATTTTCCAACGTTTGGTGTTTCGTGCCCACCGATGGTAATCACGAACCCATCCTTCTACGACGGACCCTAATGTACTGTGTCAAAGATTAATTCTAACATCGCTAAATAGAAAAAAAATGTTAACAAGTAAACAGTTGCGAAAACAAGTTACCAAAGAAATATTTTTTTATTACGTATTCAGCTGGAAATCCAGTAAATTCGGGACCATAAATATATGTACATATTTTCGTTTCATTCATTGCTGGCATGTGTTGGATGTGCAACGTACTGTTGCAGTTTTCTGATTACTCTAGAGCCTAGGCTACGTATAAGTTATGAATTAGAAGAAAATTAGTACCCTCATTCGCATACAGTATTGGAATTAGAATTCAATAGCTTAGATTTATCTGCAAGCTTCATAGGAGCATACATATATATAATACATATACACATACACTTGCCCATGCATATATTTACCGTGTGTACGTAGCCAGTTAAGAATGTTCACACAACCAATTAGGGTTGAAAACTTTATTTTAATTTCTATTATTATGTAACTTATTAGCTCCAAGTAAAATTCAATGCGTTGGCGTTTCAAAGAGAAGAGGAAAGGAAAATTATAATAACAAAATCAGTCAGTGCATAAAAACTTGACAAGTATTATACATAGCCAAACATATTTAGGATTATAACATGTTTATGTACATATGTACATATATGTATGTATATTTGTATGCATGTACATACATATGATTTTAAACTTCCAGTCTTCTGCATGCAATGTTTGATCAGTGAATAAAATACATACAAAATAATATTTTTCAATTTCATCCTTTAAATTTAATTACAAACCCTTTTTGTATTTCACATACATATACTTACATGCATGCATATTAGAAGAGGAGACGTACGTTCATTATTAATATGCATTGGAAATTTGTGCGTTATTATAGCTATTTTGTGGCGCTACAGTTTTCCAGTGGTATTTCAGGAGGAGGCTTAACTGTGTATATAGAACTGTAATTGGGCATATTTTTTTAAGCAAGAAAATATTTCATTAAAAACAAAAACAAATTGCAGTAAAGCACTTTAACCTTTCCGTGCATACAAATAAAAGAAAATCACCAATCGTATTGAGTAATCTTTGCAGAAATATTTATATGGGTGCATGAAAATCAATTGTTAAGGCAACACACTCTAAACTAATTAGCCAAAACTAATCGCTTTAACGACAGCAAACGACAAAAGCAAGAATTACCGACGTTATCAGCTGATAATGGCAAATATGAAGGAAATACGTGGCTGTTTATTTCGTGGACAATTCTTACACCTCAAACAAGTGTATCTGGCGAAGGCATTTGCAATTTTATGAAGGCTCTACCGAATTTGTAAACTGGAGTAATAATAATAATAGCACCCTTCGTTTCCATTACAGACGGGTATCTACTAACGGAGCGACCCGAAATTATATCCGGCAAGGTACTATCACTTCAGCAGCATTCCACAATATAGAAATATAAGCAACTATAGTTTTAAAGAATCCCCAGTGATGAACTCCTATTATTGCAATTTTCTCCACTTGAAATGAGACTTTGCAGTTCTTACTGCGTGGAATCCTCAATGGAGCCATCCAAAGGTGGCGACAAGATAATATAAAAAGTAATACAGTTGATTAAAAGTAGGCGAAATTTTTATAACTAACAAAATAACAACAATGGAGCTGAAAGTGCGAAAGAGCCCAGCATCTCCTCCTCAACTATTAAACTTTGTTGTTGTTGTTGTAGCAGCATAATCATTCCCCATACATATGTATATGGGGAATGCTGCTGAAATGACAGTTCTTGGCCGGATATAAATCCGGGTCGTTCCGGTAACGTAGAACCGACCGTCGTGGGAACGACTATTAAACTTTCGTCGATATTACTGCGACTTCACTTAGACAATGCTACTGACCTCGAAAATCATTTTATATACCATTATCCCAATAGTAGGCGTTTGACAAAATCCGGTCGTGACTGAAAAAAAGAAACAATGGAATGCTAACGCGAATGTATATAACGACATGCATTAGCCAAATGGATCTCCTTCCTACTCCCGAGCTTATACTCGCTGTCACTGTATTAAGGGTAGAAAGATTCTACTTAATAAAAATACAGGCTCTGGTTCTACCTACGACCGGTGCTGCCACAACTTGTAGGCATCCGAGTTCAATTCTGGGATAAAAATTAGCTCTCCGCCGAGTCGTAGAGACGAATGAGAAGAGTCACGGATTCTACCTTTGAGTGTCGCAGGTTAATCTGCAGATCGCGCATCATCCTCAAAGATAGGCGTAGTCACCGATCGTCATCGTCTAACTCATGTAACGGTAGACCTAGGAAATATGGTGTTTCGATAGATTGGGTCAAGCTCCATTGCCCCTAGGATCTCGCCCTCAGTAGTTGCCGTGATATTAGTATGAAATTCTACTTTCTCGGGTTCCGACACCAGGGGTTGGTCCTCCGATAAAGTAGTGTTTGCTTACGTATTAGTTTAAGAATTGAAGTATTTTCGAACTTTTTTTGGCTTAATATTAATTTAAGATAAAATTATTTAATTATGATTTTTTATTCCTATTCTGTAAGACAAAACTACACACAAATACAAATCTACATAATAAAATCTTTAAACAGGACAACAAAACTTTCCCACTACCCCAATTAGGATCTTGGTATGCAAATTGAGATACAATATTTTTGTGCCGAAATTATTTTTCTACGGTTTGCGTTAAAATTTGGTTATTTTTACGTGGACTTTTTTGGCACGCAGACTTTTCTCTCTCAGTAAGCCGCGTTAAAAGGAGAACTGTACTATTACTATTTTGTAAAATGTTTCTAAGAACCAGCTGATGTTATGGTTTTGCAAAATAATATCTATTAGAGTGTGACATACAATCTAGGAAGATTCAAGATAAGCTTCTTTTTGATTTAGATTTAAGCTACAAGTCACTTCTTTCTGATTTATACGTATGCTGCAAGTCAGAGGCCACCTCCAAATGCTAGCTGGTGTTTATAAAAATATTTTTTACAACTCGCTAATGTGCCAGATTTGGGTCAATGGATATTAGAAATACGAGCCGCACTATCCCATAAACTTCTTTACATGAACTCAATCCTAAGTATATAAATATATTCTAACCAGAAAGCAGAAGCCCTTTGGAACTAACCAATGGCTTGAGCTTTCTTGAACTTAAACGACAGTAGTCAGATGAGGACGATGTATGTATAGCCAATTGCAGTCAACAACAATGGAAAATTTTTAAAATTACTTTTTAGTGTTTCAGGTGTAGATTTTCTTGCAGCAACCCTCTGAGACACCACTCGAAAGCTGTATTAAGCCTTAATATAAGCCATAAATAATGTATGCAAAAATGGTTTTTATTATTTACTGGCTTATGATTAATAATTTAGAATTTAGCATTTTTTCAGCTAAGTAAACAGAAAAAAAAAGATTTCGCCCTATATGTTTATACAAGTGCTTGAAAATAAAGAGAAAAATAACTTTTGCGTAAATTTGTACAAATAATATGTATGTATGTATGTATTTAAATTTGCCTTTATATAAATTACAGCAGTTAATTATATAAAAGTGCCAGTCACAAAAAAATGCAATGTAAAAGTTTTTTGTTTAAATGTAAATACAATGAGGAATCTATGGATTTTGGCAATACGAATTAAATTTACAATTAGGGAATTTTATAAAATTTTGTTTTGCATAAATACATATGTAAGTTAAATATAACTTGATACTGTAATGTTGCGCGGTGATTTCGTTTTCACCAAAAAAATTTCGTTTTTTCTGCACAATTTAGACCTAATGGCACTTTAGCTTACAACAGTATAAAAAAAATTTATAGAAGACTTATGTTTTTATTTATATCAGTTATTTGCATTGTTTGCTGATAGCAAATCGATAATGCATTACAATATGCGTATTGTAAAAAACAACAAATACAGTTACGAATGCGCGAAGTTACAATATTTAACTCATTTAGTTTTACTTAATGCCCATATATTAATCTTGTTTTTAATTTTATTTTATTTAACGCTGCTACTACTATAATTGATGTATGATTCTTTTGATTTTTCTGGAATAAATTTTCGTTACGATTTATATTCACTTATTTATTTTGTAGTACTTAAATATTATTTATTATATTTTGCCTTTAGCTTTTTCGCTTTTTGAAAATTCACAACAACTTTGCATAGAACAATCTCTTTTTTTTATTTAACGTAGTTTTTAAGACATTGCATAGCTTTGATAAAATCGCTTAAATCACATTGATATTAATTGATTACAAGTATTTACGTTTTGCATTCCTCTCAATTGTGTAACGTATTTTTTGTTTTTGTTTTTGAATATACCTATGTATACATAATATATTAAAATTAAATGGTTTACAAATTACAATAAAAGTGCAATTGCGGTTTAAAGGGATAAAAGAAAAAACATCTAAGAATAAAAGCTGGAACGCAAGGCAAAAGCTTAAAACTACATATATAACACATTAAATAAAGTACATACATAAATAAAATTGCATACATGTAATGTACATACAATTTAATTTTTAATTAAAATAAAATATAATAACAGTAATTTTGGCAATGAAAATATCGCTAATCTTTCGTATATTTATTTGTGGGTGTGCACGTGTATATTTGCATATGTGTAGAAATGCGACTAACTTTTACTAAAAATTTAGTACCTAACCTCTACTAATTTTTCTTATTTTTTTTTTCTTTTTTGTTTTGTGTTTATTCTTTACTTTGTAAAACTAAATACGCATTAATTATTGGCATTTACGACGCGTAAAATAAGAAAGCAAATACTTTTTGAACCAATAAAAAATAGGAATAAATCACTTCATATTTGTATATTTTTCAACTTTTCATTTAAATTACGAGTTATCAATACGAGTTGAATTAATCAGCTAAAAAAATACAAAAACTGCAAAGAACTATGCTTTGTAGTCTAGTCTTTCGTACTGCAATAGTTAGTTTAGTTTTAGTAGTAATGATTACTTTGTAGAGTCTGCTATTTGATACACACTGTACTTAGTTATAGTTATAATCGTTTTCGATAATTTTTGAATACTTATGTATTTATACTTAGTTTATTACTACTGTCGTTTGGTGTGCGTGGTTTTGAATACAAATATGGAAGTCAGACGTTGCTGATATTTTGAGTAGTAAATATGATTTAGTGGTAGTAGTAGTAGTTGTTGCTGTTGTTATTGTTGGTTTTTGTGGTTGTTGCTGCTGTAGCTAGGTTCAGTATGCTCTGAATGTAGCTTTCATTTCAATTCATTCGGCGGCGCATTCAAAATTGTCATCTGGTTACCTGAAATTAACGAGAAAAATATTAATATTGTCTATAGTACTTTGTTGTTGTCACACATTTAAAAAAATATCTATATACCGCTTGCACAAAACTAAACAACCTATTCATACTTTGCAATATTTCTGCAATGCAGTGATTAAATAAAAAGAAGAATATACATATGTGTCGAAATTGTATGGGTTCCAGTTCTTGCGCGTAAGTGTGTTGTAAAAAAAGAGTGTCCGAAAGAGATCTGAGAATGTTAACAGTAGCCTAAGGGGTCTCGACGCTGTTGGACGTGTTTAATAAAGCACACCAGTTAGTCGTTTCTTTCCCGTTCTAACCGACGACAGTTCGAAATCCCAAGTCAAACCACGTCTTGGGCTTGGTGCTTCCAGTTATTTATTATATTTTATTAAAACAAAAAAATTATATACATATGTACACATACATATGTACCTCTCAAATAAACACCCACTGCATATGATTTTCAGAAGATATATGTACATAATGTATAAGAATGTACAGGGTGAACGATATGAAGTGTTACCAACTTCACACTCCTTGTATCTGTAAAACAGCTCATGACATCAACGACAAAATTGTTCTAATGGCAGTTCAATATATTGTTTATAAGCCATCGAAAGCATTTGCGTCTCAGTTTTGTTGAATTTTTTTTTTCTGTGATGGAATTCAAACGTAATAGTGTGATTGCGTTATATTTAGCAGGGAAATCACAACCAGCCATAGTTCGTGAGTTCACCTCAAAGTGAATAAAATGTTTGTGTATCGCACTATAAAATGTTAAAATGATACTGGTAGCATTGCAAAACGCTATGGAGATGGACCAAAAAAAAACCGCAACTACGCCAGAAATGGTTCGGAAAGTGAAGGCTCGACTTCAACGAAATCCACGTCGAAGTGGAAGAAAAATGGCCAAAGAACTGAAAATATCGCAAGACAGCATTTGACGCATACTGAAAAATGAGCTCAAGGTCAAGGCTTACAAGTTCCAAAAAGCACACGATCTTTCATCCCAGCAAAAAAAAGTTCGGTGCGAAAGAGCAAAGGAGTTGTTGCGCTTACACGAACGTGGCGAGTTTCCTAACATTGTGTTATCTGATGAATAAAATTTCCCAATTGAGCAGTTCATAAACACTCAAAACGATCGTGTTTACTTGACCGAACGCTCATACGAGAATTTTAGCCTACGTATGGCCGCAAGTAATGGTTTGGGACACGCAAACATTTCGGTCGTAGACCGTGGGCGTTCCAACAGGACTCGGCACCGTCTCGTAAAGCTCGAGTGAACCAATAATGGTTAAAAAATCATGTCCCACACTTCATTTCGTCCACACAATGGCTTTCGAATTCGCCAGACGCAAATCCGATGGACTATTCCATCTGGTACATTTTGGAGAGCAAGGTGAGGACTAAAAAATATGCCAGTATGGATGCGCTGAAAAAAACGATTATACGAGAATGGGCCAAAATACCTCAAGGTCACATTCGTGCAGCATGCAACTCATTTTTTGACCGTTTGAAGGCTATAGTCAAGGCAAAAGGTGGTCATATCGAGCTAAAGTGAATATATGTTAAAATTGTAATCATTTTTGAACAAATTTGGCTTTGAAATCAATAAAAGCTAATTTCACACAAAAAAGTTATGGTGTTTTGAATAGGTAACACTTCATATCGATCACCCTGTATATGTGTGTGCTATGCCAAGAATTTAATCACCTTAAAATTAATTCCCTTACTGCATACTTCATGATTTCATTTACAGTAAATAAAATTCTCTTACTATCTACCTAATTCTGCTTTTTATCGTTAGTTTTACAGTAAATTACGCTCAAGTAAATACATTTGTATGTACCTAGGAAAAATTGACTGTGCAGCATTCGCGGAAAATACAGTTCAGTTTCGTAGTCTAGCTTGATAATTTTAACAATAGCTAACGACAAATATTTCAATGTATTTCTTCGCACTGTTATTGTTATTATTGTTTGTTAATAATTTACACAACCGCGATTCGTAAGCAGTCACGAACAACCACATGTACTATATATATGTATGTATGTGTGTATCTATGAATGAATAGAAAACTTTACATTGCGACGAGGAACATTTGTACGGGACATGTACGAGTATGACACAAGTGGGAACCACCAACGGTGCATCTGCACCATATTACTATATTATGCATTGTTTACTTTCATTAAAGTTAAGAAAATTGGTTCGGGTTTTAACGATTAAAATAATATTTTAAAATATATTTTAATTATACATTTGTATGTATGTGTGTATTATAGTCAGTGGTCAGGTGGTTAACGTTTGCAACCCACATTCAAGTAAACTCAAAAGTTTCTTAATAATAGAGTTTTTGCTTTAATTGATTTTTCTTACGATAAAATATGTTGATTTTTTCTTAATATAAAATATATTGAAATACAAACTTATGAGAAAAAAAAATATTTTGAAATTGTAAAAACTCGTGTCTTCTGTTTTGAGGCTTAAAATGGCATATACATACATACATATGCACATATAGACCGTTTTACCAATGTTCTATATTTATGTACGCGACTGTTGCAGGGTAAGACTTGGTGTTTTCAAAACTAAAATCGCAACTCGCCCTCCTGTATTTGCCGCTACGTTTCTTTCATTCAATTTTGAAATACTGTAGAATCTCAGCCTCTGCAGTTAAAAACTTCTTCGGACATTTCATGGTATGCAACTCTACTTGAAATAATAGCAGTGACATTATCTCAGAACGAGATTTCATTTATGATTTTTATTTTGTTTTATTTGTCCATGTTTAAGTTTATAAGAAAAGAACTGAAAATACAATACACTCAATGATTGACAATGACAGTATTCATTCAGCGTATTAATATTTCGTCGAATGGTCCGTGCTGGCAATCACTGCTGCGGATTCACGAAACATAGAGTCTACCAAACACATACAGCTCTCGACGGAGTCCACCAAACACCTACACCACCTCTTTTTGAGTATTCCAGAGTTAAAGTTAAAGTTTTTGGGATTTTCTTTATTTACAGCGTTTTTGGCATTTGCCCAAAGATTTTCATTGGGGTCGAGGGAAGGTGAATAGTTAATAAGCCGGTCAGCCCATGATCTCAATCCGTTTTAATACGAGCCAATTTCTTTCTAACTAAATATTGGTGTTGTTATTACTGATGTTGTAGCAGCATAAACACTCCCCATACAAGTACGGGGAGTGCTGCTGGAGTGACACTCCTTGATCGGATACAAATCCCGGTCGTTCCGGTAACGTAGAACTGACTGTCGTATGAACGTTGCCAACTTGCCGTTATGTTTTGGGGCTTTGTTTTGCGTATACACCCATTTGAGAGGCCATCTTTCACTCGGCATGTGGTAGCATAGTTAGCTCAAATATCTCCAATTACAATTTGGCATTCACGTTTACTTTTATCCAATATATTGGACCAGTACTGTAGTAGGAGAAGCAGCCCCTTGCATTGATTTTACACCTCCGTGTTTTACTGTCTGAAGACATATTTGGGGTGTTAAAAAATCATTATTTTGCCTACTGCTGCCTTATTTTAGGTTCCTTCCTCTCGTATAGATATTTCGACTTGCTTCCTTCTCTTCTGTCAATGTGGTAGCTCAATTCATTTTATTTTCCTATAAATACAAATGATAAAAATGTATATCGAAATTACACAATATTCAGCTTTTACTTACTTCTGCTGATCCATTTCAGTTCCAAACATGGCAATGTAAATAAAAATCAGCTGTCTTTAACGCAGGGTAGTCACTTTCAAATACTTATAAGTTGTTATTTCTAACTTTTCTTTGAGAATTTCATTTCATCTGGATGTTTCTGTTCATATGTATTTATTTTTACTAATACCTGAATTTAATAAATCTATTAAGGGGGAAGCTGGTCTAGAATTTTGAAAAAATCGAAAAATTTTTTTTTGTCTTAAAAGGTGCTTTAGGGTCTTAGAAATAATATACCAAATGAGGGATGCCAGCAAAAATGTCTAAATGCCCAAATTTTTCATTCGACGGCAGTGCCTCGCAGGTATGCCCCGAACGCTATTTACAACTTTAAACGCGTTTTTCTCGAAATCACTTTTTTTAAACTGGCCGAAGACATAACTCGAACAAATCTTTACCGATTCTTACGAAATTTTGACAATACATTCGAAATACCTTTCTCCGGAGACGTACGTAGGATTTTTTATTTATATTACATAGTTTTTTTTTTAATCAACAATTTTATGTCGTTCTTTATAGTGAAAATTGTAACTTTTTGTTCAAACGTGCACCATTTCTCGAAAAAACAAAATATCGAAAAAATCCTACGTACGTCTATTTCTGTTGTTATATAGAAACTAAAAAAATTGTATTTTTTGATCCAGGACAAAAATTAAGGAGTTTACGTCTTCGGCAATGGACCCACTAGAAAAAAAGGCGCCTTAGGAGAACTGCTGGACAGCGGCCATTTTGAAATTAATTCAGACGAAAAATTTTGTATTTGTACCATGAAAGCTATATTATTAAACCTATTTCACAGATTTTCGATTGATTCCTTTGTTGAGTCAAAATAAATTCATAAAATATGCCCATTTTTTGCGCTCTAGACCAGCTTCCCCCCTTAATGCAGAAACTAGATGTCTGATTTTGTGTTAAAGTTTGACTTTAACAATTGCCAGAAAAACATATTTTATCTTACGACTAAATTATATTTTGAAATAGTCTGTTTCACAAATTTACCATTCCAACTCCAAACATTGTTTTGCGTTGTGTCAAATCATAAAACTGAACACTGTGCAGAGTCCCAATTCCACGATCAACATTGAAAATGATCACACACCACAACTCCGACAAAAACAGTGAGCTTGGCACACACGAAACAAATTTAAAAACAAAACTATTTTTCGCCAATTCGCGTTGAAGTTTTTCCGCTTTTATACATTTGTCCATACATACTAGTACAAATATGTATGTATGTATGCACAAATTCGCAATGGCCTCAACTCGGTCGGCCCGTAGCGTCGCTGATAAATATAATTATAAGGTTGATAATTGACGCTGGTGACGCCAAAGCCGATGTCGCTACTGTAAAGATGACTGTGCTTGTATTTTGTGTATGTATGGATATATGAATTGCACTATTGTGCTTAAAATTTATATAATATCCATGTTAAAAAAAATTGTGTTTTTCCAGTACTCATTACTCAACATGTCGTTTTTACTTTTTCACATACGTAGTTAGTATTTATTTTTATTTTTATTTTGCATTTCATAAACGTTATTGTAATGATTTGTCGGTTGACGAATTTTTGTCTGGTTAGTTATTAAGTTCACATGTACGAGTATTATACTCGTACACAATACTTTAATTTCATTTACTTTATAGTCACTTATCGCAATTTTTTCACTTTTGTTAATATTCATAACAAAGCATAAAATTTTCAATATTTGGTATACGAGCTTAATCAATCAACACGGCATGGCATGCAAATATGTACACAAATAACTTTTCAATGACGATTTTGTTGACTTAGTTTCCGTAAATTTTAATTTGAGTATATATTTCAAGTAGAGAAATTGCAATTGATTTTATTTTTAGAATTTTACAGCAAATAATTTTTTCATATCAATATTTATCGCTCATTTACACAATAGTGCCATAATCGAAAACAAAAATGTTTGAGATAAGTTTGATAAGGAAATTAACCACCAGCTATTTTTCTATGCTATGTAAAAAACTCTCATTAGAAGATCTGGAGGAAATTATTGTCATTTCTCTTTATTATGATAATATGGGTATGGCTCAATTACGTATGGAACAAAATATCGGCCAAATGGCCGCCGCGGCCTCGACGGCACACCTCCAAATGCAAATAGTTCCTTATCTAAAGGGTGGTTAAGTTTCAAGGGTATTGGTATGGTTCAATTACGTATGGCACAAAATATCGGCCTCGGCGGCACACCTCCATCCGATGGTCCAAATTTTCGATGACGTTGAAGCATAATTGAGGTTCTATGCCGTTAATGTGCCGAATTATCTCATCCTTTAGCTCTTGAATTGTTGCTGGCTTATCGACGTACACCTTTTCTTTCAAATAACGCCAAAGAAAGAAGTCCAACGGTGTCGTTGACGTTTAGGTGTGGTTCGCATTCAACATCGGCCCTTAAATTTTAACCACCCTTTATAAAAATATACTTGTTTTTATTGTAATTTGTAGTATGTTAGACGACTGATTAGTGACAGAGTAACACTGATTTAAATTTAGAGCTCTAGGGTTAAGCGAAACATTCCATACAAGGCACTACTTACATTTTCGAGCAAAAGAAGAAGTTTATTAACCCTCCGTTGGACACCTTTCTTAAAACCTTCGGTTTGGCACCCGGGTGTAGCCTTTTTTCGTCTTGTTCAAGGATCCGTTTTAAAATGTTATATCCATAAATCGATAGAAAATTCAAACTTAGAAAGCTACCTGGAAGCTCAAGTCGTTAACTATAATAAAAATATTGTATGTTAAATTGACGTTCAAAGGCGAAAATCTGGTCAGACCCGGGTTGCCAACGACGGGTTAAACGAAAAAATTAAAAAAAATTGCTTCCCAATCTATTCGCTGCCTTTAAGCGCTAAAAATATTAAATAAGCGAATGGGATTAGAAGAAACAAGAAGGTGGTTCTCACGGCAGTCGGTTCTACGTTACTGCAACGACCCGGATTTATATCCGGCCAAGGACTGCCACTCCAGCAGCATTCCCCGTACATGTATGGGGAATGTTTATGCTGCTACAACAACAGAAGAACACTTCGTTTTTTAATTTCTCTTTTGATTTTTAATGCTGCCAACACAAGGATTCATTATAAATGTAAATATAGTGGCCACCTAAGTGGCAGTTCATTGCATGCGATAAATTTCATGCCATAAGCTCTGCGATTTGTAGCATGAGGCCTGGGCTGAGCGGTCTCCATTTGCATTATATCGTGAATTGATTTTCATGCGATCAACGTCCGCATGTCAACACAGGGTGTTAGGAAAAGTGGAGGAACCTGTGCTTAAGCGCGAGCTCGTTTACGGGTTTGTATGTTTGAGCTTGAGCTAAAAAATTTGTTAAAATTTATCGAGCCTTGAATCACTCTTATTGCGAACAACTTATTGATGCAATGCGTTGATGCTTGCGGCATGCATGTAGTATGCACGCAATTTAGGCTTTAAATTTGCCATTTCATAAGCCCTTTGAAAGATGCAGCGGTCTACTCGGCAAATGAAATGAAATGATAAACCGAAAACGCAACTTGCTATTTAATTTCAGGTGGGAAGGTAGCTTATTTATTTTTGTACGCCCCAAAGCAAAGTTAATTAAAATTGATTAATTAAAAAAAGAGTATATATTATATATACATTGAAATTAATGATAATATCCCGTACAGCTGGAGTTTCACTAATCTGCACTTTCTACTAAGTGATCTTCTCGACCACTTTAAAAAAGATATTACAAAATATTAAGCAAACGTAACTGAGGCAATATGTTATTAGATTTTCGTATATGTATGTATATGGTATAGGTATTAGCTTTTGACTCCAAAGATCAAAAAATTGTTCTAATAGAAATATTGGCAGAGAATTTCTTAACAACCCAACTAGGGATTTTTACTTCTGGAGTAAGTTAGTTTTTCCTTTACCTACACCTTTATTGTGGTTCTTCACCGATCTAATAATACTCGTATTAACCAATATCTAGATAACTATTTCAACCCCTAAAAGGACAGAGAATAAATATTCAAAATCTATAAAATTATAAGAATAAATATCATTTAAACAACTAATCGGAAAGTCGGATATTTACGGTTGGTCGAATGCAAACGATTAAACGATTATGAAATAAGAAATAGACTTAACTTAACTTATGAAATAGGCGACAATTACTCAACACCTCTGTATAAAACCAGATCAAATAAATTCTTGTCAAAAACTAGTTCAGTATACATTTATTTTTAAGAATTATACAATCGAAGATATGGCAAGACCGATTCTCTGCACCAGCAATATTTTTAAAGTGCCTGGTGCATTGGGGTTTTCTGCTTTGTATGCTTAAGAAAACATTTACGTGTTGAAAACAATAAATCCTGTCTTGGCTACCTGAATGTACATTGAGTAGTAGTTTTGCGAGCAATTCAATATTTTCTCACATAAGCCGTTAAAAAAAACACACATCCACACACACCAGCTATTCCTATTTCTATATTATTCCTCACATTTAAATGGCCTAAACCTATAATTTGCTATATGCCAGTTATTTTATCACGAAGCATTCAGTATAACCTTTGCTGGCACCATTCACAGAGCAATGTCACACAATGTGTGCATACGGTTCCGCTAAGTTAAAGTAAGAAAAAAAAAACAAGATAATTCGACAATTCTTATCTCATGTCTAATCCACAGTAAGTTCTATTGTTATTTTACTGCTAATGTAATGTACGAACTCCCAGTCCAGAGTAAATGTATAGGTATACATACATACCTATATATGCATGCATGCATGTATATAGAGTATTTATTTTGATATTTAATGCATTTACTTTCGGTCTTCAAATTAAATTGATCGCTCCTTATCAGTGCTTTTATCAGTTTTATTAAAGATATTGACGCCTGATTAGAGTGTTCGAAATTTTCCTCAAGCGTGAATGCTTTGAAACCTGTTTAGAATCCAAACAATAAGCATGCACAGTTGCGATTAAAGTGACAACACACTAAAAATATTTAAAAAATAGTTAAACTCTAATTATTGGGTTAGCAAGATAATTGAGTCTCGCTATACGTGCGCGGAATTTCAAGTTCGAATTATATTATATTATATATTTATTTTCCCCTCACTATTTACCATGCTGCTAACTCTAGGCGCCTTCGATTCGCTACTTCTCTGCTCGCTATCTCTAGGCTCTGGTCACTTGACGAAAAAATTGCATGCGAAAACAACAAAGTTATTGGATAAGATTCGCCGCTAGCAAGTATGGTTATACCTCATAAAACTAGCATAACTAACTATTTTCAATGCTACCAACTCTCTTTCAAGAGAGACTCATTAGACCACGCTTATATAGAGAGACTTATGCTGCTTCAACTTTACGAATTCTCGTTTGATGCTCCCGTCGTGTCCACATACCTTGCAAATGTTAGTTTTTAATCTACAGTCAACAACATTGAGAAAAACAAGAACAAGGGTCGATTTAAAAATCGCTCATTGCTCTGTGAAAATCGTATTCTAGGGATCAAAATAAGAAACTTTGCCGAAGGAACTATACCTCTAAAACGAATTCTGATGTCCCCCAATTTAAAAATATCACCATTTTTGGCCTTTACATGAAAAAATCAGCTAAATGGCTATGTTTTTTCTTTATTTTTATTTATTTATAATAATATCTATTTTTTCTCTCAAGAAATTTATTTAGTCAGAACATATCGCTCATTTGCTGCAACGTCGTCATAACTCAAAAATCGCAAAATTTTAGTTAACATCACTAATATATCGGAAATAATATGTTTGATCAACTGACAAAGTATTATATCCTCTAATTACATATCCTATTGCGTCGTATTTGCAACAACGTATTATCTCAGTTGTGCGTCGGCTTTTGTGTGGTTAACATAGTGAAGTTCTCTAGAAAAGTGTCATATTTCGTTTTGTGACAATATTAATAAAAGGTAAGTTCACTTTTATATCTCTTTCTCTATCGTGTATATTGCATTATTTTAAGATATGACGTTGTGCATGTAAAAATTTGAGTGAATTCTTGTAGTGTTTTTGAGTGTTATGACGTTTTTGCAGATATATTGGTGAAGCCATAGTGTATTAAAGAACTATTCACTGTTATGACATTCTTGCACTAAATATTTTTTAAGTATAAATTATTTGCTATGAATCATTTCCATTTATGTCAGTATTGTTGTAATTTTTAGTCAAAAAATAATGGAAACTAATTCTCGATCCGACAAAATGGTGGGAATGGGTTTAAAAAACAAGATGGAAAGGGTAAAGAATGCCAGATAAAAAGTACATCAACAGTGAATTTTGTTGAAATGAAATCAGACTCATTAAGCTCGAGCTCATTTTCTGAGGATGATGACGATTCCGTACGTGATACCACACACATTCCACCCGATATTGTCAGTAAGAGTAACAGTCACTGCGAACCAAATTCAACATCAGACAGTTCTGAGGCTAACACAACCGGCGTCGAAACTCCGATGATTTTAACGAGTCCACTAAAAAAAGGAGTCAAGCGTAAACGAAATGAGAGTAATTGGGTAAGAAGTGTAAACAAAAAGTTGAGAAATAGTGGAAAAGAATACAAAATGAGGTCTACGTGTCAAAAAGTTCGAAAAGAGAGAAAAATTGAACCTCCATGTACAGAGAAGTATAAGCGAAAATGTTTTCAAAAATTTACAGAAGAAGAACGGATGGTAATTTTTGGATCATACTGGTATTTGGCTATGTAGGAAAAACAGCCATTTAACGTTACGGAACTGTGCTTTGAAGATTCAATCAAAATTTTCCACAGTGGTGGTTCTGCAAGTTCGGCGCCATTCACCTAACACAATTCTCTTTAAAACATCTTATAACGAAAACGAATTTAAGGTGGCAAATAATATCATTAAAAAGAAAAAACATGAAGGATATTACAATGACAAGAGCATATTATACAAAACCTCAGATATCGGACCGCAAAAAAAAAAGATCTGCTAGAATTGATACAGAAAAATCACATTCCTAAGTATTATAGACCTTTTTACGAGCAATTGTAATCCTTTTTCAATTCATATTTTTATTTAAAATGACTATTATTTTTTACGTGAATTTATGTTTCTTTATTTTATCTGAAGTAATATGTTAATTTTTATGCTACAATAAAATATGCTATGAATGCAATACATTTTATTTAATATCCATATTTTTTTCTCTTATAATATTTAGTAAGGTGCAAATATAATACAGTCACAAGTCAGAATTTGCAATAGGTTTTCAGCTATAAAACTTTTTGTTATTTGCAGTAACGTCACAATTTTAATTATGTCAGACCATAAAACCTATTTTTGCAGCAACAACGTCATAAGAAAAACTCGGAGTACTTTTGAAGCTACAGAAAAAAGTCCATTATACATTTCAACCTTTAATTTACATATACGTCTTAACCAGATTCTATTTCAGCAAATTTGACCATAATCTTCTTTTCATATACAATTTTAATATATATAAAACAATTTATAAACTGAAAAATGCGTCTCCTGTAAAATCACAATTTTTGAGTTATGACGACGTTGCAGCAAATGAGCGATATGTAAATGAAAAAATTAATTTAAGTGAGTTATAGAAAAGAAACTAAAAAGTTCGACCCAAATTGGGGGACATCAGAATTCGTTTTAGAGGTATGGTTCCTTCGGCAAAGTTTCTTATTTTGATCCCTAGAATATGATTTTCACAGAGCAACGGGCGATTTTTAACTTAATTACTAAACTAACTTAAAAACTAATTTTAAAACTTTACGAAAAAGGTATAAAATAAACATAAATTGTAGAAATAATGGGTTATTAACGTAAAACGATATACAATGACATCAAATGTACAGATTAGTGCAGACAAAAACACCCTTAAAAGAAAGAAATTTCGAAAGACACCAGCACGAAAGACTACAATTCAGCAGGAGAAGGCTATCGTTAAGAAAAGTAAGCGTGGCACGTTTAAGTCCTCTTGAGCAATAATCCTGGAAATAAATGAGGAATATAGCCTGAATATGTCAAGCAAACTTGTGCGAAGATACCTCAATGAACATAAATTATATGGGCGTGTGAGCAGAAAAAACCCGCTACTGTCGAAATAAAATATCAAGACACGTTTGTCTTTCGCAAATGCCCATAAAAACAAAGTCGTAAAATTCCGAAAAGAATACTTTTTACAGGCGAAACTAAAATTAATATGATTGGTTCTCATAGGAAGATTTTTGTTCATCGTGAAAAAAAAAAAAAGTTCAATTCCCGGTGCACAACAAAGACCGAAAAATACGGTAGGTGTAACTTTAAAGTTTTAGGGTAACTTTCTTAGAAAGTATGAGATATAGTATAGTAATAGTGAGATTAAATGGTAATGTGGATTGTTTATCTTGATATTCTCAAAAATACTATACGATAGAGACGTATGTATTCCTTCGAGTCTATCCTAAGCTGGCTATTAAAGCATGATCACGACCCCAAGCACACAGCAAAAGTGGTGAAAAATTGGTATTTCGTTCCCCCGACAGTCAGTTCTACGTTACAGGAACGACCCGGATTTACTATTTATCCGGCCAAGGACTATCACTGCAGCAGCACTCCCCATACATGTATAGGAAATGTTTTTGTTGCTTTAACAACAAAAATTGGCTTTCCAAAGAAAAAATTGCAGTTCTGGATTGGCCAGCACAAAGCTCCGACTTTAGGCACATTGAAAATCTATGGAACGATATTAAAGTTAAGGTTGGGCAAAAAAAGAATTCTAAAACGCCAATGAACTATGATAAGGAGTATAGGAAGCATGGAACTCGATTCCTTTAGAAAGATGCTAAAAGTTAATAGAACGTTTACAGGTGTGGAACAGTTTTAAAAAATAATGGATACTCAACAAAATACTAATCAGTTAAGAAATTAATAAACAAATTTTAGCAATATAAAATAACTAATATATTGTGCGTTTTTTGATAATACTGAACTAAAAGGATAGATCTATGCAAAAATAAATGTTTAGTAGTCCAGTAAAAATAATCAATATGTAATATGTTATTGTGGTGATGTGTCTTTGTGCATACATACATAGCTACATATTAATCAAAGACCGAAAATAACTGTTCCATATTAAACACTATTTTTCGTTTTTCCACCGTGCCATTTCCTCTTTTTTATAATATATTGCTGAGAGATTTTATGGTTAATGACTAAGTAAAATCGAAAATAAAAAGCAACCGGAGTTTTTTGTGAACAAGTTTTTGGTGAAAAGTTTCATTAGTAAGAGTTAGATATGGAACGGAGAGAATATATGATTAAAACTCAATGAAATAGAAACAAATATATAACGAATAGGAATTAAAACTGTTATTCAATATTAGTTTTTTTCTATAGCTACGAAACTTAAATTGCTATGAAATAATAAAAAAAGTTCAATTTGGCAGAATTCAAAACTTCGAAAAAGTGATTGAAAATACAGACATGTGCTCTTGAAATCGAAAATAAAAATAATTCGAAATTTTTTCTCATTTAGTTTAATAAAGAGTACATTTCCTAATGTTTCCGTTTTTAATTTATACCGCCTTCATTTAAAATGAAATGAGGAACTGAAAATACTTTTCCACTGATACTTGGGAGTTCAAGCTCCACTTTCCCACGGCGAGATCTAAATACGCTAAAGATGATTTCACTGCATTGGCAGTGTTTGAATGTTTTTGCTGTTAAAACACCAACAACCGAATTGTTCGGCAATTAAATCTGAATATTCGGCCGGACACTTACACATTCGGTATCCACCATTTCAGCAAAATTAAGTGTCTGTGTGGAATTTCTTTGTTTCCGCAAATGCTCATAATGTACACACACACATACATGGACATGCATACGGATGTGCCTATGTACATAATCTGGCTCAAGTAGAAATCGCAACAGACTAGTTTTATGCAACCATTTCTTGAAACTGGTGTAAAATGGATAAAGAGTGTAACAGTTAAACTCGATTATGCACTGCCGTGGGACATTTGGTTTTATGTATGAAAATTCTTGTGATAATGAGTGCACATACATATATAGGGTGGGCCATGTAAAATTCGCTTTTTGAATCGGCTATAAAAAAAAAAACTAATCAATATTTTTTCAAACTTTTTTTTTATTTTGAAGATTGAACATTGTCATTTATGAATGAAAAATTATTATTATTATTACAAACTGAAGCTTATAATTAAAATTATAAGCCTAGTTAGGAAAGCTATGGCTGCTAAGGCCTTCAGCTTCTTCTTATGATGTAAAATTAGTGCTTAATTAATGCTTAATACTAAGTGCTTATGCGTCGTTTAGAATTTCATTATAAATTAGGAGATACAATATAATTTTTCGACATGCTTGTTTAAATTTCGTAATATAATTTTGATATTTTTAAGAAAGCTATAATTTTTTTAATATTATCGATTGTGGGGTTGGAAATGCATTGAATGGGATCGGTGTTATGGAATATATTTTTTCTTAGTGAGTTGAAGGGATAACATTCGGGCATAACGTGATTAATGGAGATCGGGGTGGAGTTACAAAATTGACATGTTCTGGGGGTATTGCTGTCGATAAGGTGATTATGGGTTAATTTTGAATGGCCCAGACGTACTCGCGTGAGTTTAACAAGGTCCATTCTAGAAAGTGAAAGGTTAGCGTGTTTTAGGAGGTTGCTTAAATCAAGCTTTTTTACATTTTGCGCTTTGTACCAAGTTGAGCATTTTTGCCAAGTCTCAGATGTATATTGTTTTATGAATTTAAGAATTCAGCTATATCATTAACATTTAGATTAGTAGTTGTTAATACCGGAGCTATGGTGGCGTATTTAGCTGTGCTATCAGCAAATTCGTTACCCTTTATAAGGGCATGGCCCGGGGACCATATCAGTAAAATATTTGGGTATTTTGTTTGTAAAATACTACGGATAGAACTGGGATAGTAATCATTGTTTTCGATATTGGATATGGCATCGAGAGATGAAAGTGAATCGGAGCAAATTGAAAATTTACCTTTTTATTTCTAATTATATTAACAGCCGACATGATAACAATTAATTCAGCAGAGTAGACTGTACTGTATGCAGCTAGTTCGAGTGTAACTTTGGCAGTGTAACACGGTGCACCGTCCTGTTGAAATGTCAAACCTTTAAGTAAATTATGAACACATTTGACATGTCATTTGTGTTACCATTCTCAAAAAAATAGGTGGTTCAAAAAGCAAACGCTATATGGCCCACCCGGTAGTTTGGACTAGCTAAAAAAAGGATATACCAATGAGGTAATTGTTACAACGTATCGCATATATCACTGTCGTTGTTGTTTTGGTTGTTGTTGTAGCAGTAACTTTGCCTTGTAGTGCAGTGTAATCACCGGTCGTCTTCGTCTAGCTCATCTAACGGTAGGCCCAGCAAGGCATTCCTACAAGTGAGACCTCGTTTGTGAAGAAGATTTGTTTACATTTTTCACTGACAGCTGATTTTGTCGACCGGCGACAAGGGCAAAATTCAAATTAAAAACTCGTTGTCGCTGTGGTTTTGTCTTTTAATTCTGGTAGCGAATATTCGTCCAACGTAGTTCGCTCAGCGATATAATTCTGTTTATACGTTTACGCTGAAAATATGTTAAGATTTTATACACTTCATTATTTGTTGATTTACAATTTTGCTTTTCATATCACCACGAAAAAGCGGACAGATGAAAAAAGAATTTGTTCAGAACCAAGCGAGGCCTAATAGTATTTACAATGCGATAGTGCCACGTCAATCTGGAAACAGCCCGACTTACCACAGGGTATGCATACGTAAATGCATACATACAAACATATGTATGCATGAACGAGTTGTTTATAAGTATAAGTGAATGTGTAATTTAAACTTTTACTCTTGCACTACTTCAAATGAAATATAAAGAAATGAAATGAAACGGAACAAAATGAAATGCGCGAAAGCTACATACACAAAATGCTAATCAACGTTGAGGCTAAATAATTCACACCCAAACAACAACAATAAGAGCTGTGGCAACAACTTCAGGCAGCAGCAGCAGCGATAATAAAAGCAATGTTACTTTACTGCAAAGATGGCAGCCAACAAAGCAGCTAAAGCAACATTAACAACCTGACTAATGTATTGAAACAACAAGAAGCAACAAGCAGCGGCAACAACAAAAACAGTAACACAAAAGCCCTGGCAATGGCAACAGTGACACCAACCAAGGGGAGAACAACAACACTACTCAATATAGGAATAAAGAAAAAAGAAAAAACAAACCAATAAAAACTACGTTGTATGTATGCGGCAATAGCAACAATATTGCGACAGCAGACAACCGTTCAACCCAACAACTATTGGTCCGAAGTAGCAATCGACCATCAGCTGGAACGGCAGCGAAGGCCGGGAGCAAAAAAAATTAAACCAAACTAGGAAAATGAAAGAAAAACGTTGGCAACAACATCAAGAGAGTTGCTACAACACTAAGAAAATTTAATGCAAATAAAACAACAACAACAACTTTAGCACCAACAATGAAACCGACAGCGCCACGGTGTGGCGATTTAAAAATCGAAAACAACAAACTCTTGGATATTAACAACTTTACAACGATGCATTACTGACTGACTGACTGACACGGGTAGCAGCGGCGGTTGGGAACCGTGTTGAGCACAGAAACACATTGAGTGCGTGCATGCAAGATTAATACTACATATAATTTATGTATACATATGTAAATATGTACATATGTAATTGGATGTAAGCACACAAGCCCAGATTCACTCTTGCGCTGCGTTGGGAATGCACACTCATTTACTTTGCGTGGCGATTAAGGAAATACTTGCAATATTTAATAAATGATGAGGAAAAAATAGTTGTACCTCAAGTCAAACATTTTCAAAAATAATTTCCAGCTATACGAAAATAAGTATATACATACACACACACACTCACACATTGCAGCTTAAGTGCAAACAATTAAGATTACTGGTACTATGAATATGTGGTGCAAACATACATACATATTTACACAATTACCAGTTAAGTGCTCGAAAGGCCATAAGAAATCAAGTCAAGGTCAAGAAACTGTGGGTTATTAAACTCAATTTTTGTCGAAAATTTATGCTGAATCTGAATCACTTTCCACAAATGCAAGGGATTTAAAGTAATGCTAAAATCAAAAAAACAATAAAATTCGACTTCGCATCTGAGATATGGCGTGGTTTAAGCAATTAGGTTTTTTTTGTTTGGTTTGGAAAATGAATGAAACAAAAAACTTGATATTCCACTCGTTACAGCCCTTCCTAAGTTTTTCGTACCGTGGTCATTAGTCCTATTCGACTTATTTGTATGCACATTTTGTGCATACATATCTACATACAATAATAAACACATAATACGAGTATATGGTATGACTCAGCAGTTTTTTATTGTTCAAGAACTTAATGGCCACGATAGCTGGAATAGGGGGTTGAAATGACACATAATTTTGTCTGAAATTTGATAGCCACAACATGCAACCTACCCAACCACCCTTGATAAATTGACGTGAACCACTAAAGGAGCGCTGCTAAGTGAACAGAAAAGGATTACGAATCAGATACTCCAAAATAAACAATAATTTAAAGTTATTGCTTTAACATATTAAAATAACATGATTCTTTTAATAAATTTCTACTCCATAGAATTTGGACTGCAAGGCAACTAGTAATAGAGTTTTGTCCTATTGAAGTTACGGCTAAATCTGATTCAGGAGGCAATCAAAGCCAATTCTTTTTCATTATTTTATTACTTTTTTGGAACAAAGATATTGGGGATTTTTTTTATGTAATTCACTCATGATAATATTTAAGTTCATTCATAATTATCACTTACGATAATTTCTTGTGCATATTGTGTTACTTCTGCTTTAGCGAAAACTAAACTTTGAAACATTAACACATGGGCTGAAAAGTCCGGGCCTAACACATACATAGATGGCACTAGTTTTATTGCTTTCACCGCATTTTCAGTTAGCACTAAACTTAAAAATACATAAAAATTAAATTTCATGATATTCTATTCATTAGTTCGATAATACGCAACGCAGTGGACGTAGAAATGAGACGGTAACACCAGAAAACATCAAAAAAATCCACAAAATCATTTCGAATGATCGAAAAGTTAAGTTGCGTGAGTTAGCTGACATCGTAAAGATATCAAAAGAACGCGTTGGCTTTATATTGCATGAGCATTTGACTATGAGAAAGCTCTGTTCAAAGTGAGTGCCGCGTTTGCTCACTGTTTTGGCAAGACAATAAGGCCATCAAACCAATGGCAAAACTACATGAATTGAACTTCGAATTGCTCCCACATCTACCGTAACCGCCAGATTTGGCTCCCAGCGATTACTGGCTGTTCGCAGACCTACAAAAAATGCTCGCCGGTAAGAAATTTCGCTCGAATGAAGAAGTTATCCCTGAAACTGAGTCATATTTTAAGGCAAAAAATAAATCGTACTACAAAAGTGATATTGAAATGTTAGAGCAGCGCTGAAATGATTGCGTTGTTCTTGATGGAAATTACGTTGATGAATAAAGCTAATTTTGAACAACAAAAAAACGTGCTTTCTTTCCAGCAGCCGGATGCCAGCATTCACTATCGCTAAAATTACATTGCCGAAAATCTCTAACTGAATTTTATCGATATTTTCGATTTTATATCAGAAGAAAACCTTTAGAAATATCCATTTTTAATTAATATTTTTTAGCAAATTTTAGTACTTTATATTTGCCATCGTCAGAAATCTCTATTTTTCTCTTAAAAAGCTATGAATTTGACGACGAGAACAAGTTGGTGGTAAAAGAATTAATCAAGACAAATATTTACACATATTTTTGTTTATTTAAAATACTCGTTTAAATAAAAAAATTGTAAACAAAAATAATTTTCCTTTAATAATTTCCACAGCAACAGTAAACGAGGTGTCGAAGCAAAAATGTATACATATAAAGGGTGTTTTAAAAGTGACGCCTAGATGTCAGTGGTGAATAATTCCTACACGCTATTTTTTTTCTGTCATACTTGACATTTGTCAAGTAGATAGATGTACAATATTGCACGATAGAACAACGCGTTACAATTATTGAAATTTGTTATGAAAATGGTCAATCTTTAAGAACACCATATATAAAAATTCGTGTTTTTTGGTGGAAATAATCGTCGGAATGAGTCGATAATTCAAAACCTGATGAAAAAATTGCAAGAACTGGTCCTGCCGAGGATAAAAAGAGAACTGGCAGACCAAAAACTGGACGTTCTGTTGAGATTATTGCTGCTGTAGCGCAAAATGCTCCTGAACAGCTTTCGCCATCAATATCTCGACGTTCTCAACCATGAAACCATGGTGAAAAGATTTTTGGAGGTGGTCTATGTAGCAGACAAGCCCATGGTGGGCATTTAAATGATGCCATTTCGTTTTTGAAAGTATAATTTTAATTAATTTTTTAATTATAATTGTTGAAACCTATTAGAAACTAAATTTTTATATCTGAAATTTTTACTTTTGAAATACCCTTTACTTAGAGGAAATATCTATTGCAATAAATTTGTTTGTTTATCTATTATTTTCATATAAAACAAATTGGTTACGACCTTATCGAAATTAAAAATATTCCTAACATTTTATCTCGTAGATATGCCTTGGAGAGCGATTATAAATAATGCGTGCCAAGAAATTTAATTATTTTATCAAGAGAAATATTGAAAATCAGTTTTATTGTTGTACAAAAGCAGCTTATCAAACCACAAGCCTTCGTTCCTACGTTACCGGAATGGCCCAGATTGATATCCGTCCAAGCACTGTCACTCCAAAAGCATTCGCCATAATTGTAAGGGGAATTTTTATGCTGCTACAAAAACAACAACCACAAGTCTTAGCCTAAAAATTTCAATAAACCGTTCCGCTCTGAAATACGGAACTCATCCGTGTAATCTCGCTATAATTTTCTATTGCTTCGCAAATGGTTTCTTAGCGCTCAAAAGGAGTTCATTGAAAAACGATACAAATATCTTTACAACGTACTAATTTTGCCAACAATCCTTCTAAGTAATTTTTTTTTTTCCAAAATGGATTAAGATTGTGGCACACGTAGAATTGGCTGCCACAGGAATGTCATTTCAGTACGTAAAACCGGCTGCCAGGGGAATACCACTCACCTAACACCCCTCTGCCTCTGGACGCAACCCGTCGAAACAGCATGTTTTCTGGGCCTACCGTTAGATGAGATAGACGATGACGATCGGTGACTATCCACACTGGCAGAGCTTGATAAACTGTTACAACAGCAACTGGAAAGGATTCAACAAAACGATTGTTGCGAGAACTTAAATAGGGCAATTTCAGTGAGATTTTGAATTCATTATAATTAATTAATTGAAATTTAATTCTTTTCAAAACATTTATTGGAGTTTCTAATACTTTGATCATAACGCTTCTGACGTTTAGAAATCGTCATTACGTCATACGATATTTGAACTAATTATTTTCGGCGTTTTCTTCAATTGCACATTTGTAAAATACTAAGTTAATAAAATACACCGTTTTAAATGCACCAAAGATATGTATGATACACCAGTAACAGACTGAGTATAACTTTGAATTCAATTCACAAAATGTTTAACATTCAATGCGGAACGTACTCGTATTATCACAGAAAAGCAAACATTGACTATGAAAAATTTTTTGTAGACTTTTGCTTCTTGTGCAAAACACTGTGCTTAGAGAAAGTTGCCAATTTCTGTTTAAATATTTTGGAAAAGCACTTTTTGGGACGTTAAATATACAAACTTGAATTATAGGTATAACTTGACTGTAGAGCCTTCTTGTGGGTAACTAAACTAAACTAACTAAAAACAAAACAAACAAAAATTGATGTTTCGAAAATAAACATAAATACGATGTTTAGTAACTACTTGACTCTGGCGCCAAGTAGCTAAATAATTTGCGAAAGTATCTCTGTTCACGTTATCACGCCACTGTTCACTCGACTCCAGCGCCACCTGGTTGGATCTTTTTTTCATACATACCTTGCATTTGTAACCACAAATACAAACAAAGAAAAAGAAATAGCCAGATCATTGAATCCGTTGTAAATTTTTAAGGTTACCTACTTAGAGTTAGAATCCTCCTTGGAAAATTTTGGCGATAAAAATACAGAATGGCATTTAGAACAAAATCGGCTGGCGTTAAGATAATTTTTTACGTTTGGAATTTATACGATTTTTGTAGTTTTAGCGATAGCGAATCTAGCTGGAGTCTATAAGCCATGATAAAAGGACTACACTAGATTAGATTAGATTAGATTAGATTTAGGGAGTTAGGCAAGTCCAAGCACTCAGTCAGCAATACCATTGTACTACACCCGGATAGATTACTGTGGAAGAAATAGAGAGACAGAATAGATACAGATACAAGATAAGACGGAAAAATTGGTTTAAAGTCACTTTTCTGCGAATATTTTGGATTCACTGATGAATCTTAAGAGATCCGGAAGAGATTGAGTACTCAGTACATCTGATTCTAGAAAACGCCGGACAGCCACAGAGAAAATGCTCTGCAGTGTGCTCATTCTCACGACAGGATAGGCATGATCGCCAATGATTCCTATGGTAGCCATATGCTGGCCACAGAGGTTGTGCCCTATGATTACACCCACCAGTACTCTCAGGTCCCTCCTATTAAGTTTTAGGAGAAAAGTCGCTAATTTCCGGTTTGGTTCTTTCACAAAGCACTTGGCTATTCTGCAAGAGCCCAACTCAGACCAACGTCTTCTATGGGTAGACCTCATAAAGGCGTCCATGAATCTATGCGGTATTGACACCTAGAAAGGGTTTTGGGCCTAGTGACATGCTTGCAAAGCTTTCATTAGCCAGTTTATCAGTCAACTCTTTCCCTGTAATACCAAATGTCCAGGCATCCAAATAAGTCAAACTTTGTTGTGTTTTGCAACACTGTTCAGTTGTGTGTTACATTCACCGACTGAGTAAATAAGCATAAAAATAATAATAAATATTACAACAGAAAATATCTGCTTCTGTATTTTATTTATTGAAGATAAGTTTTTTTATTCAAGCTAAAGAAAAAAATTTTCAATTTAAGATTAGGAATCTAGAAAGTCATACGGATGTCCCAGACCTAATCTTCTTTTATAAAATCATTAACGCCCAGAACGCCTCTCTGGAAATCCTGGAACAATTTGGACTAGTTTTTAATATGCCTAATTTAAAATCTAAAAGGTTATTGGATACAATAAAAACCACAAAAAATTAGATGTGCTGCTGGCCAAGGAATCGAATAACAGTTATCTTAGTTCTGGCTTAAAATTAATTTTATTTGGAAAGGGGCCTGTTGCTATTGACCTATTTCGCCCATTTTAAGCACAAGCTTACCTTGTATCAAGATAAATGTCCTTGCTGAGTCTCGCCAAGATGTCTAAACTTTTTCTCGAGTTATAGCTTGTAACATAAGACGGACAATTTAGTCTTAACATATAAATAGTAGACTTGGTTTTATCCGATTTCAAAGTTAAGGGTCGGGATATTTATTCAATCGTTATCGAACAATTTCCCAGACGAGAGCGTGGCATATCCTATTTATTTTTCCAAATTATACTTGAGCCATATTCCTTACTTAAAATTCTGGTATATACAACTGCATATGTATGTACATATGTATGTCTATATCTACCTCTATTACAATATAAGGGTTTTCCAATAACAGATGCTATCTATGGCTATCGAGAGCTGATTTACGATTTTTTATGGCCAGTATTGGATGGTATTGATCTGGATAACGTTTATTTTCAACAAGACGGCGTTACGTGCCACACAAGCAACGAACCCATTGATCTTTTACGGGAAAAGTTTCCGGACTGTGATCCTATTGCACGGATCTTGATTAACACCTTGTGAAGGTGAAGGTGAAAGAGAAGGTCTACGCCAACAGACCAGGATAAATTCAAGACCTCAAAGATGGAATTCGTGAGGCCAGCGGGGACATAGGGTAGCCACTTTGCATTTCGGTTATGGAAAATTTCATGAAAAGGATATTGTTCTGTAAGCGCGGTCGTGGTGGTCATTTGCCTGATGTTATTTTCCACTATTAACGACATACCTTCCTCTTTATAATGAAATAAACATCCGATCGTTTATATTAAAAAATAGCATTTGTCTTTGAATATCAAAATAACACCTCTTATTGGAAAACTTTTTATTATGCTGTGACATAAAACCGTGAACAAAAATATGACATGAAAATAAAATATACCCTTTATCGTAGCGCACAAGTGAGCGGATATAAAAGGTGGGATTCTGTTGAACAACACAATTATAAGAAATTACATTATAAAAGTTATTATACCAGTGAATGGTAAACCTAATCAGTTTCGGTAAAAGATGAGTAATAAATATTTGCAGTAAATAATATTTTTTCATTTCATTCAACTAAATAGTTCACCTAACTCAACGGGCGGGTGGACGATCAATTCAAAGCGTTCACTAATAAACATAGGTACATGCATACTATGCATATGTATGTATTTCCGTGTGTATATCTGTCTATGAAGTATCCACACACGACGCAGCAGCCATGACTCATGTGCTTTTCCAGCGAACCCGAAATATTTTTGGTCACTTAGCCAATTTATTTTTTATTTCATTATCTACTTTTCAAGTTTTTTCTGATTATAAAGAAAAATTTACCAGCATTTTTTAAGTGTTTATTTGTTGTTTTAATTTCTGTTAGGAGCGTGACAAGTGAAGGGAAGGAAAGATGGTGAAACTGTTTGGATTTATTATTAGGTCACACAAGTAAACAAATTACATTTACATTCATTTTTTCATTTTCATAGTTGTCGGCTTTATTTTGCTTCTTCAGTTGCTTTTTCCGCTAAATTTCAAAACACAAATCCGGCTGATAAAAAAGCATCAGCAAACACGTACGCTTAATGTAGATGAGTAAAAGTGCCAGCACTGTGAGTGAGTTTTGGGAAATTTCAGCGTTAAAAAGCAATGACAACAACATAATTCATTGCGAATTTCACACATGTTTCAGTTATATGTAGTGCACCTGTGTATATACGCACACATTAACGCTTGTGTATGCATTTCTGTGTTTTATATTTATCATCTATATGTTTGCGAGAAAAAGTGTAAACAGCGTTTATATGTAAATTACACTTGTTCGTCAGTCAGTCCGTTCGTCGACATGAATGCAGTTTTCGTATTCGTCCAAGTGTAGTTTCTCATCACGAAGATAAGGTGCATACGAATACAACAAATACAAATCAAACAATTACCTTCATTTTTGTTGGTAATTGTCTATAAGCAGCTGGCGGCTGGCTGGCACACAACTGAGGCCAAGGAAATGAACGCTTAGAATAATTAAATAATATTTATGAGGGGGATATAATTACCGTAAAAAAATTCTTTAAGCATACTTAAATAAAAGTATTAATAACTAACTAAAAAAATAAGCAAACAACGAACGTAATCACGTCCGAACAAATGCAAAAAATAAAAAAAAGATGGCCAAGTAAACAAATAAACAAAAGAGCCAACAAAACAGCAGTGAGAACGTAAGTGCCGGCCGCCACAAGCGCCACGATACAAGCACTCATTTAACATACATACATACATACGGCATTTACATACTTATACAGGGTAAAAGTCTGGCGAAAACGAAATCGCTAAAAACGTAATTGATTGAAGAAGGAGAAACGAAAAGTCAAAGTTTTCGTTAGAGCACTGGCTGCCATGATTATTACTTCGTAAGCATTTGTTGCTGATATTTTTTTTAATTTACTCCATTTACTAGCCATGCAGCTACACTTTCATAATTCACACACATTTAACCTCCTCTACCGATGGATGATGGCCGCAATGCGCAGCGGATGTTTACATGAGCCAAAAAAGAAAGATTGATTTACTTGAAAAAGTTGAACCGAAATGAATCTATCTTGACTCTGCTCATTTCTCTATAATTTAGCAGATTTTTCGAAACATTTTTTTTTTATTGCTGTACTTAAACAGCACGTGCATCAAAAATTGTAGGTTTTGTGTAGAGTACAGTATTTGTGTTTCCACTGTTATCATTAACAGGTGTTTAGGGCGAGCTTCTCCAGCAATTTGTGGCAACAACCCGATATACCTATTACAGTCAAACTTCAGTGCAATGCTATTAACCCACACAATCTTGTATTCTATCATTCTTATTCAGAACCGATTACGTAGCTGACGACATACTATAAAAGGTCAGCGCTCCCAGTTGGGATTTGCTATTAGCATAAGTACGATCAAAATAATCTTCAAAAATAATTGAAACCAAGCAGATGTTGAACATCTAAATGATGTTTTTGTTGTAGTGCCATAAACATTCCCCATTCATGTTCAAGGAATGCTGCTGGAGGAACACTCCTCGGTCGAATATAAAACCGATTGTCGTAGGAACGATGATAGTTTGTCGAGAGTATTCTAGAAGATGTATAATTTTTCATCTAAATAGTTTGTAATCGAACAAAACCATGTTGCTTTTGTACAAAAAGAATACTCAGCCAAAGGAAGTATAAAATATGTACCTTGAACAATGACTCTAACAAATATAGCAAAAGTAAAATTCCGAACTATCAGTGATAATTCGTTTTACGATAACGATTTGACGATAGTTTATGTTTTATACCGTTTATTACAGACAAAGACATACATATACAGTTATGGGCACATAAATAGCACAAATTTTGATTGTCATAAACTTTGTTTAAATTGGAAAATTATGAATGTTTATATTTGCTACCCTAACAAAGTTTAGAATTATGCACAAAAAATAATAAATTAAAAATATGAATTAAAAAATATATAAAAAAGAGCAAATTAGCGTGATTAAATTTGAATGTGATCCTTATACTAATCTATTACAAATAAAATGGTGCTTCAATTGAGCTTTAAATACTGAGTACTGATAAGTGTAGACTAAACCGCATTATATAGTCATATTTGAGGATGTGACAGCTTTAAAAAATCAATTTAAGGGGTTCATAAATAAAAAATTAAAACAGTTTATGTTATTCTTTCTGGTTTTATATGAAAATAAAGACTAAAAACAAAAACGAAACTAAGCTTGTAACGGGTTTTTTCAGAAATTTTGTATTTTTCTTTGTCTTGAGTTTTTGACATTCTATAAATTTAGTAAAACTGTATATATAACGAATCATTTGTTCAACCAGCATTTGTTCAACTTTTTTCTATTGAGGTTTCATTGCATATACATACTTACTCGTAAGTATACGTATAATCGATGAAGTCTAAGATAAATCAACTCGTAGTTACATTTCAAACAATGATTTTCGGTCAGTCCTTTTATTTATTATTTTTTTGTGGGATACGGGATACGGTACACTAGACAGGGCTAGTTTACTGGGGCGGCAGCCCTTGGTCGGGAAAAACCCGAGTCATTCCGGTAATAAAATTGACACAAATTAATTATTATACGTTTACATAAGCACAGATTTGTACATTTGAACAGTAACGTCTTTTGATTTTGAGTAGGGAAGAAGCATTCACGTTAAGTCCTAAATTATCTACAATAAATTTGTATGTGTACAAGTGGATGTGTCATGTGCCCAGAAGTTAATATTATAGTTACATGTTGTATAAAATAATGATTATTAAAGATAACTTGTCGAATGCAAAAAGTATCGAAAAATACGTAGTTACTATTTTTACAACTAATGCCGTTTCATGGCCAAACCAGTGTGAATACGAGTAGCCACAACAATCGTAGTACTCGTTAATACCCATAACACCAGCTCAACACCAACACTACTTTCCGATCGTGAACGTCAAAAAACGACACCAACAACGCATGCCAATGAGCTGTGTTACCAAATCCGTAAGGGGAAGCACTTTCGTTTATCGCAGCGCATTTTCATAAAAAATGAGCTAACGACGACAATACAAATAAAGAAGAAAAGCTTTTTTATAGTAAATGCTTTGTTAGTTTACGATAGCCTAGAAATATTTCAAGTGATAAGGTGGTTCAATCGACGATGTATATACTCGTAAATATGTCTATATGTATATATATGCACATGTATAATGATACATTCATAAGAGGCATACATACATACATACATATGTATATAGCATAGTCAACAAGTCATAGTACACTCATGAATTTAAATATGCAGCCATTTACTGTTGCTGCCCGATCACCAACATAAAAATTGTTATTAGAGTGAAAACCCTAAAAGGAACAACTGGTTACGTATTAATTAGGATTGCTGATAGTGTAAATATTTGTTTATGGTTCAAGTTTTATAGTATAGTTATATCATAACATTCAGTTTACAACTGGATTGACGAAATGAACTTTATTTCTATTTGAATCTGTTCTTATTGCAACAACATAAAACACTTGGAAAACGTCTTTTACTAATCTCGGGACGTGCATCCATATATAAATTCGGGCCGTTTCAAGAGCAAATTCTCACATTTTTTGGCTGAACTCCTTAGCCTTAATGGAAAACATATGCGAATAATAACAAAAAACAATTGTGGCGGTAAAATGAATGGCATGTATGCAAATTTTTCAATCAATACAAATGTGACCCCAGTATACATAAATACAATAACAAGTTTATTGCAAAACTTTCTTTTGTCTACTATTTTGCATCTTATCTACCTCAGATGAGTGGTAAATTCCGAGTTATTCGCTTTCAAATAAACCAGCGTTGGAATTCATTATACATTTGTTCAATTGTTATGTAAGCGCAGTAACCTTTTCCAATAATAACATTTAGCTATTGAAAAACACCAAACTGAGTTGGCTCTTTTGTGTTAATTCTTTAAAAAACGAAAAGATATAAATATACATTTTATTTGTGTATAAACCAAAACTGGAGTTAAAATAATTAAAAAAATAACTATAAATAAATACAATATTTCAAACAAGAACAAATAGAAATAATGAAGCATAACGCAAGATGTCATTACGGCCCCTTTTTTAAGGAGTCGGCTATACTTTGCCTGAACAGTTCAGTTTTAAGTACTTATTCGCCGAAGTATTGTTTTTCAGTTGCGTACCGAATAGTTTACGAGATATTACAACAACAAGATTACGCCATAACAACACGATCTTATATCAGACCAAAGTTTTTTGACACAATTTTATGTGGTTAAAACAATACTACGGCCAAAACCTCTATACAAATGTTGATCTCTTTAGATAATAAATATGTATATGTATGTGGAAATCACATTGAATTTCTTTACTCACCTTTCGACACCCTATTGCAATACCGTTCGGCCAGCGATGTTCACGCACTTTCATTATTAATGCACCATTTGATAAAAAAGAAATTGTTGCTCATATAAGAGCTTCGCATTCAACAGCATTTATCCGTCAACAGCAGGCCGCCGTTCATGCTTCCCCACATTTTCCTATTCACAGCTCCATTACCCTTCTGTCGTACTCACTGACTTAGCGCAAGACTATGTGGCAGCTATTAGGAAGTAAACAGCATTTTCGTTCTTGATATTTCTCAAATCCGTTCGATTATTCTTATACGTACTTAGGTCTATGTAGTATATAAATAAGCAACTAAAATACACAACGTTCTCGCTCAGCTCATTCGTGCAACTGCGCTAATCCAATATTACAATTGCACTTCAATCCATTCAACATGATCTGGTCTCTTATGTATTTCATCCAACTCTTTGTTACACTTTTAATGACATGTCTTTCCCCCCATTCATGTTCTATTACACCATACGCCGTAGCACTTTTTTGGCTGCCTTTATGTTCGGCACTAACGCTTTCACTTCACTGCAATCCTCTAGAAATGAATGTCGCAGCAACTCATCAGCTGTCGCTCGTTTATCGACCTCAACTTGCAAGCAGCAATCTAGGAAGTCTTGCAGATTAGGGCTTAGTTTATCCCAGCTTTTGATATCGGGTCTACCATTAGCGGCAATCAAATAGAGCGCGCGAAGCGGTGTCTCATAGAGATATGGTGGTTGGCCTTCAATCATTTCTATTGCCATAATACCAATTGACCAGATATCTACTTTCTTCCCGTATTTCTTACGAGTTACAACCTCTGGAGCCATCCAGTATGGCGTACCCACCATTGTTTGACGTTTCTCGTCGCCCTCTATATTTGCGCAGAAACCAAAATCGGTCACCTTCACTGAACCATCCATGCCCAATAGCACATTATCCGACTTAATGTCACGATGAATGATACCTTTGGAATGTAGAAAACTTATTGCATATAGTACTTCACGACAAACGCAAGCGATTTGACGTTCTTTCATAACAGTCTCGGTGACAACGTCTGTTAATGGTCCACCATCCATATATTCCATTATTACCCATAGTTGGTCTTCTGGTTCGAGCAGATATGCATCCAAGAAGTTCACTAAATTTTTATGATTGAAGTCCTTCAAAACACGTATCTCAGTTAGTATAAGATCTTTTGATGACTGATTTTTCAGATCGATTGTCTTAACCGCAACCTGAGTTTCTGTCTGTAAATCCGCTGCGATGAATACAATACCCGAGGCACCCTTGCCAACTTCCTGTGTAGTATGATAACGCTCGCGTGGATCATCCATATTGCAAATGGCGCGAAGTTCCTCGTATATTTCAGCGTCCGTTTTCTGTGCACGTTTATCCTTCGAACGGCGCAGAATAGATTCATCCGCAGGTTCGCCATCGCCATCTGCTGCGGAGATGGCAGGTTTGAGGATGATAGTATCCGTGTTGATCTTGTTCAAAGGTTCTTCAGTTAAATTGATTGTGGTGAGATCAGACACTCCCCGTGAAAGCTGCTGCGTAACAGCTCGTGGCTTTGGCTTCAACACTGGCTTAGGCGGAAGAGTTTGCAATTTTTTTGCAGGCAATGGTGGGCGCTCATCCCCGGTGAATGATGATATTGGTTTTAACGTTTCGCGTTGTGCTAGTAAATTGGACTCTAGTTCCTTTATCACCTGATTGAGGCCAGTCATACGAATTGCTTGCTGGTTATCATTGAAGCTACTGCTATTGCTGTTGCCACTGGACGAGGCACCACTCTCCCCCGTCGAACTGCCACCACCGTATAGTTCATCATCATCGGATTTATCGGGATCATGTGATTTGTGTTTGTTTTTATAATTCACATAATTGTCTATTTCTTTGGACTCCTCATGTATAGCCTCTTCGGTTATGAATGGCTTAAATACCTCATTGTCCTTTTTCTTTATTGAATAATTATAATATTTCACGGCATGATAGGCAGCATCTGGGTTTTTATCCTGTTCGTCGCGGGTTATCTGTGCATTCATTAGCCTTGTCCAAGAAGCAGGCAAACCCTCCAGATATCCCGTCTCTTCATTGCGAGATACATGGTAGTGTCGCTGGAAATTAGTCGGATTACCGATTTCAGAAATGGGTTCTTTCTTACGAAACCAACCCTTCAGACTTGTAAAACTGGTCATGTTGACGGTATGTATATGGACGATTTGAAATTAATGAACTTGAAGATTGTTTTGAACGCCAAGTTCAAAATAACTCAGTGAATGTTTTATTGTAGCAGATTATGGTGATTGGCATTGAAGTTATCAATACACCTATGTTGTACTGTCTGTTGCTACCCCTGCTTTGTTGTTTGTGTAACGCTGTCTCTGCTAGCGTGTTGCTTACTAAACTGCGTGACTCATGCAATGATTTTCACCGCTCTGCACCGGTAACACATTGGCCGATCGGATCCGTCAGTCTTACAACTTGAATATAATGGTTCGACCTCGTACCACACTGCACTGCATGTACTCACAAATTTTTATTCGGGATACTTCTGACCCCAACTACCAAGTATATTTTGTTTTATCTACTATTTTCTTTAATTTGTGCTGCTTCCCAGCTTTATCATCTATGCGCATTCCACTCGCGCTTTAATTAATCACCAATTACGTTTCAATTATGCCACTCAGACTTGTTTCTTCATTCACATGAATTTCACACGCACACTCTACATGTTTCTTTATCTACTCATTTTTCGGCTGCATACACTTCACTTTTCTTTGCATTTCGTGCAACTATTTCACTTCGTTCTAAATTTCTTTACATTTACTGTCTCGCCATTACGTCCTTTGCATTTAATTACAATTATCGTATATTTCGTTCACTATTTCTCCGGTCACTTTGTCTCCAATGTTGGCACATTCGCCTTTCACACAAAGGAGTGGCACTTCAACTCCTTTACTTCTCTTACTTTACGCTCGTCTTGTAATGTCTATTATTACATTACATCTTCTTTTATTCCTTCTTGAAACTTTGTACCCTTTTCGCTGCAATTTTATGAGAATTTTTTAGCATTATTTTCTTCCAGCAGTGCATGGAATTTTAATGATTTGTCTTCACCGATTTTGGAACTCTGTTGTTAATTCTTCTCACTACTGCACTTTTTTCGATTGCCGACTTTTGTCGACGGACAACTGAAACCGCCAGCGACGTACTTTGTTGTTGTTGGTCGCAGGGTTGCATGGATACACTGTATTTAGTCTATTACACAAATTTCAAAAAACCTTTGAATTGCTAATATTAACATTTATCGAATTTTGTCGAGTTTTCCGTATATCTCTATAAAATATTAAAGACAAATTTAACACAAGCACTTTTCGTGATATTTTACAATAATGGTTTTGCCAAACTAGCAACCCTGATATTGTTTGGTATTATTGATCTCGCTTTAGCATATATATAGACTGGCTGAACTTTATGTGCTGCGTTTATTTCTCGTTCTATTATGATATTTGCCGATAAAGCAGCGCTAAAAAGTTACAAACTTAAACAATAAATCAATCAGTACTGTGCAACATAAAGGTTAAATAGTACTAAATTTTCAAGTGCTACGCGGATAAACGGGGAAAACTCTATTTAATTCATTAGGCAGCACTCCTGTACAAAAAGGTAATGCTTATTTGACTTCAAGAAAAACTGAGTAATGGCTCAAAAAGCTTTTCTCTTCAAAATACATATATACAAAACCATGTGAAGTATCAAGAAAGCGGCTAATAAACGTGAACGGTAATAAAAGTAATAGTTGGCGTTTACCGCTTTTTTATGTGTCTTGATGCTTCTTCACAAATGGCGAGAACTACAGTTTACGTCGCCCCGAACGACAATTGTTTTTTATGAGGAGCCTTTTGAATGCAGAAATACACTCAGAAGTTTGACACCACCTGCCTAAGGTTCATATTTACGTTTCAGGTTTATGGCGGTCGCCGTAGCCGAATGGTTTGTGCGTGAGTACCATTCGGAATTCAGAGAGAGAACGTAGGTTCGAATCTCGGTGAAACACCAAAATTAAGAAAAAGTTTTTATCTAATAGCGGTCGCCCCTCGGAAGCCAATGGCAAACCTCCGATCCAATCTGCCGTTCGGAGTCGGCTTGAAACTGTAAGGGTGTCCGCATCAATTATATATATATATATATGTATATATGTTATGTATATATATATATATATTTATGGCTTCGAACCCAGGTATTACCAAAAGGTAGTCAGGTACGGCGGTCATGTGAAAGTAAAAACTTTGCTAATGAATGATTGCTGATTACGCATTTGAAACTCCTTATGTTATATATACTTATTTTTAAAATTTTTTAAAAATATTTTATGCCATTACAAGAAATATCTTTGCTCAAAATTTCAAATTTCAATTCGCCACTATTCAGTTTTTTGGATGTGTAGTAAATCACCCCTGCATATGGACTTTTCAAATACCTTGTCGGTTAAGCAGCACATTCACTTATGATTTCTAAAACGGAAAAGAGAAACTACAAAAAGGAAACGGACCTTTTAAGACTAAAAACGTATAATTTTCAAATACTTAACATTCTCTACTAGGTATTGGAAAAAAGGAAGAAGAAAACTGTAGTATTGAAACGATTTTATGCTTTTCACTTTCAGTCAAATAAAAATCTCTATTTTTTTGCGCGTTTAGCAGTGGTAACTATTTGCTATACTGTTAAAAGTTAATAATTTCCTTCGTTTCCGCTATAGTGATGGCCGAATAGACCGTGGTATTGGTATATGAATGCACATTTATGTATGCAATTAAATAGATTATCCACAAGAATTCCCATTACTTGTATGTCTGGCACATATGTGTGTACATATATTATATAAGTACATATGTACTCACTATAAGCAAATCGGCAATTATAGTGTATGAAAACATTGTCAACATCTGGAAGGTATTTCGGTTTCGCACATAATTAAATGAGCTCGAGCCCATAAATATATGTACCACACACAAATATATAAATATATCAAGTTTAGATGTACATACGAGCATGTTCCTATATATAATTTTAAATACAGCATACAGATGTATGTATGCATGCACATTTTTATTTTCTTGGGGATATTTTAACACTTCTGTGTCCAAGTTGATGTATCCAAGAAGCAGATGTAGACAACTTAAATTTGAAGATCATAGCGCACAATACGCAGTTCATTCCTTTAGTTTAATTTGAACATTCTAACTGTGCGGATTCGCGGGTTTTACTTTCGGAATAATGATCGTAAGATTGGGTTTTATGCAAAATAGTCATATTGTTACTGATTTAAAAAAACATATCCTTTGTTAACAGATTTTATTGAACGCCGCCTTGCTGGCATTCGTTATTCACACATCACCAGCAAACTCAGCAATTATAACAAATTCAACTACGGCAGAAGTACCGCCAAATTCATCAACCATATTAAATGATTGCATCAATACATTAAAGCTGGATCATCTCAATCATGCTTTGAAGCAAATCGATGGCGCCGTTCAGAATTTAGAGGAAAAGGCACACAATTGGGCCATCTTTCGACACCACATTGATGCTTGGAATGAGCAAATAAAATCGCTGGAGCATAAATTGGACTTGGTTAAGCGCACGCAGGACGAACAGCAGGCGTATGGAAATAAACTAATCAGTCTGGAATTCACACTAAACCATATACTAAGTAAAGTTGTGTATTTGAGTGATGCTTGCAATACGCACCAAGCTGTCACAGCGGCGGCTGCCGCCATACGGCCGTCAGCACTTTTCACTACCCACATGAACACCAATGGCAATGACAATGGCAGCGATGCTGTTCAACAACAACAGCAAGACACCAATGAACTGTTGTACGAACACATTGCGTTGTTGGGGGACGTAAAACATGCGATTGGTATTGACAAGCAGCTGCGAGGCGAACTGTCGACACGCTTGAGCAACATATTGCGGCATGTACAGAATATTGAACGCGACAATTGTCGTGGAGAACGACGCCACGCAAGCATGAAAGCTAACACTAACGCTGACAGCAATCGCAACAATAAAATGGCGAAAATAATGGCGCCAATCGGCGGTTGTAATTCAAATCAAAATGTCGAACGCACTTTAAAATCTTTCGACCAACAGCTTTCAACACTCCTCACGCGGACACCAATGCCAAAAGAGTCTAAGCAGTTAAACACGTTGGTTAAGAAAAATTCACAACAATTGGAAAATGCAATAAATTTACTGAACAAATTTGATGATCGTTTATTACAATGGCGTGATGAAAGTGCACTCGGCTGGCACCAATGTCAGACTATGTCCGGTGAATTGTCCACTTTTACTGAAAGCTCAGATTTATTACTAAAACGTATCGAAATGTTGGTGCATGAGGTGAATGAAAAATTAGCTAAACAACCGATGCCCAAATCGAACGATAAAGATGATGAAGAGGAAGATTCGGTTGAAGCTGAAGATGTTGAAGCAGTTGATAGGAATTCAGCTGAAGATGAAAGTTTAGACCATAAGGATGGGGATACTGAAGTAGAGGGTGATCAGAATGTATCGACCACTCGCATTGATGACAATATTGACCAACCTAGAGGTGAAGACGCGGAAGAGCAGGCCGAGAAAATAGATGATCGTTTCGACGTGGTTGGTGAGTAAAACTGGGAAATTCGTTTTAAATTTTATTAAAAAGAAAATCAGAACATTTTATAAAAAAAAATAATAAGTCAATTTATTTAAAAAAAAATCAGTTTACTGGCACTTCTATACAAAAGCTTCCATGGACAGAAAACAACAAAATGTTTAGAAAAGTTTTTAAAATTAAAGTATAGAAGACGTATTACTTTATAGTTATCGCCTCTCCTTGGCAACTGCAAAACTGTTGGGACATTTGTGGTATGAAAAGTATTTTCAAAAGGCCTTCTTCCGTTAAGAAACGCATAAAATTGTTCAGTTTATACTTATGCTTCAGAGCTTATACTCCGGTAGCTTCAGAGGGTTGATTTGATTTGACCCTTTTAAACTTGCCGCTTCCGTCTTCGTTACGTACATCTTCTGTAAGTAAAATAGCATAAAATCACATTTTACCGATGTAAAAAATCCATTTGAATTGCGCGGCATTAATTGAAACCGGCAAGGGTTTGATATGACTGTGCCTAATATACGTAACAAATAACACGACTAAACCACAAACCAGTCTCCTTCACAGATAATTTTAAGGAAGTGCCAGAACGAGAAATGTTCAGTACCTCGTTTGCATCCGTACTTCTTCACTTTAAGAATTATTAATAAGGACCTTTCAGTTCTTGCCAAACGAGGTTTCTGACAGAGTGACCCTTTTTCGTGTTACTTCTGCAATCTAATGGTAAACATTTATATTCCTTCAGGTTTCACTATTTTTATTCGATATACAGCTTTTAACAATTATATTCCTATATTAAAAATTACATTATTTAAATGTCCACCATGAACCCCTCTACAGGTAAAATCCGCCAAACAGTAAATTCATGCATGCCTACTTGTTGAGAACGTTCGATGTTGTAGGTTGTTCGGCAACACTTTGCGCTACAGCAGGAATATTCTGAACAGATAGTCCAGTTTTTGGTCTGACAGTCCTTTATCTATCCTCGACAGTACCAGTTTCTTGAAATTTGTTCACCAAACTTTGAATTGTCGATTCATTCGGACGATTTTTTCCACTAAAAAATCACGAATTTTGCGATAGGTACCCGGGTCTGGCCAGACTTTTTCGACTTTGAACGTCAATTTAACATATTTTTATATAGTTAACGACTTGAGCTTCCAGGTAGCTTTTTAAAACTAAATTTTCAATCGATTTATGGATATAACCTTTTAAAAAGGATCCTCGAAAAGGACGACAAAAAGGCCAGATCCGAGTGCCCAACCGAAGGTTTAAAAAAGGTGTCCAACGGAGGGTTAAATATTGAGAATTCTTATAATAAGTTCAAATAATTTTCATAATAAGTTTAAATAATTATTCTATCTGGCGGCCGCCGTAGCCGAATGGGTTGGTGCGTGACTACCATTCGCAATTCACAGAGAGAACGTCGGTTCGAATCTCGATGAAACACCAAAAATTAAGAAAAACATTTTTCTAATAGCGGTCGCCCCTCGGCAGCAAACCTCCGAGTGTATTTCTGCCATGAAAAAATATTGACTCATAAAAATATTTGCCGTTCGGAGTCGGCTTAAAACTGTAGGTCCCTCCATTTGTGGAACAACATCAAGACGCACACCACAAATAGGAGGAGGAGCTCGGCCAAACACCCAAAAAGGGTGTACGCGCCAATTATATATTATATATATATATATACATATATATATATAATTATTCTATCTTGTAAAATCGTAAATCTGTCTACTTGACCTAATTGAAAAAAGTACCGTCTAGGAATTATTCACTACCGATATCTATATAGGTGTAACTTTTGAAAGACCCTTTATTATACAAAACATGCCAAAAAAATTAAATTTGAAATGCTAAATCAATTCCTCAGAAATTATTAGGGCGTTCGAAAAGTTTTCTATTTCTTACAATGCGTATTAATGTTGTCCAACTGGTTCGCAAGATATGGATGTTATTGGACTAATTTTTTTTTTTTGCAGAAACACAGTAAAATGCAAATATCTCCACAAAAAAATTAGCGCGCTATTCTTCAAAAAATGTGCGCAGAATTGGTGCAACCCACCGTTGTTATTATTAGATTTTTTTTTTAATTTTGTCCCAAGTTGAATTTGTTTATTTATTTATTATGTTTCAGAATTCCTACAACCCGAGAAGACCGCCTGCCACGAGTTGAATGGCCCGCCTGTTGACGGAGTTTACAAATTCTCCTCACCGGAATTAAATGAGGCGGGTCGTGACTTCAATGAACGTTACTGTGCCTTCGCAACTGACGGTGCGCCTTGGACCGTCATACAGAATCGTGGCCCATATGACGAACATGAGAACTTCAACCGTTCTTGGGTGGATTATAGAAATGGGTTTGGTGAGCTTAATAAAGAATTTTGGTTCGGCAATGAATTCATACATCGGCTGGTCGATGGGGATGATTATGAATTGCGCATTGAGCTGACCGATTTCGAAGATGGTAAGATTATAACGAAATTCAGTGAGTAAGTAAATTGTTTTTTATTTTTTTATTTTTTTTTTACGTAAACTAATAGAACAAGTATGGGCCGAATACTCATTCTTCCGCCTAGACAGTGAACGTTACAATTACAACTTATTAATTGGAGGCCATAGCGGTACAGTACCCGATGCTATGCATTACCACAACGAAATGGACTTTAGCACCTTTGATCGTCGCAATGATAAGAGCGTGGATGCGTGCTGCGCATGTGCAACTGGCTATGGAAGTGGTTGGTGGTTTGATAAGTGAGTGTGTGGGAGTGAGATTTTCTATTAAGTAATTGTTTATAAAGCAAACATTTCTCTTCATTTATGTACCAAACATGTGTAAATATGTATGCTATAGCTGCTCGGAAGCAAACTTGAATGGTATTTATCGCGAAACACCAAGCGGTCACAATTACGTAGGTATCATTTGGGAACAATGGCATGGCGACGACTCACTACAAAAAACACGCATGCTAGTGAGGCCAAAGAATTGGTCGAATGATGAAAAGGAGGAGCGTGGCGAGCGTCATGAGCATATTGAAGATCCATGAGCGCATAGTGGAAGATAACGGTATTTCGATAAGAATATCAAAAACTAAAACCAAATTAAAATATAATTGTGCTTCGTGATTTATGTGCATATAATTGTATATCGATATGCAGGAGTACGTGCCGCTTCATAATACCTTAAGTAAAAGCGCACAAAAATAAGTGAGAAACGAGAGCTTTGAAATAAATTTACAAATGCAATAAAAATCCAGATTTTTTAATTTTTCATATTCTTTACAATTTTATTTGACGTTAATAATTTTTAATTATTTGTTGAATCTATATATTTATAAGTAATGTATGTATATATATATGTATATATACTCGTATAGATAATTGTTATTTGTCCATTCTTCAAATTTGCTTTCTTTTGTTTTTCACAGTTTCACCAAAAGTACAACATTCGCACACACGAACTCTTATTACATAAATCCTATTTATTTATAATATACGCATATTTAAATTTGCAATGTGTGTATGTATGTTTGTATGTGTGTGTAAGTATGTATGTATGTATGTATATGGAATATACATCACATTTGTATGTTTGTATGTACACATATACAATATGTACGAGCGGTTATTATGCAATGATGCAGTACCTAGAACTGCATTTTTACTTTAAATTTATAGTTAATTTTAGCACAGAATTAACCGTTTTTCTGTTTTACTTCATTATAATATTCCATAAGAGAAATGTTTTATATTAACTAAAAATTAATGCAGCTAAACTGCCTATGTCTACATATTTAATACATGCATACATTACACAGCCATACACATGCATGCGTATACACACATAAATGCCAATCATACCATGAACTAAATTTTTACAACTATTTAATACACTTACTGCTATTTTTATTTATTTTTATAAGAACGTCGTTTGTTATTTTGCGGTTCTTTATAACTTATAAGCTCAATTTTATGTAATTATTTTTTTAGTTTTTATCTTTTTGATGCCATCTTTAAAGTTGACTAATAAGTAGAATGAGAAAAAAATTAGTTCTACAAACTAAACGATTACAGTGCACATTTTCACGCGCCATACATATCTACATATATAGGGGGTTTCAATAGGTGCGCTTCAACTTTTTTCCGATAGGGAGGGCGAACGACGCAATACTTTTTATGTTTCGCTTGTCATTTGTAAACTTCATTAGTATACATTTTATCATGGAACGCTACACACTTGAGCAACGATTGCAAATCGTCCACATTTTTTATGAAAATAATCGTTCTGTTGCTGCTACTTTAAGAGCATTACGGCCATTTTACGGTCCATTTAACAAGCCGTCCCGTTTTGGGGTTATGTGAAGTCATTGGTCTACAGTAACAAACCGGCGACGATTTGTGAGCTCAGAGCCAATAATGAACGCGAAATTGCTGGAATTTCGGCCGATTTATGCAAAAGAGTGGTCGAAAATTGGGTTCAACGATTGGACTTCGTAAAACGTGCACGCGGTGGTCATGCAAAAGAAATCGAATTTCATACTTAAATGTATATACTATATGTTCAAACTCGATAATAAAAAAAAAATTAGTTAAAAAAGTCAAACCGTTTGTGTTTTATTCAAAAAAGTTCAAAAGTTGAAGCGCTCTTACTGAAAACCCCTATATTATGTACGATGAGAGGTTCTTTTGTGAATAGACGATGGGCTCTTCTTTGCATATTTAAAAAGAAAAACAGCAGCAAAATTATTTTTGCAGTAAACGAAACTATCGCATTCAACCTTTCATGAGTAATGCTTTTTTTTCAATAAATAAAATCTGCACTAATGATAATGACGCGAAATAGCAAGAAGTAATATGAGTGCTAAAGATATCTCACCTCACAAAATGAAAAATTATAGTTCACTATTTGTATTTAGAATTGTATCAGCTGTTATTGGTTACCTGGTATGGAAACAGTTTGAAGTGTTTACTCATAAAATGAACAATTCAGACTGCACTGCTATTTAATATTGTAGGAGATCTACTCTGGGATACGAGTGAAGTTCATAACATGTCTTAATTGCAGTGGTTCTAAGTGCTATGGTTGTTATATACATACATACGGTTTCCAATTACTTTCAAAAAAGTTGTCTAGCTCATAGACAATTTTCATTTATTAATGCCACTCGAATTTTATATTTATTATTAATTTTTTTATTATAGTGCGCTGGCGTAGTTGCACTGACTCGAATAAAAATATCGCACCCTAAATACAAAAGGGTCACAACTCAAAATTTTCCACACTCGAGCTTGACTTGTTTACAGTAGCACAGAAAACAAACTATGTGACATATCACGCTGAAATTTGCCATGTAAGCTTATAACAGTCCTACCAAAAAACAAAAAATTTATTTTTGCCATATGTCATCCGCGGACCGTTTTATTGATAACGTCTCGTTCATATTTGAGCAGAAGGTACATTTTGAGTTGTGACCCTTTTGTATTTAGGGTGCGATATGATCGATACTAAATGATTTAAATTTAATAAATGAAGCGAAAAAGTTGACGTTTCGAAGTTTAAAATGTAAATTAATGCTCTTGTGCTCAACAAGTGAAGGCGGCAATATTTTGACCAATTTTGGCTAATTTTTTTTTTTTTTTTTTTTTTTTAATAAAAGTCTAGCTCCTCACAGAAGAAATCCAAGTTTCAAACTTTGTGCAAAATTTTTAAACATTCAGCAAATTTCCCACTTTTCAGGCAGTTTTATAGCTTATTATCTCTAGTATAATAAAGTGCAAGTTCGAGTTGAATATTCTCGTTGGTTTTTAATAATTTTTTTCCTTAACTGTGTTGCGTATTTTCTCCACAAAAAAAAATGTTTTGCATTCGTTATGTGAAGTAAATGTCACCACCGTTAGGGGAAGCAACTTAGCAAAAATCGAAGGCACTTCAAAATTGCAATTTATTCTACCAAAATTTAACGGGCTATACAACTACGTACCATATTTTCTAAAAATTCTGAAGAAAAAGCCTAAAACTTTGATCAAAATTTGTTGATTTTTATAATTTTTGTACAAACTTTCAAACGTAAATTTCTGAGACTTATATAAGAAAATAATAAACAAACGAAAGAAAAATAGCTAAAACTGATTAAAAAGGTTGCTGGCTTAATTAGTTGAGCACAACTACACCTCGTGTATCGGTAAACACTTTGAAGCGAAGATGTTTAGTTGTACTTTTAGAAAATAAAATTTTAACATATTTTTCGTCAGCAATTGCTAAAGCGAAATGCAACAGCCACTACTTTCACAATTCATATGTATCTATATATATTTATATATATATATTTTTTTTTTATACAACGACCATTGACGTTTTTTTTTCATTTAGTATCGATCTATTCTATTTACTCATACATATATTATATATTCTCTTTTTTCAATCTATATTAGTATTTACTCTAAATATAAAACTTAATTAGTATGCTTGCAAAAATCTGTACTTAAAAAGTTAATGCGCACGCACAATTTCATAAATTCTATATTTTACAAGCTTTGTTTATATAATATTACGCCTACATATATTTAATTTCAAATATTTACAATGCAATAATTTACACATGAGATTTTGTAGTTTTTTCCAATTTCTGTTCACTTTTTAAATAAGCAGCAAATTTTAAGTTTTTCATTTCTAGTATTTTTCAATAATTATATACATTCATATATATAGTTGACGCTTACACTCTTTGTTAGATGTTTGGCTGAGCTCCTCCTCCTATTTGTGGTGTGCGCCTTGATGCTTTTCCACAAATGGGGGGACCTACAGTTTTATGCCGCCTCCGAACGGCAGATGGTTTTTTGTGAAGAGCTTTTTCATGTCAGAAAAACACTCGGAGGTTTGCCTTTGCCTGCCGATGGGCGACCGGTATTAGAAATAACTTTTTCTATTATTTGGTGTTTCATGACCGCAATTTCGAACCCGGGCACTACCGAATGGTCCATGTGGCTAAGCGGTCGCCGCAGTTACCGCACTAATTTTTGGCCGCATACATACTTTTTTAAGAAATAAATCGAATTGGTTCAATATATAAGGAGTTAGCCAATTAAATACAGAATAATTGTTTTAACAATTCGCATAAACTTCATAGAGTACTGCAAAAATGAACACCTTTTGTTTTTCTTAAATTTTGGTAGCTTTTTTAATTAAACCGATTTAGTGAAAAAAAGTCAGTTGAAAATAAAACCACCAAATTAAGAATATGCATGCAGAAGCCAGCCAATTTATTAAAGTTTCATTTGCATTTAATTTGCCTTGTCAAGAGACTAACTACGTAACGCAATTTAAATGGGAATCCAATAACAATAGTTCTTTAAAAAGTTTTTTTGGATTCCATGATCAAGCAGTTTTCTATTTAGCGAACAGTCTCCCATATATTCACGTGTTTTGATGAATAACTTACAGTGCCAAAAACTGTTTGCAAAAACTTCAACATTTGCTTAAATTAATTTCATTAATTAGTATTTGCGTACACTCTGCATTGATGTGGTTGTTGTTGTAGCAGCATAAACATTCCACATACTTACATACGGGAAATGCTGCTGGAGTGACAGTCCTTGGCCGGATATAAATCCGGGTCGTTTCGGTAACGTACAGACAGACGGTTCGTGGAAACTCTGCCTCAATCAGACACGTGAACAAAACTCAACTTTTAGTTTATCTAGAGAACTGAAAATAACCAATTGCCAAGGGGTATTCATCATGATTTCAAGTGCGTAAATAATGAAATTTTAAGTAATCACCCGTCAAAACACATAAATTTATAGAGAATCTAATTAATTGTAAATAGTTTCTTGATTTTAAACTAAATTACATAGTTAGTTAATTTGCGGTAGATTCCACAAGTCGGTTACAATGAAAATTACGTTTTTTAGCTTCTTTGTTTATATGTAAGTGTGCTTGCTGTACATGTGTATTGTGAGTGTTTACTAAATTTAAACATAATGATAAATGTAATATTTAAGTATAATTAGATGTTAATGTTTAATTTTTCTTTTCATTGCATATACTATTGACAACTATAATTATTTAAATATATGTATATGAATGTTGTTTTTTTTGTTTTTGTTTTTTTGTTTTTGTATTTCTTGTTTACTTCCAATATGAAATCTAAAATTTAACTTGCCGATAAAAAAAATTAAAAGCATAAACTTACGCATACTGTTAACAATGCACAATCGCCCCTCCCTCACCCCGTTCCCCTCCCATTCCCTGGTTGTGCGCAAAAGAAGTCCGACAAAAACAACTTAGACATAGCAATGAATTGTTTATAATTTACTTTGCTGTTCTTCGATTTTCTCTACTTTTTGCATTTTATTAAGAGAAGCAAAAAATGAATAGTTATATTCCAAATGCTGACAAATTTCAAATAATCAAAGTAAATTGAGCACACAGCTAAATTGCCGTTGATAAACATATATGTAAATTTTTTCAGCTTCATTACAATGGAAAAAAACATTTGCATATTTATCGAAATGTATGTATGTATATGTATATGCAAATACAACACTTGACTGCTCTTGAAATGTTTCGACACAAAAATAGTCAGCAAAGTTGCAAGTTAGTTTACTAAGTATTCAGTTGTGTTCAAAACAAGAAAAACATATTTTCGCGGTCATTTTTTCTTGGCACACTGTTTTTACTCTCTTCCAACTCTCACTACTACTAAATGTGTTGCCTCCTCTAATATTTCTGTCTTTTAGTCTATAAGTAAGTGTAATTAAAACTGGGGGAATTATTTAAAACTATGGCTCCACCACAAATAGGCATCAGTATCCGTACACTAAATATTAATGTAACGCAGCATACATAAAGCGATTGTGTTAAATCAAATGTAGAAAAATTTCAAGCATTTTTCTCAAAATAAAGCGGCGAAAATCCGTTGATTTTTACATTTCAGTCACAACGTAAAATTACCCAACCGTTTTTTTAGTTAGTCTGTTCGATATTCACTTGCTCTCGCTACCTCACGGCGCGGCGATTTCGTTCACCACCTCCACCACGATCTTCGGCACCGCCGCGCCATTCCGGATCGTTCGGATCATCGTCAGCGAATGGCTCACTGTCTGTGGTGTCCGCATCGCTGTCACGGTGTCTACGACCCAAATAAGCTTCATACTCATCGTCAATATCCATCATGCGATTTCGTGTAACACCGTTCAAAGCGCCATTACCACCACCGCCAACACTAACAGAACCGCCTTCAAAGAGATCATCGTCGGGCGCTAAATGATGTTTTGGATAGTCGTAATCATCGTCTTCCTCAGCCAATAACATCATCAAATTGACATCATCATCATCGACCTCTTCATCCTCGTCAGCGCCATGAACCCCGTTCTCCAATGTATCATTAATTTTAACGCTCGCATGATTGCCACGCCGTCGCCCACGACCACCGTTGACACCTTTGCGTGAACCAGCATTATTATTTATTCGCTGCCTTCTATTACTAGTTACATCACAGTTTTGCGTTGCTGAGGCTAACTTTCCGCGCCTGCTACTCACCGCCAACCCATCGCTGCGCCAGCTAGTGCGTTGACGGGGATATTTGGAGCTACTGACGACACCGCCAGTGTTATTACAGTCTTCTAAATACTTTGAGTCGAAATCTAAATAATGAAATTCGACAGGCATTGCCTTAAGCAAGCCTTCGAACGCCTCATCGGTAAGTGGGAATTGCAAAGGTTCATATGGTGGCACAAGCTACATGTAAATCGAAATGAAAGTTATGAAGGATTGCGAAAGATAATAAAATAGTTTTTATTTCATACCTCTCTGGAATCTGGTGTGGAGCTTCGTCGCTCCAGTTCACGTTCTTTTTTCGTAGACGTTGTGCGCCGACGTTCCAAACGTTTGATCAAAACGTTATTATTGGTGTTATTTGGAGTACTGCCGATGGCACTTGCTGGAGGGTGATTACCTAAGAAACAAGATTATTAATATGATTGGGGTCCAAATTTTATTCGACTTACTTGCACCGTTCTCGCCTGCTTCCGAAGAAATCGTATCCAATGGATTAAGCGGTGTAGACGGCGCCAGTGGTGAAGGAATACTCTATAGTTATAAAAAAGAGGAAATTAGTAAAATACTTATAATTTTTTTCTTTTGCTCCAAATGTACCTCCTGATCACCACCGCCTAGACTGGGTGTTTGTGGCGCCGGTGAAGTGGGATCTGGCGTATTGGCGCCGCTTGATTCTGCACGACTGTCGATTCGCCGGTTAGCTCGTGAACGCGTACTCCACGGGAATTTCAAATAGGTTTTGAATTTTCGACGCTCTTCAGCCAGCGCGCGTTCATGCTTCAACATGATGGCATCATCAGTGATGTCTTCGGACTCAGACGCTTCAGCATCTTCTTGAATAACAGCGCTGCACTTCAACTGCGATTTCATTTTCAAAGTCGCCATTGCTTCTGATTCTGGAATTTCCATAATAGCGGGAGTTGCATCGCTTACACCTTCTGTTTTCGCTTCAACAACAGCATCTATAACCGTCTTGCTGAATTTTTCATTTTCCGCAATAGATTTTGTTTTTAATTTCTTCACCAGTGGTTCGTCCGAGTCCGGGTAGTTTGCCGACAACGAATTTTCAGCTGTAATGCTCTTATTCTCAGTTTTTGTCACCGTATCACTGTGTTGTTTTAAAACGTTATTATTCTTTTGCTCTGAGATCTTTATTGAACCAGCAATCGTTAAATCACTTTTCGCTAAGGCGTCTGCTCCATCCTCTATTATCTTCTCGCTATTAGGAGTCAGTTTTTCGGACACTTCGGTTATAATTTCTGCTTCTCCTGTTATTTTTTCAATAATCTCTATTTTCTTTGCTTCCACCTTAGCATCCTCAGCTGATTTTACAGATATACCATCACCCGATGGTTTATTTTGCTCCAGTATATTCTCACTTCCATCGATATCCATTCCTTCGCCGCCATCAGATTCGGTTATTCCAGATACAACTGGGTCCAAAGTTGATGTCTTTGAAGCACGTCCACGGTCTTCCACAATAACTCGCCATCTAAATATATTGAGTTAAGGTAGATATAATATTTGTGTAACAAATTAAAAACATAAAACAAGAAAATTTCAATAATTTTTTGATTGTAATTTGAAATAACTTACAAAAAATTGGGTTCGAAATAAATATTCAATATATTTTTAGTTTAAAACATATATTCCAGCAAGTGCCTGCTAAGGTGCTACTGTAGGAACTGCTTGCTGAGCATAATATCATGTTCCTAACTGGGAGCATGGATGTCTCACTAAGCAGGTGTTCTCTTGGAGACATCAGCAGACAACCCCTAGCCCTCCTGATTGCAGTATTTGGCAGATCTAGGGCTTTATCCACTGAGTATACTGGTTCCAGATGACCAGATAGGAACTGCATTACCTGAAATGTCGCTAAATACGTGGGGCCTCAGTGGTAATCGTGAGCTGAGAAGAAGAGTAAACTACCAAAAATGACCTCTACCCCTGAGAGCTGAGGACGTCTGATGGTGAGAGCAGCATATGGCGAAACAGATCTTAAGATGACAGCACCCGTTGCTCTGGTTGCATCTAACCGAAGATGACTTTGGAGGAAACTTGCTGCCTAAAGTTGCTTCAGTGACGATAGCCAAGGGGTGAAAATCAGCGCACTAAACAGGGTTAGTTTACTGAGTCATTCCGGTAAGTATAACCGGCTGCCATGGGAGTATGGGCGGGTAATGCATGCCCACCCTCTTTTTCGGTCCCATCTAAATATTTTGCTATCATGCGTATATAGGTGCAAGTTCACGGGGCCATTGCCTACCTCTACTCTCGAGTCAGCTCAATGAACGTACTTCGTATGGAAGAAAATGCATGGCACTGTCAACAGAAAAAATCCCAAAAATGAAGTGTATTTTGTAGCCCTTTACAATTTGCATTTTATTACGGGCCTTAAAACTGTATACCAAAAATTATTTTGAAAATTCGGATCAAGTTTGAAATTTTGGTGAAAATTTGCATAATTTTCATTGCATAAAATTATTTATATGGTTTTTGTTGTATAATTAATTAAACTTCGTATATTTGTGACCGGTAAAATGAAAAGTACATAAAGAGAGATTTTTTATGCTCAAACGTATTAGAGCCGCAGCGAAACGTGGCCAGGCTTACTAGTTATATATGTGCATACGAATTTCAAAAGGTAAAAAGTGGAAGTCTTACATTGGACAACAGCTATAAGAATATATTCATAACAATTTGACCAAAACATCGGTGTGCAATCATGTTGTATAAAAGCTTATCTCACGCGGCCGCCGTAGCCGAATGGGTTGGTGCGTAGGTGCGAATCTTGGTGAAAGACCAAAAAATTAAGAACAAGTTTTTTCTAATAGCGGTCGCCCCCTCGGCAGGCAATGGAAAACCTTCGAGTGTATTTCTACCATGAAAAAGCACTCAAAAAAATTTCTGCCTATTTCTGTTCATCCTTGATAAGCCTTTTGATTGAGTTTCTTTCAAAATTTGACGTTCTACAAATGAAAGAATCTAAAATGTTCTGTCACCTTTGAAACTTTTTTAGAGTTTTATTCCAAATTCAAGAAATGTATTCGGAGGTAATTTCATGTCTATCATTTGATGGTTCATGGTCCGACCGAAAAGGATAATCACTCGGTCACGGCGGGCACATTTTATTATTTGTATACTGAATAGAAATTTCCCACTTACTTGGGTGTTGGTATTTCCTTGTATTGTAAAATTTCAACCCGTGTCGCTGCAGCAACACTGTAGGGTATAACAATGTTGTCTATATCATACGATGTTCGATTTTTAGATCTGCAATCAAAAGCATACAACAAAAAAATTATTATTGCATATTTGAATTCCAGTTTGACTTTTAATGAAACGAATAGCAACCAAGGAGTAGATCAAAAACGAATTCGATTGAATGGAAAAGAAAAACTCAATCACCTTTCGTATTTGTGGTAGTTGCTGCTGCCGCCGCCTCCAGCGCCTGCATGCGTAGGTGATGATGTACGACTACGTGTCGCAAAGCCATCCCAATTCGCATCATTCGATTCACCGGTGTGGTGCGAAGGCAAATAATTATTTTGATGATAGAAGAAAGTGTTGTTGTTGTTGACAAAGCCCGTTGCTCCGCTTGACCCTGAACTTTTACGATATTTGCTGTTGTGTTTATGATTGCCGATGCCACTGCCACTGCCGCCGCCAACACCACCGCCGCTGAAACCGTTACTGTTGCTGGAGATCAATGATGAATGTATTGGGCTGGGATTGTATGGATCGTAATTTTGCGAGGGATTGTCGCTTGTTTGATGAATGTAATTGTTGTTGCTGTTGCCACTTTGCTGACTGCTTTGACTGTGACTGCTGTGATTTGTGGCCACCGGCGATAAAGATCGTGGTGGTTCTAGCAGCACACCGTCGCCCACTAGATGATAGTGGTGCAACTTTTTTGAATTTTTTGCCGATACTATTTCATCAAAGCCAAAAATACCAATATACCAATTGATCGATTGTTTTAAAGCATGATGAAAAAATGTGTTGATAAAATCAAAAGTTCCATTTGACAGCATTAAAAAAACAAAAGTCAATTGCATAAAATAATTCGGTTTATTTCGAAAAGTGTGTTCATTTTCGAATAGTTATGTTGTCACGTAATTGTTGTTTTGTTTTTTTGTAATGTTTTAGCATTTCAGGTAAATAAAAATATTAAATGAAGATTGGCGCAAAAGACGATATTCACGTCATTTATTTTTTCATCAAGTTGAGCGATAATTCAAATCATTTGTTTTTTTTTTGTTTTTTGTTTGCGGTTGGCGGCAGGCGGCATTTCGAAGCGTCAGGAATTATTATTTAAATGCAGAGTATGTAATCAATCCGATCAGCAGAGCAGATTAATATCAGAATGGCATTTTTCAGAGGCAATCGGTATAGTAGAGTCGTTTGAATAAGGAGCAGATCAGTTCAGATTGCAACACAAAATGGAAAGAAAAAGAGATGCAAAATTGTTTTTGTTTTATGTTAATATCAATTATCGAATTTTTCATGTTTACAATAATTTACTGTTGGCCACAAGTGGCGTTGTTGTAGTAGACGTAGACAAAGTGCCAGTACCGTTTCCAACATCGCACGCCGGCAATGACGTTGATGTTTTTATCGCTGTTGCATATGCGCTAGCCACTGATGCATCCGCCGACGCTCCACCACTCCCACCACCGACTGTTCCTGCTGTTAAATTAACCGATGAATCTCCAACAAGACCAGCTGTAGCTGATGGTAACGCATTAGTTGGATTCGCTGTCGCTCCCGATGCCGCCGCTGCCGCCGCATTCTTTTCTTCTATAGCTAGTCGATCCTTTTTCTTCGTGTAGCGGCGTTTGACGGCCGGTTCATTGTATTTCTTGGATGTATTATGCCCAGCTGCACGTTCAGCTTCGCGTTCAGCTTTCCAGACACTTTTCGCAATGCTCTTTACTTGACAGCGCATAATGCGCTGCTGCCATTCTGGCATACGGGCAATAGCCTCCAAGTGCAAAGTGCTGCTGACGTCTATGAAAAGTTGTAAAAATAAATATTTTTATAGCACATCTATTTATGTAATAATAAACGGAATTTTTTCTAAGGTAACTATACAGTAACTAGAATAGCTCTTTTGAATCAGCACGACAGTCTTTAAACTAACCAGTTTTTGTTTTTTTTTGCCTTCGTCACAATTTCGATGCAAGCAGCCAGAGGGATTTTTGCACGCGGATTGTTTACAATTAGTCATATTTGAACAGACAACTAACTAACACTTAGTGTAAACTGAAATTTCACGGAAGCATTTTTGATGGGGGAAAAATGATGGTCTATTATGCTTAAAGTTATTGTTATCGATGTGATCTAATTACTATGAACAGAAAACGACTTATAAGGCATCGTCAAAATGGTGTTGGTAATGTAATTCACGATTAAGTCATCAAAGAATTTTATAGTTTATTAAGTTTTCTTAAGGAGATTTTGTTATGGTCCGAAGCCAACTCCTTTTATGAATTCGCATTTATTCACGTCAGTGAAAGCGTCTTTACATATAAAAATATGTTTTAGAAGGTACTTTCAGACATTCTTAACTGCAGTCAATTTTTTGGTGGAAATGGGATGTAACCCTTGTGACTTTAATTTCAATTTATATCTTACAAACAAATACTATACGAAATATTACACTCACCTTCACGAAAGCTTAAAACAGGATGATAACCGGGATCAAGTAGCGATATTCTATCTGCCATCATCATGGTATCTGGAGGATCTCGAGGTGCCGTCGGGTCTATTCGTCCCGTACACAACGCACATGGATTAAGAGGCCACTGACAGCCACATTTGATGTTGCTGAAATGATAAATAAACAATAAATAAATATAAAGAAACAAAAAATAAACATTTTTTGGAAAGACAAATACTCTAAAACGAGTATAATTCCGTAACAACCACTCACCTTGGTCGCGCAGCCTTCTTTGAAATGGTATGGAGACTTTGCGTTTGAAGAAGTTTTCGTTTGCGGAAAAGCGATGACATAAAGCCACGAGTACGCGCCGCTCCTGAAAGTCCCGTTTCATCACTTTCAACAGCATCAAGTTTGCCACCAGTGCTGCTTAACAGATTCCCTTTATATCCATTAACAGATGATACTGGTGTACTGTTTGCAGCTACCTCAATTGATTTGAGATTACCACCATGAGCAATTGCAAACTGCTCCTCTGAACCACACACCACTGCACCCTTGGTTCGCACAATCTCCTGCCGCAGTTCAGTATGTTGCCGTATTTTAATTTCTAAATCAGCAATTTGTGAAAGCAGCCATGACCAGCGTGCGGCTATCGCTGCTCGATCCCGAGAATACCGCCAGGCAGCACGTTTGGCACTATATAGAAACAATAACAATATCTTTAGTTATATACAAATACCTACTAGATATATATATTATGTGCGAATATCACTTACATAGCCAGTGGTTGCTGCATCTGATTATTGTATGTAACCATTTCGTCTGCAGATTCACCACCAGAGCTAGATTCTGTCGCATCTGAGTCCATAGCCGTCTGTACTTCTCGCATCTCAGTTTGTAATAGTCCAGCAACTTGAGCCATCTCTTCACTGACGTTTATGTCGTAATGGGGAACCACAACTTCGCCTTTACGTTCGACCGGTGATGCTATTGAGGTTGCCATAGTAGACGTCGATGCAGCATTTTGCATTTCTTGCAAAAGTGCCTTTTTGGATTTTCGCGGCACTTGCATATTCGCGGCGCTTAAGGTGCTACTCGCGAGCCCTATACAAAGTTGTTGTGCATTTGAAGACTGTTCCAAGCGACGCAACATTGATGACATTTGAGTTGAAGCCACCGGATTTTTCTCCTCAGCCCAATTACTGGCAGGTGGACGTGCTGCTATGACACTAATTGCTGTGTCAGTATGCAAATGATCAGATGCGCTGTTTATTGCGCCACCTTTACCAGCTGATATGCGGGCCGTCCATTCAAATAGGCCAGCTATCTCTTCGCTGCAATGCTTGCTCATATAACGAGATTGAATTTTGCGCATACGCCGCAATAGGAAATCGATTCTATGTTGCATATTTTGTTGATTGCGTTCGATTTCGTTTTGCATTTCCTTTATAGAGTTCGGTTTGGCCGAAGTGGATGCTGGCTGACTGCTGACCTCCTCATAATTGAGGGTATACTCCTCGTTGAATAGTACATTTAAGTCGCATAGCGTATCAGCGCCAGCACTACCATCGAAACCTTTAAGCACTTTCAGCACTTCTTCTATGTCTTGATCCTCCAGCTCACTAGCTCCACTTTCTTTCATGAAAGCCGGTGGCAAATTCGTGCTGTTCATTGTATTCACTGATGAGGTGCTGCTCTGCGGCGTAAAAGTGTTTTGTTGCTGCATATGCTGTTGTTGATGATGTGCTTGCTGTGATAATGGTGTTGGTGGGGTTTGTTGCAATTGCTGCTGCAGATTTTGCACTTGCTGCTGATGTATTTGCTGTTTTGTAGGAGTGCGTGGAGGAGTTGTTGGCATAGTTTCAATTCCACCGCTAGCAATTACAGTATTCATATTTTCGCAGGTCGAAGAAGCCATCACAGTACCATCAAGTTGACTTAGGCGTTCTAATAAGTAAAAATACCACAAAAATTATTTCAAGTTTATGAACGATATTAGAGCTACACAATAACATAGTCCTATTAACTATGTCCTTCTAAAGATTGGTACATACTCTAACTTCTGTTGTTGAAGCATTTTTTGACACACCTAAAAAAATGGCCTAAAAAATAAAAAGTCGTACACCAAAGGGTATTGTCTTTGACATGCATTGTTTCAAAAGCCATTTAAACTTTTAGGCTGCAACCAGAAGTATATAAACATACATTTTATGTATTTTTAACAAATTAACATGTAACAATAAATGCATTATATCGCTAAGAACTTAAAAAAGATGATGCAACTCCACTTTTGATGATAAAAAAAGAAAAAATGTCCTACTTGCGCTGGCAACACTTTATATGCATTTATTTAATAAGCGCCATTATTTTTTATCTGCTATTATTTTCGTGTTGTGTTTATGCGAGTGTTTTATATCGTGAAATATTTTTTAAATGTTTTGACAAAAACTAAAAACCAAATAAACAAATCTCAAAAGGTATTCAAAAGATGATTATTAAATAATAGACGAAATTGTCTTAAACGTTGAAAACGTCCAGAACTAAACTCCATTAAGGGAGTATATGGAGACCAAATTGCATGCAATAGTAAATTTGTTCGATCTAAATTGGAATACGCTGTTATTATCTGGAGACCGCATCACGCTTTTCATATAAATCGATTGGAGAGAGTGTAGAAAATATCGATACGTTTTGCTTTACACTCCTCCAATTTTTCTGATCCGATTCCGTCTTATAATTCTCGTTACCAGTTAATTAGTTTATTATTGTTAAATAATAGACGATCTCTTTTGGTTTTTTTAATTTCCTCTCGACATCATTTGGGGTAAAATTTATTACTTGTCCCTTCTTGGGTTAATTGATTTTAATTTGCCAATTTTAATACCTTTGAGGTTTTGGTATTTTTGTATAGGCTTTTATAAAACGCTTTACAATACTAAATCTCCAACTAATAGAGCTTTGTCTGAGTTGAATTCTTTCTCGATTTTTTTTCGGTCTAGACTTATCGGCATTAGCATTACATTAAGGGGTTAGGCCACTCTAGGATTTTCAAAATATCGAAAATTTTTTTTTTTGCTTAAAAGATGCTTTAAACTCTTTAGAATATAAAACAAAAAGTTCTATGCGTGAAAAAAATGTTTATCTCTAATATTTCGCACTTTTGCGCGAACGCCTCTGACGTCTCTGAACCGACTATTCAAATTTAAACCGTGTTTATCTCAAAACGTGATTTTTCAAAACGGCAAGCAGCATAACTCAAACAATTTTTAATATTTTCACTTGTAATTGTACAAGGATTTTTAGAACATTATTCCGCACTGAAATACGTACGGATTTTTTTATTAATTAATTAGAAAAATTTTTATAAACAATTAACGGTTCCATTTTAGACGAAAAATTCTACTTTTGACTTCAAACATCTGCAAAATACACAAATTTCAATATTTCTAAAATCCCGTACGTATTTCTACAGCTATACTCACGTCGATTGAGAAGAATGTTTTTAATTTGGTTTAGGTGGACATTTACGTCAGTTGTACTGCTTGCCGTGAAGTGCCTTTTTCGCAGGGCGCGTTCAGAGATTCACTCCAAAGGCGCCATTTTGTAATATTTTTCAATAAAAATATTTGTAATTACACTTAAATACATGCTTAATAATATACTTAAAAAGTTTTTTCCTGGCACCTTTCTTTCAATGTAAAAAAAATCCTTAAAAAACTGCTTTTTTACAGTAGCTAGAGTGGCGTAACCCCTTAATGTTACTCAGACATCAGATTTAACTCTAATAAACAATTAAATAAATAAAAAATTAAGTTAGATTAAGTACGCTATTCAGGATATATTGGAAATATTTATTGCTCGACTTTACAAACGGCTTAGTACATTCTATGGCAATACTGCAGCTGTGCGAACGCCACGAAGGGTGGCCACAAAAAGTAATAATTTTTGTATATTTTTTAATGAATAGACAAATGAAAAAGAGTTTACACTTCCACCTCACGATTTGTTGTGCCTTTTAGTCATCACAGAACCTCATCCAAAACCAGGTACCTCAAATAACCTATGATGGTTTTGCATTAAGTTAAGCGTATGTGATCTTTCCTGGCGGCATCCGACCGCGAGTCTAAACCTTCTGCTCGCTATAGCATCACATTCGAGAAGTTGAATAATGTAATGAATAGATGCGTATTAAAATAAGTTTAAAAAAAATTGTTTCTATTTCTTGAAAGGAAATAGAATAGCCTTTCAGTTACTTTTGATTGCAACTTTAAAGTTTTAATGGTTTTATTGTATGTCAAAGACAAAACCCTTTGGTTCAGTTTTTTTTCCTCACTGTATGCTGTACACTTATAAAAATACATATGTCCTAATTTTTTATGGAATGTACGAATTTTTATATATTCCCTACTTATTTGTTCAGCATATACTCATACCTTCAAGATTATCTTCTACTTCAGAAGCGGTCATCGTCGAGTCGGTACTGATCGGTGGCAGGACGTCGACTGACAAAATTTGCAAACGCGTTGCCCCTTCAGGTTTCTGAATCCTCGCGCTCCCTATTTGCGATTCGACATGTAACTCACCAGGTGGAATTGTTTCCGAAACCAAAGTTGAGTTACAAGTTGTTGTCGCAACGACATCGTTGAGCCTTTTCTTCTCACCCAGTAAAATTACTTTTTGTGCTTGCGGCTTTGCAATTGACCCAATATAATTTTCATTTGTTCCGCTTTGCGAACCGGATTCCATATGCTGCAGGTTGTCTATATGTGAAGCTTGTGCTATAAGAGGGCTTGAAGCTGAGTTTGATTTTCTCGCTTCTCTTCCGCCAGTTTTGAGAATGGCTATATTTTTCGTTTCTGTTGTCGTATTCGGTAATACGTTCGATCCGTTTTTCAATCCCGTAACATCCTGCAGCTGCTTACGTATGCAGATTTTAGTTGTGATGGTCTCTTCGATGTCGTTTGTCAAATCGGCCAAGAGCTGCTCCGTTGAGTTACTTTTAAAAGTTATACTTGTGTCATTGTTATTGTTGAAATTGGTTTCGACGCCCTTATGTGTTGTCTCACTCGTCTCTGCAACCGAAATAGCAGTTTCAACAAAATTTGTGTCATTACAGCTATTGACGTTTTTGTTTTGCAATATCACACTCAGTCCCATTGGCTCATTATTAGTTATATCGTCCTGATGCGTATTTCTGCTGTTGCTTTCGTCTTCACCGTCTGACGTAGTGGTACCTATGCCCAAAATATTGTTCGTCGCTGTTGATGTATTGGTATCCTCCTTGGCAATTGGTGGTGGTGAGACAAAAGTGGTGGGTGAGACGGCCTGCTCAAATATGCGTTGAAAAGCGTCTTTGGACCGTGTTACACGCGTTAAATTAGAGGCTGACGGTGACGGCGTCGGAGTAGATATTGAAGTTCTTCGTGGTCTTTTCTCCTTGTTCTCACTATTGTTACAGCCGCTGATTATAGGCAACGGTGTTGTCGACCCAGTGCCACTGCCACCTTTTGTTGAACGAGTCGAAGGTGTGAATTTTGCAGTCGAGTTAGATAGCTTTTCTGTGGGGCTCATTGGCTCGTTGAGCGCTGGTGCCATGCTGTTACTGCCGGAAGCTGCTTCATCTGGCTTCTCAATAATCGCAGCGTCGGCAGCTGCTTCGATGCTGGCAAATACAGCGTCGGTTAATGCGCTATCGCCATTGCCACATTCGGCTATAGGCTCATCCTCAACGGCACCCCTACTGCTACCTACTCTTTGACTGCGCCTGCGATTTGCGCGCGTCGTCGTCTCTATTGACTTCTCAATTTTTAATGTTATAAGTAATATTGATGGTATGATAATGCAACCGCAAAAGATATATGTCCTTCGGATAATATCCTTTTGCGATGTATCTTCCCTTAAATCCTTTGAACTTGGTGCTCTTGCGCGTAACGAGGATGTCCCTTATCCCGTTTGTCGTCGCATGCAGTAAACTTCAATCTTCAATGCTAACCTTTTATCAAGTGATTAGGTACATAATGATGACTAATCTGCATAAAAGTATAAAAAATGTAATTAAAATAGTGTATTGTTTCATAGATATATCTCTATAAAATAATATGCATATACAGCGTTCGTGCGGTATTTGAGGACTACTTAAGAGTAAAACTAATGAGATTTTATTTTGAACAAAATTTAATGACGCTATACCCAATATGACACAATATTAACTTATCTATGATATCAATCAGTAAAATTTCCATTTCCCAATTAATTGCAGCCTTCAGAGAAGAAATGGTGCTAATGATGCTTTTCGGTTTCACGCTTAATTACGTAGTAATCCAGGGGATTAAGATCTGCAGAGTTAGGCGGTCATAAGTTCGGTGTTATGTGGTCACGGAATGTTTCAGCCATCCAATCTTGTGACGTCTTCACTTTGTGTGAAGGAGCAATCTTTCTGAAAGATGTGTGGGCTGTCATCGTGCATACTATCAATCCAGGGTTTCACTAATGTCTCTAGAACCTCGATATATGCAGCAAAATCCCCTCGAAGTCCTTCAGTATAGAAGTGACATATTCTTTGTTGTTCACAAAACCTAAAACCATAATATATTATATATATATCAATATATATATATTATGGTTTCAATATATATACATATATGTACATATATCAATATATATATTATGGCTTCCCATAGTTCCTAGATGAAACATAGGGCCTCAACCATAACGGCTGAAAACTGCGTGTGTGTGATACCAAGAACCTCTGTAGGATTGGCATTCTGCAGTTGGTATTTTGGTCATGGTCAACATTTTTTTCGTAAAAAAAAGCATAACATCTCAGGCGCTTCAGATGGTTGTTTAATAATTTAGAGGGTATTTTGACATCGGCAAACTTCCGAATGTATTTCTGCCATCAAAAAGCTGCGGAGTAGGCTTAAAACTGTAGGCCCTCCATTTTTTAACAACATCAAGACGCACGCAACGAATAGCAGAAGGAGCCCGAACAAACACCCACGAAATATGTAGGCTCCATTTTTATATAATATATGTATATCTAATTTAAATTTAGCAGACCCGAAAGTGTCAGAAAGTTTCTCGTAGTTTTACGCGCTTTGCAACAGTTTCTGCATCGCCGTCTTGAAGCAACAGAAACTTAAGAAAATAAGAGATTTTTAAAAAATTCTGATTCTCTTTATTTCTTGAGTCTTATCTGAAAAAGAGAACAAATAAAACGAATGGTTTCGGGAAGTGATAGCCACATAAAGGGTGTTTTTTTAGAGGTTAGGTTTTCAAGATTAAAAAAAACGTATATAATTTAATGTTATGGCCAAGAATTAGCTTTATTATAAAGATAAGGGTTTGCCATTATGTTTTAAAAATGATTTCGGGCAAGTGGCCGCCGCGGCTGGCTCGAATAAATTCCAGCCGAGCGGCCCAATTTTCGACCACTTTTTGCAGCAATTGGGGCCGTATGTCAGCAATAACGCGCCGAATATTCTCTTCCAAGACGTCAATCGTCTCGGGCTTATCTGCGTAGACAAGCGACTTCACATAGCCCCACAAGAAATAGTCCAGCGGTGTTATATCGCACGATCTTGGAGGCCACGCCACAGGTCCACGGCGCGAGATAATGCGCTCACCAAAAGTTTCCTTCAATAAATCGATTGTTGCGTTGGCTGTATGACATGTAGCGCCGTCTTGTTGGAACCAAAGGTCGTCCACATCAAGATCGTCCAATTCAGGCACGAAAGTCATTAATCATGGCTCTATAGCGCTCTCCATTGACTGTAAGATTATGGCCGGCTTCATTTTTAAAGAAATATGGACCAATGATTCCCTCTGCCCATAGAGCACACCAAACAGTGACTTTTTGAGGATGTAACGGCGTCTCAGCAATGGCTTGTGGATTATGTTCACTCCAAATGCGACAATTTTGCTTATTGACATACCCATTCAACCAAAAGAGAGCTTCATCGCTGAACAAAATTTTCTTGTGAAAATCGAGATCGGTGGCCATCTCGTTTTGGGCCCATTCACCGAACGTGCGACGCGCTTGATGGTCGTTCGTCTATTCATTATGAAATGGCAAACCAAACCGAGCATAAATCAAGTGACAGCTGTCAAAAAGACCATCTACGAAAAAAGTAGTGCGAACTTGAAAACCTAACCTCTAAAAAAAACATAGTCATCAAATACCGTATATACCCTGTATCTGGGAGATAAATATTTATTCATCACAAACTATGCAACATAGTTATAAATTTCTTAAAAATTCTTTGATTCTACTTATATTCACTGAAGTGGAAAACTGTAGCATGTTATAATACTTTATAATTCAATACCCTATATCTTATACAAATTCAACGGAATTTAATTTATAAATAATAGCAGACAATTTTGCACTTCAGTGTGTAAGCGCAGATATATTTTAACAGCCGCGTGCAGGCAAACCAAAATTATGTTTCTAAAATAAAAGGAAACGAGAATTCAAAGTTCTTACTAAAATACATTGGAGTAAAAATATTGAATTTTTAAGTTGATGTTTTTGTTCAAGTACATTATCAACACCAAGGCGGCCGCCGTAACGGAATAGATTGGCGCGTGAATACCATTCGGCAATGCGTGGGTTGGAATCTCCGTGCAGTGTTTTCTAATAGCGGTCGCTCCTCGGCAAGCTATGGCAAGCCCCCTCAAGTGTATTTTTCTACCATGAAAAAGCTCCTCATAAAACCATAAATTGGAGGAGGAGCTCGGCCGAAACCCAATATAGGGTGTAGATATATATATATATAACCAGTTGGCATGATCAATCTCAGAAACGGTCCGAAGGGAGACGTATGTTAGATGAATGTGTGAGTAGTTGGTGATATGTGGGGTACCTTCAAATGCCGGATATTTGTTGAGTATGCCGCAGTCGACTTTGGAAAGATAGGAGTTTAACTTGCTACAATATCTTGAATGTTGTTGTTCTAAGGTAGCGTGGCTTTCACGAGACATTTGAAGCTCTTCTTTTGGGTGGTGGTTGGGCTCCCGATGAGTGCCATTTTTAATCTATATGTGTACCGGACCATTGGACCCGGATATGGTATTATGTCCCGTATCCCGTCAATAAGGTCAAAGAGATGCTCCTGACATGATTATGGCGTGGCTCAAACCCTAATCGGGGTAGGGATGGCTCCTGCAACATCTTAACAGCGAGCATAGAAGCCTAGCTGTGTATATGTTGTAGGGGCGAACTTATATATCAGTACTTTGGCAGATACCAAGCTTCATCCGCCGCGCGCCACTAGTACCATGTGACCAAATGGGCGCTGCATAATTTGGAGCCGGCCTACCAATTGCCTTAATAGTCAACAGCAGTGTGTTTTCGTCTTCGTCCAAGTCCTAGGGCCTAGCGACTTTAGAACCTTGTTCTGTATTCGGACTTAAGTGGATTGTGTTTGTATGCGCCGAGCATGAGAGCAAACTATAGAAAGTTACGCCCAGTAACTTGGGTTTAACGACTGGCAGTGTAGGATTGTGATCGACTTTAACTTTCTCCTTCGAAGGGTGGTAAATAAGGAGGCCATGAATTTAGTTGAGGAAAGTTCGAAATTCCTTGCAATGATGAAGCAAGAAAGTCTGAAAAAAATCTTACGTTCTGGATATTGTAGCAGGTTAAACTCCTACCGATCCAGAATCGACCCCGACATACCAAACATATGTCCGGGATGTGAAAGGACCCCGCACGACACTAACCACCTTTTCACATGCCCCCTAAAACCGAATAATCTAACACCTCTCTCCCTCAGGACCCATCCCGTCGAAACAGCATGTTTGCTGGGCCTACTTCTAGATGAGCCAAACGAAGACGACCGGTGATATGTCCGACACTGGCGGGGCTACTATTACTGTTAACAAACAAACAAACAAAAACCGTTCACAACTGAACACAAGCTATTGATGCCATTGCCGGATAGCAATATCGAACAATTTTTATCGTGTTGGAACTGAAGGTTGAGGAAGCGTCGCGATATAGAAATTGAAAAGGAACAATTACCACCCAGGCCATCCCTTGCATTATCTGCAGATGGTAAACCCATTTCGTTCGCTTACGTTGATTTACCAGTTGCTGAATCTCCAAATTGATATTTCTGTAGTCTTACAATGGTTATAAATTGTATAAACTGTATATTGTAAATCATTGATAATGTAAATTTATGTAACATAAGAAATGATCTCCGGCCTGGTGTAGGCTTGAAAAGTTAGTCGTATTTATTGGAGCCGTCCTACGATTATGAAGCGAGACGAAGTAACGGCGAACACAGAATGCTATATTGCATCCGATGATGCATTACTAGAAATGCACCGCTTGCCTTTTCCAGCGGTTAGGCCCAGATGACCATCAGGAAAACAACAACTTCCGGCGTTCATCGAGACTCTAAAAAATGCACCGACGTATTGCGCGGAGTACAGGCCGTGAATGCTGAGACCTGACACAAAACGTGAGGTGCACTCCCTAAAGTTAGAAGGCTTGAGATGGTCTCACCCCTTGTACTGATTTCAGGTAACCGCAGACAAGTTCGGGAGGAACTGTCTTTGGCAAACGCAGCAGGAATAGACTTCGGATTCGACAGTAGGCTCAAAGTCAGCCCTGAGGAGAAGTATTTGGAGCAACCTTATAGCTTACAGTTACTCCATTGAGGTGAGTTAACACGAGAATACATAGATGAACTAAACCCATTACTAGGCAAGTAAACACCATCCATAATCGCTAGTTGCTCACTGATGAATTCCAGGAAGGTCCTCTCAAACCAGTTGTTTTGTCATTGGTTCGAACGATCATCATGGGGAATGTTTTGAAAAATAATAAAACTAGTTTCAGTGTCTAATGTTCATTGTTCCCATAAATATAAATAACAACCCTCTTATAAGAGACTTAGAACTCAGAGTAGGCAGTTATGGCTGTCTTCCTAAACATCGCTTGCACTTTACAAGTAGTACTGCTATGCGAAAACCAACGGAATGCAATTGGTTTAGTACCACTGCAATTATTCGCATCATAAAAATCTGTGATGAACGATTTGCATTTAAAAACTTCAACGATTACGAATCATCGACCTTTCTTTTAAGCAGCAGGAACTTCACTTCGTATTAATGCAGCGCAATTGATGTTTAGAAAGTCATCTTAACTCACCACTCTTAAAATATTAACGATATGTTTTCTGATTTCCCCCGAACTGTTAATAGAAGCTGGCCCCGCTCCGGGCACATCCAAGTCCAGCCCTCTGTGAATATAAATAATGCATCCATGATAGGCATTATTAATTACCTCTAGAATGACCATTTTAAGTACCGAATTGGGATTAAATTTCGAACACTTATTTCTATAATATTTTAGCAACTGCAAGCTTGGGTTTTATTTATGCAACCAAAATGGGAATTGCACAGTTGTTATACCATCAGTTTCGTGCATTTACATGTATATGTCCCTGCAAAAGTTGTATTCAACTTTTTAGGGCTTGTAGTACTAAATATAAGTGTATTTAAATAGTGCGCTATATTTATGGGTGTATCTGCTGCTTCAAATATCGAAAATTTATAGTATTCTACAGAACGTACACAAAACAATAGACCCATTTGAAAAAAACATTTGATAAATATGAGTAAATAGCGCAGACGTTTAGTAAACGTAATGATTAGTTATATAGTTTATAAAACAAAAACACAATGCACTGCACCACAACGAGTAATATTGGTAGCATATTGAAAACCGCGGCAACAATGATTTCATCAGCAGGAACTTCACGTGTGCCCAGACAAGGAGAATACTTATAGATAAATCGTATTTAAACACACAAATTTAAAAGCAAATTCAGCTGGTTAATAAATTCAATTTGTAAAGTGGTACATAAGTTACGTTATTGACTACTTTTCAGCGATTTCGCAATAACTCAGATATTCCACATAAGCTTCATACACGATTTTGTGTATAATTTAGACACTTTAGAATTGTTCACTTATGTATATTTCAAGGATATAGAATAAGCCAATATTCCCAAGCAAATTGAGAGACTTTAAACATATACCCTTCACTTCAAAAGCCTTCTTAACGTAAAGAACACGCATTCGAGTTCACATCAAATTAGCCATACTTGATATATGCTACCAACTCGAGCAAAGTAGTTTCGAGTAAAGCCATTCACAGTAGTACAAATTGTCGCGGTACACATCTCAACACACAATACTGAAAATGTTATTGTGAATTGTTTAAACGAAACAACGAGAAATGCGCACTATAGCGAGCTACAGCAAAGTAAAGTTTTAAGCAAACAGGGGTAAAGGTGACGGACGCAAGTGAGCGAAAGAGAGAAATAAAGTACTGCGCAACATCGAAATTGCTTTGAATTGGCCCCCTATCATTAAACCGTCCATACGCGCACACAAAGTTACGTTATGATTCGTGATAGTATGGTAGAATAGCTATGACAAGCATGGTACGGGACGTTATGTCTGGGTATATTCGACTTCTGCGTGCAGCGACAGCGCTGTCACCATCTTCCTTTATCGACGAGTACAGTGTTGGGTTTGTGTATGGGGTAGGATCTCTGGTTTGCTTCCGCGCACATTAAATACAGTCGCTTGTAATTGGGAATTCATATAAATAATTTCACCACTTTTAAATAGTTTTAACCATTTTTTGCTCTATATTTATTATTCGTTAAAACTTCTAGAACTTATAATCTAACACTTTATTAAATAAAAGTATTTTTCTTGTAAGTAGGCGTTATTCATAAGCGGGCGTACCTGCGAATTTCTTTTTTTCGCTATTAGTAATTCAGAGTATTTTATATAATTTTATAGCATTTTTTCGACGGCATCACAAATTCATAATCGCGCCATACAACAAGAGGTTTGCTTTACTTTCGATCTTCCTCTTCTTCCACCACAAAACGGGAACAGAATTTAGTTTTAGTACATATTCTTTACATACGGCTATTTACTTTGAAAATCATTGTTGATACACTCAAAATTTAGGAGAAACTATTACACATCTACCACATAAGTGACCTTCTTTCATTAGTAATTTTCAATTTTTATTCCTTAAACACAAAATAATTTCAAATACAATGTTTAGCTATGGCCGCCTGTATTGTTTTTTTTTATTTCTTTCCTTGTTCCCTTCTCGATTTAATTAGAGGCGAACTGAACGAATGTGGCGGCCACTGTGGATTAACATAAGCAGCACCACGAGCCACTATATGGATAAAAACCAATTTAACAATAGTGAAAAAACGTTTTTTCCAACCAAATTATCTTTCCGCTGCCTTTGAATTATACGAATTTTATATTTTCACTTTTTTCACCCCGCGCCCCGTGAAAACGAAATACACTACCGTTTTTATTCTCTGCGCAGCAAAACAATGGCGGCCGCGATAGATTTTCTATTCTGCGCTTTTTTTCAAAAAATTTTTACTAAGTGTGAAATACTTTTTTCTTTGCCCTGCACATCCGAATTCGAACGAACACAGCCAACACTAAACCGACGTGTATCGTATCTCCGTCACACTGTCAATTAATAGTAGCTGTACTCGTTTTTCCATTTACTTACTCCTTTGCTATCGGCCACACAAATGCGCGTACTCGTTGCCGAAGTAACGAACTATAGGCTTGCCATCCTACTCTAGCATTCATTTCTCTTTCTACCGCCTTCATTCCTTTTCGAAGCATGGAGATGCCACAAATAGTGCTATGGTTTTAATGTCACATTCCGCAATAAAATTATAAAAATACCAATTCAAGTATCTCCAATATTAATACCAACTCAATCAAATACATTCAATTAATTTTCTTTCTTATACTTCCAAATCTATTGATTTGAACATAAATCAAACCATTACAGTGATTGCATACTAAATATCTATTGCAGGTATGGCATCATTTGCATTGTCGGTGAAATAACACGCACTTTGCACTGCTTTATGTCTTTCACAAAATATATACCTGTATATTTCTATGCACTCCCTTTATAAAAGCTTCGACACAAATAGGCTTTTTCCAAATTTTACTTTCACCGAATAAATTTTTCACGATTTAATAATATAATTTCACAGAATTGTGCGCAATGATCACACTGAAATGTGCAAAAGTCATGCTCCTCTTCTACTAACTGCTTTATCTACTTTCAGGGTTGCATCCATAAACATCCACTGCTAATGAAATTAGTTGGCTTTTGAATACAGAAACTTTTAGATTTTGAAACTTGCCAGTAGATTTTTTACAATATATTCTCATTTGTCTCCTCCTAACGCTTGATTGTGAAAGCTTTGAAAGTGTAATCGGGAATCTCTTTCATTTCCGAAAAAACGGCTTTATCTATACGCGAATTTGGACTACCTTTGGTTTGTAGCCAATATTTCCTAGTAGGGACAAAAAGTTTTACAAAATTTCGAAAAACTAATTTATGCTCACATTTCATTGACTTTATTTAATTCGCCTTCCATTTGTCCTCGTACGGTACCCTGGGAAGTATTCATGCACCACCCCCGAAGTCCAAACTGCTTAGCTTGCTTTTCTGTATGCTGTTCTCATAAAAGATAAAACAATTTATTAGAATATAATAAAGAATATCAACTGATTTTTACCGACCTTTCGGAAAAAAACTCCTATCCATTTCGCATTTTTTTTAATGAAATAATTTCTTGTTTTAATATTTGTTTATAGAAATAACTAACATTACATTTACCTTGTACTTTTCCAAAAACTTCAAAATCTTGACTGAATATCTGCTTTGCTGCCATTTCGAACTCTTCAAACGAATTTCCGTTGGAAAGCACTGATTCAGGTTTGTCAGCGAAATAAATTGGTAATACACAAATAAAAATATTTATGAAAAGTATCTCAGTGAAGACAAAATTAGCTGCCATAACAACAAAGTCGATTTTTTGTTTTTATGCTAACTAAAAAAATTAGATCAGCTGTCAAGTCAAAAGCAAGTAATTGACAGGGTTCCAGGGTGCATTAAATATTTGATGGTTACATTAAAACAAAGTGTTGGAAATAGGACTTTTATCATAAGCAAGTTACATATGCAACCATTTAAAAGTGCGTTACACTGTCCCGACGTGTGGACGCTGATCGCATGCATATTACCTCATGCGATGTAATGCAAATGGAGATCAGTAGAGCAGAGCTTATGGCATGAGGTTTATTTTATGCAGTGAACTGCCGCTAAAAGTAAGTTCACATATGCATTAATTATCAATATATTCACCAAATTAATCGACCCGTTCACATATCGCAGATTACCTGCAAAATTGACAAACAGCTGTCAATACTGTTGTGAAAGTTTTTTCTTAATATAAATTAATGGAATATTTCGATGTTTTTGGTTTATTTAATTATTATTAACGATAGCTAATTTAGAAGGAGAAGGAATAACTAATAATGAACAGTTGGAGGAAATCTGTAAACGAAGTTTACTGACGTCTCAAAATATTATGGCAGCAATATGCATTCGAAATTCGATATTACAATTTATAATAAGTAATAAGAGGACAAAGCGTTTATGGACACACGCTTTTTTCTGTTATATGAATGCATAGTTAATAATACCTAACAAGCACTTTAGTATTTAGAATTATGTTTACAGACCTGTTTTCTTTGCCGGCATCCATTTTATTTAATTTTTACTTTGACGTTTTTCTTTACACGCATAAAAATAATGATCTATTTATTACAAAGAAAACACAGGGCTGAATGGCAAAAAAATGGTTACTATCTAGGATTATTTTATAATCTCAGATTTTGGGAGAGAAATTTTGTATGGAAAATCTCGCTTTTTAATTACGAATTGGGAGTTATGCACGAAAAAGGAAATCATCTACTTAGATGTGAACGTATTATAAGTTCTTATTCGCAAATGGAGACAAGAGAAACGCGACATAAATAAACATATTTTATATATAAATATATTTTAATATGATATTCTTGAAACATATAATTAGAAACACTGGTTGAAATAAAACTATCAAAGCAAGACTTACTTTTACACAGTGCAGGTGTGTGTGTAAATCGGAGAAAGGGATGAAGGGAAGAGTAAAGCTGCAGTTAGCAGTGCCGTAGCCATAATGCCGTAACCATAACTATAGGCGCAGTATTACAACATTTGCCGATTAGTCATGCCGTAACCATAAAGAGCTAATATTGAAATAGAATTAATGACATCATTTACATTTTGTCATAAGAACACGGATAATTCTCCACAAATTTTTCGTCGTTCATTTCTAATATTCAAATTTTTATTGTAAATATCGAACTAAATGTCAAGCATTTCGCAACTGCTAACGGTTACGGGGAAAAACTAAGATTCAATGGATACATACGGCTACGGTAATGGTTACGGCGTTATGGTGCGGCACCTCTAATCGTTTACAGTGAATCCCATATGTTTGATTTAAACAGCTAATTGCTATGGTTACGGTTATTTGAATTTACAGCTGGGACGTAGATCGCACTTGATACTTAATATTATTTCAAATATATCGTCGGCAAGGATAAAAATTAAAACTCTCGAAGAAACTTAATTTTTTTCTTCACTCTTCTACATATTTGAACTGATTTTTCAAATATTCTGTCGATATGACGAAAGATTTATATTGCACGGGACTCACAGTTTTTGTGTAGTTCTTCGCAATACTTCACTATTTTGTATTGGCTGCATCGTTTCAAAGTTATTTATTTATTATACGATCGCCTAACTACAATGCTTAGGAGCACAAATAAAACAGACGTTCAGCTCGCTGGTCATTTTTTATATTAAAACTTGACTCTAGATTTATTTCTTTAGATTTTTCAAATCTAGATATTTCACTACCTTAAAAATGTATTTACTATCAACAATTTTTATATAATTTGAAAGTGTACAATGCCCAAAGATATTATTGCTGGTGTCGGCAAAATATTGGCATTCGCCAAGAAGATGGATTACGGAAATTTGATTCAAGTTGCAATACGGACACAAAGGGCGACTTTCTCACCTTTCTACGTTGTGGATATGTTATGATTGTGAGCCTAATACGTAAGCGGATGGAACGTAAATTTCATTCAACGTGATATTCAATTTCCAAAAGTGCGAGTATATTAGTAAATTAAGGAAAAGTTGGACATGTAACATCAATAAATAATTTTAGTACGTTTACGATCATCAAAACACTTTATTTGTATACAATTCCAATAAGGATTTAGTCTGACGTAGCTTCCGAGTTTGGTTGTTTTTGTTGTAGCAGCATAAACATTCCCCGTGCATATACGAGGAATGCTGCTAAAGTGACAGTCCTTGGCCGGACACAAATCTGGGTCGTTCCGGTCACGTAGAACCGACTGTCGTGGGAACGAGTTTGGTGCTAGCTTATATCTCTTAGCTCTTGTTTCTCAGCTCTTTCTTGTGGTGAAGTGGTGAAACTACTTTATATTTCGGATAAACGATAAAATACTGTGGATGTCTGCCAGACATCTAAAGAAGTAAGAGTTTAGACAGCGATATCGGACTCTAGCAAGTGCCGGTCAGTGGAAATGCTTAACGCTTGCAGCTGCGACTGCTCCCTCCTAGTCAGCTTATCTACGATTCAATTCCCAGGAATGTCTCTTTGACCAGACAAAGTTCATCGTGCACTGCCTCATGTAGAATAGCTTTAGGTTCAACTGTTACTTTGGATGAAGTATTTTACCACTGTAGAGATTTTATGGTAGCTTGACTGTCAGATTAGATAGTGAGCAGTTGTATTGCAACAGACAAGTCCCTGACCTATAACGCATCCTCACTCCTGACCTTTTTATTTAGTCTTGAGCCGTCAATGAAGATATCCACTGTCCCATTCACACCTTTCTGGAATTCGTGTGGAAAAATTATTTTGAAAACAGTGCATTCTAGCTCCCTATGTGCTCCCCGAAAAGATCCGAGAAATTTTGAGTGCCCAAGTCTGAACTCTTTCCAGGGCAGGCATGCATTCAGTCCGATAGCGTTGGATTAGTCTGGAAGGTGGTAGGTATCATCACCAGGCTCTGCCTAATTTAAATACACCGTGTTTCGCTAAATTGACTTCTGTCGCAGTTGTAGAAACGAGAAAGAAGTGAAGAGTGTTGAACACTTTTACATACATATTTTGTTTTTAATTCCCTTCTTTCTACATTCTTAATTTTTTTTTTTTGAATTTCATATGCCAAGTTTTGATGAATAATCACAAGTTTACGTTTTCGGGTAACTTTTTGTTACTTTAATTTCATAAAATGTCATGGGGATAGTCTTGTTGGCAAACATTTTTAGCTTACATAGAAGTAGTATTCGTTTAGGAAATGTTGTTGTTGTACATATTTTTGTATGTAGAAATTTCTTCTACATTGGTTATACTAGTACAATACATTATGGAGACATGTACAATTTATACGAAAAAATACTATGGTAATAAAATTATAATTTAAAATACATCTGTAGATTTTTAATTCCCAGCTTCTTAATTGCCGTTGAAAGCATTGGTATGCCTTGTTTTAGCAAGTTTCTTGGCAACCGTGAAGGTGTTGCTCATCAGCATGGCTACTGTCATGGGTCCAACACCGCCAGGTACTGGTGTTATGTGGCCTGCCACTTTACGCACTTCTATAAAAGAAATCAATATGCACATACGTATATTAATGCTTCTAAAAAGGAACTTCATAAAACACTTGCCTTCAAAATCAACATCACCGACAAGTTTAGTTTTACCCGTCTCTTGATCCTGTATGCGTGTTATACCAATATCGATAATGCACGCACCAGGCTTTACCATGTCACGCTGCACAAGTCTCGGTTTGCCGACGGCTGTGACTATTATATCTGCCCCCTGACAATGTTTCTTGAGTTGCTCGGGTGGCGTATTGCGATGACAAATGGTTACAGTGGCGTCCATGCCCTCCGTTTCATGACGCCCATCTGTGTGTAAGAGCATTGCCGTTGGCATGCCAACATTCTTGGAACGTCCAATCACCACTACATTCTTACCAAAAGTGGTTATTTCAGAGCGTCGCAACAACTCGTACACACCTAATGGTGTTGCCGGTACGATACTCTTCATGTCGAGTGCCAAGCGACCGACATTGATCTCATTGAAGCCATCAACGTCTTTTGATGGAGCCACTGCATTACAAATGGTACGTTCGTCTATGTGATTAGGCACGGGTAATTGTACTAGTATGCCATCAACACCCGTATCATTATTCAACTTTTTGATGCAATTTAAGAGTTCTTCCTGTGTTGTGATTTCGGGCAATTCGATTGTGTTGCTATTGATGCCAACGTTTTTGGCGGCCAGCATCTTATTTTTCACATATATCTGACTGGCTGGATCGCTGCCAACTAAAATAGCAGAGAGCGTAGGTGCACGATTCCCTTGCGCGATATAATCGGCGATGTCTTTTTTGAGCTCGGTTTTAATCTTATCGGCTATTGCCTTACCATCGATGATTTGTGCCTCATGACTGAAAAGAAAATGGAGTTTTTGTTCAATAGTTTTAGTTATCTATGTAAAATATACAATCAAGTTTATGTTTGCGAACTATAGAAATATTCCTTTTGTGTAACAGAAGAAAAGCACTTGTAGTTTCAAGAAAATGTTCGTAATATTGAGCAAATGAGTAAATTTTACTGTAGCAAAACTAGTTAATCCTCATAAATCGTTGCACTTCTGTATGTTTTACTACTGTAATATATTATATAATGGAGGTGGCTCACTCTTTTAATGGAAAAATGGAGAGTTCTGCTATAGAAGGAAAGAGATTATAACGGTTTTCGAATAATTTACATATATCTTAAGAAAATTAAATGCGAACCTTGCGCTAATAACTCAAGAGAAACGATTTAGACCATATGTTCAGTCTCGGGATAAAAATGTTTGTGTTAACGAGTTGAGGATTTGAACATTTCCCAATCGGAGGTGCATAAGTACAAACCTGTGCAGATATTAACGTTTCCACGACAGTCGGTTATACGTTGCCGGAACTATACGGATTTATATCCGTTCAAGGACTATCACTCCAGCTGCATTCCCCCGCAATTGCCATAATTTTATCTTAAGTTTCAGCCAAGCGACACTCAAGGCCCTTCGCATTATTTGAGGTAAAACGCCGATTGATTCTAGAGATTATAGAGAAAAACTCTTGTCGGGAAAACAACGATATCCCTCTAGCATCATCTATTTAGTTTGGCATATACGCTACTAGTTGGAAAAAATTAAACCCTGTTCAGCAAGCAATATGCTACCGAAAGAATCACCTCAGCGGGTACCAGCTGGAAGCGGAGTAACCTTCTAGGTACGTCGAAAGACTTTACTACTATTACAGACGAGATCCAAACTTATTTTAAGCAACAACAACAACAACAAACGGAACAGAACTTAATAAATGCAACGCGAGTTTTAGAGATATCCAAATTGTTAACTTTTCCTAAATTTTGCAACGTTTTGGATGCGTGTGAATCCTGTCTCATTCTCTATATCCTTCGAATAATGCTTAGCTAGACCAAATACAATATGCATTCCCGATCTAGTTGAGTTAAAGTTGTGGTTTTTGAGACAAGTAATAGAAGTAAACACTACATTTTGTTTTTTGTATTACAAAATATTGATGAAGCAACACATATCTTTTACATATCTGCAAATTACAGTTATGTATATCGAAGGCGAACGATATCCTTGACCAACATAATAGAGAACAAATTTTTATGAATGCTACTTTGGTTCACTGTATATATATATATCGATGGCTTAATATAGAAAAGGCGTATCTACATTTTTTTCGAAATCGCGTTTTTAATGTATTCTGGTAGACCATGGGCTATGATCGCAAATAAAAAAAGCCCTAACTCATTCGAAGTTTTTTTTGAAAGAAAAAAGCCCTAAGTCATTTAAAGTTGAATTTAAAATAGACACACAATCAAAGCCACAACAGAAATTGGTTTTTGCTTGGCGAATTTTTTTGTTGCCTTGATTGTGTGTCTATTCTTATTGTTTTGCTTTTGTATTTAATTTATCAAAAACCTTCTAGGCAATTAGGAGAGCCATTTTCATCACGATTTTGTGTAAAAAGTGCGGTGATAAAGTGTTCGACGTTTAATGAGTCCACGCGAAAAGAACTTTTTAGTTTGTTTTGGGAGATGTCCTGGGAGCAAAAGAGGCAGTATGTTGCAGGTCTTACAAGCTTTTCTGAAACAAAAAGGAAAACGTCTGAAAATTCGAGACGGAATCAGTCCATATCATATTTCTTGAGTCATAATTCAAAGCGATTACAAGTGTGCCGTGAAATGTTTTATTCAACACTAGGAGTAAAGGAAAAGATGGTTCGAAATTGGATTAGCAGTGGCGGTAAACACGGTACTCAATGCAGTCTCGATAAAGCTTTAATTTTGCGCAAAAATGCTAAGCGATCATCAGTTATAGGTCAGCGCAACAAAAACCGACGTGACTTTCTAAAAAAATGGGTAGAGGAGTTGTCAAAAATGGAGTCACATTATTGTAGAAAAGATAGCAAAATGTTTTACTTCGAATCGGAGTTTTCCTCATATCAGGAGATTTACAAGCTTTATGTCAACGAGTGTGAATCCGAAAAAGAAAATGGAGGCCTAAAATTGTCGTACCCAATATTTACGCAATTAAGAAAGGAATTAAATTATTCTATTTTTAAGCCAAGAGTAGGAATAGCCTCACCAACTTGAGTGAAAACCATAGAGTAACCTTAATTTGGGTCCCGGGACACCGGAACATAGAAGGTAACGAAAAAGCTGATGAAATGGCAAGAGGGGGATCTGCCATGAATAGCGCTCTTGCAGTACCAGTATTCACTCCACTACGTGCGGTCAAGAACGCAATTTCCCTAAAATACCTTCGAATTGCAAATAGTAGATGGAGAGACCAGACGAAATGCAAAATCAGCAGAACGTTATGGCCCACCTACAACCTCAAGCAATCGTCGACATTAATAAACATGAAACGACGGGACACCTGTAGACTTACGGCAGTCATAACTGGCTTCTGGTCTATCGGAGAACAAGCCGCCAAAATGGGCATCCCTCACAACACATAGTGTCACAGTTGTAAACAACCGGAGAAAAAAGAAACAATCTTCCATTTCCTCTGCGAATGCCCTGCCCTATGGAAGGACAGAATGTTAACCCTGAGCAAACCGCTGTTCGAGAGTCTCGAGCAACTGTCTGGCTTAGACGTCAACAACCTAATAAGGTTCCTAAACCGCACAGACTGGATATAGTCCTGCTGCAAATAACTGTTAAACAATTTGGTAACGAGGATGTGGCAACAAAATGATGCGGAAGCGCTAGTTGGATTCTGGCTGAATCACCACTCTAACCAACCAACCAAGCCAAGAAAAGATCAGTGCAATTTATGCGTATCACATAAAGCTAATAATGTTTCCGATGAGCAATACGAAAAACATAGAGAAGAAATCGGATAAATGCGTGTAGAAAAGCAAAACGATATCAAAAATGCTAACGATCCATGCTCGATCGCCTGAAACCCATCACATTTTTATTTACTCGAATGGTTGCTTTCACCAAAACCGTAATACTGTTTTGTCTAACGCCTTGTTGAATTTTTCAAAGGAAACCGAAATAACAATTGAACAGAAGTTTTTAATAAGTGGTCATACGCAAATGGAATGTGATGCAACGCATTCCCTTATAGAGAGAAAAATAAATAAAAATCAAATAAACCTGCCGTCTCAATTTGTTCAACTTATTAAGGAAGCTAGAAAAGTTCCAGCACCTCTACAAGTGCACCATTTGCGTTATGATTATTTTTTAAATTTCGAAAATATTTCAAAGATATACACATCAATACGATTAGGTGAATATTGCACACTGAAACAACTCTTTAGATATATGTATATACTTAAGCTTTTCTTCAATTACCGGCAGGGACATTGGAGATCATACAGTAAGCATGCTTCGAGCCTTGGCGTATGACTCGTCAGGATCAATTTATTTTAAAACCAATGTAACAGATGAATATCAGTTACTCCCACAGAGATCGAAGTTTCCGATGAAAAATGTGTCCCCCGATTGTCTTTATAAAGAGAAAATAGCCATATCTAAAAAAAGGTGGGACCATTTGCAAGGTCTAAAAAAATTTCTTCCAACAGATTGCCACCATTTTTATAATAATTTACCTTATAAAACCTAATTTGTTCTCAGTATAATAACATCTGCCTTGAAATATGTATTTTAGTTTTAATTATTTATTTATTTTACTTCAAACATGAACTATTATAATAAATTGCCCGAATTTTAACTTACAACAAAAAGCCCTAACTTAAATTTATTTTCAAGAAAAATAATAACAAAAAGCTCTATCTCAAATATCTTCAAAGAAATGGAAAATAATAACAAAATTATACCAGAATTGAATTTGTTACCTGTTTTGAATAAAAATTGCAATAGAAATGTTTTTTGCATCTCAAGTTTTTAAGGTTTTATTCAGTTTTTTCCTTCTCCTGAAAAGTAACGAAAAGTGTAGATACGCCTTTTCTATATTGAGCCATCGCTATATATTTATGTATGTATGTATGTACATATAAGCTAATTTTTATTTAACGTCATTTCGCTTATTGGCTAATGAATGTGTGTAGGTGCATACATATGTATGTATATAGTATGTACTCTAAATCGAGGTTATCAAAAGTCATGAAATTTTTAATTCACATTATAAAGCTCGAAAAGTCCCCTATAAAATATGCCATAACATCTGCAAATAAATACATACATACTTAGGTATGTATGCTCGCTCAGTCATGAAAGGAAAATTACTTTTTCAAAATTAACTAAAGACTTTCAAATGACGGGGATAAATCGAAAATTTTTGAAGTCTCTTTTCACACATTTTTGCGTTGTGACATTAAATGAGTGACACTCAGTTGTAGAATGTAGAATGTACTTCAAAATAGTCAAATGTATTACAGAAGTGCTAAATATTCTTGAAATCAGTAACATGCATTTCAAAAAACATCACATACGAGTATACTTCAGAATAGTCAATTGTACTCGAAATCCGTTAGATACACAGTGGTGACCAAAAGGCATGCAACTATTGACAATTAATATTTAACTTATAACGGGTGATTTTTTAGCTATTATCTTTTTAAACAGTTGGTTTAAACAGCTGACGCACGTTTCGTGTTTTATTTCACTGTCAAACATCTTCAGTTTGGTCTATAATTTAACCATGAATCGTCTTACAAACGAACAACGCTTGCAAATCATTGAATTTTATTATAAAAATGCGTGTTCTGTTAAGAAAGTGTAAGATCCACTTTTTTATCGAAAAATTGTGTTCAGCGACGAAGCTGATTTTCGGATCAATGTGTACGTAAATAAGCAGAATTGTCGATTTGGGAGTGAAGATCAGCCAGAAGAATTGCAAGAGCTACCAATTTATCCAGAAAAGATCACAGTTTGGTGTGGTTTATGGGCTGGAGGTATCATTGGACCGTACTTCTTCAAAGATGCTGCGAATCGTAACGTAACTGTGAATGGTGAGCGCTACCGTGAAAGGATATCCAACTATTTTTTGCACAAAATGCAAGAGCTTGACTTGCATGACATGTGGTTTCAGCAAGACGGTGCCACATGCCACACAGCACGCGTAACAATGGACTTGTTGAGAGGCGAGTTCTGTGAACATTTTATTTCACGTTCGGGACCGGTCAATTGGCCACCCAGATCGTGCGATATAACGCCTTTAGATTATTTTTTATGGGGCTATGTTAAAGCTCATCTCTATTCAGACAAGCCTGCTTCAATTAACGCATTGGAAGACAACATCAAAGCATTTATATGTGAGATACCAGCCGAAACATTGGAAAGAGAATGCCAAAATTGGACTAAGCGGAGGGACCATTTGAAGCGCAGTCGCGGTCAACATTTGCATGAAGTAATCTTCAAAAATTAAATTATATGAACTGTACTATCGATTTAAATAAAAATATCATGTATTTTTCTGAATTTTGAGGGTGTTTTTTTGTAAAACTTGCCTATAGCTCTTAAAAAATCACCCTTTATAATCCTTGCATATATATATATATATTGTAGAATGTTGAAAGTAAAATTATTTTATTTGAGTTTTATATTTTTTACTTTTACTTAATATTTTAATTTTTTATATATAGGGTTTTTCAGTAAGAGCGCTTCAACTTTTGAACTTTTTTGAATAAAACACAAACGGTTTGACTTTTTTAACTAATTTTTTTTTTATTATCGAGTTTGAACATATACATTTTAGTATGAAATTCGATTTCTTTTGCATGACCACCGCGTGCACGTTTTAGGAAGTCCAATCGTTGAACCCAATTTTCGACCACTCTTTTGCATAAATCGGCCGAAATTCCAGCAATTTCGCGTTCAATATTGGCTCTGAGCTCACAAACCGTCGCCGGCTTGTTACTGTAGACCAATGACTTCACATAACCCCAAAACGGGACGGCTTGTTAAATGGACCGTAAAATGGCCGTAATGCTTTTAAAGTAGCAGCAACAGAACGATTATTTTCATAAAAAATTTGCACGATTTGCAATCGTTGCTCAAGTGTGTAGCGTTCCATGATGAAATGTATACTAATGAAGTTTACAAATGACAAGCGAAACATAAAAAATATTGCGTCGTTCGCCCTCCCTATCGGGAATAAGTTGAAGCGCACCTATTAAAAAACCCTATACTATGTATTAGAATTTGCCTTAAATTTAACACAAATCATATTTCCGAAAATGTTCACAGAAATATGAACAAAGAACTCTGCAACGTGAAGAATATTTTCGTTAAGACTGTACAATTGTGGAAATCTTAAGCGCTTCAAATTGGCTGTTTACTCTATACTTTTTTACTACGCCCAACAACCTGTTCAGTTACCTTTACCTTCAGCACACTCCTCAACTCTTATATTAATATCTTCTTAGTTGTATGGCTATTGAAACGTCACATTATTAAGGTAATTTTTTTTTTAATTTTTAAGTATAACATTAAATGCTATGTCTTATTTGTGTCTAAATAAAAAGTAATTTAAATAATAAGTTCACCAAAAAAGGTATTAAAAAATATGATTGCAACCTTTGTTTTGTTTGAACTGCAAGACCGGTTCGGATTCTGAAATAATACGCATATTTAACTGGAATACCGACCCTTAATCATCTGAAGATATTCGGTGTTACATGAGTTACCTCTCGTCACAACTTCTCTGTACACACTACAAGTACTGCGATAGGAAAAAAATGCGCACGTAGTCAAAGAGACCGTGTGCTACCTGGGGCTGAGACTGAAGTTGTTGGCGTTTCCTACGACAGTCGGTTCTACGTTACCGAAACGACCCGGATTTATATCCGGCCAAGGACTGTCACTCCAGCAGCATTCCCCGTATGTAAAGATGGGGAATGTTTATGCTGCTACAACAACAACAACGCCCGAAGTTGTCGGATGACGTAATATCCAGTTTGGCAACTATGAAATTATCCTCTCCTATTATCAAACTTTATTTAAAGTATGGATTTCCAATAATATATGGTATTTTATTATATCTTCCATAATGAGGAAGAGTTAATCGAAGACATTAATTTTATAAGTAGAAACACATGTTCAGAACGTTTTAAATTTACAAAAGACAACAAAAGCTGGAGAAACCTATTATTCAATATTAGTCATGCTAATTTCAAGAAATACAGTTTATTTTTCGCATTTATCCTTTGGCAGATATCTGGCTACGTTTCTCCTCCAATTCGTAGTGAGTATCTTGATATTCTGTTTTCTTCTATTCTATTCTGAGTAGCTTTTGCCAAAAGACTGCTGATATTAGAAAAAACTATTTAGAACATTTGAGATTATTTGTCCAGAGTGGTCTTTCTTTGGGCAAAATGAATAGTATGTAGTTATACGAAAAAGCAATCGGCTACGCCCGCTACCAGTTACAATTACATACATACATATATTCTCATAATATTGTACACTAAATATTTTACATATTTTTATGCGTCATAATTGCAAATATCGAAGCTGATATATTTTTCTTAAAGGTGTGGCAAAGTCACATTTATCCATACGCGCATGTACACTAATCAGAAAAAGTTAACGTACACATATTCCTTTATTGAACAAATGAAAAAATAGATTTGTAAATATGTTTTTATTTAGAGATTGGAATTCAGTCGTTCAGTACAAAAGGATTTCAAAACTATTCAAATAAACTCAGTGGCTCCATAAATACATTTGAAAAATGCAGAAAAAGTTAACGTTTAGATTAGAATAACTTTGGTGTTTCTTTGTAACAATACATGTCTTAACACAGAAATAGTCCAAATGTGTCCTACTCCAGTTTTGGGGGTACTTCTGCCAAAAGGAGTTTTTCGACAGTTCACGCGTGACCACTGCCAACGAAATACATAATTTGTTTCAGTATTCATTGACATATAATCATGGAAAGACTTACTCCTCAACAACCTTTACAAATCTAAGAATTGTATTATGAAAATCGATGCTCTGTTAAAAGTGTTCATTGCGCGCTCAGACCAACTTATTGCCCATACATATGAGGCCCATTTTTGGCTTAATAGCTACGTCAATAAGCAAAATGGTCGTGTTTATGCTGAAGATAAGCCCGGAGCCATTACATCCATATAATACAAGCGTTTGGTGCGACCAATAGGCTGAAAGAATCATCGAGGCTGGCGCCAATGTAACAGTAAATGGCAAACGCATTCGCGCCATATAAACGACTTTTTGATGCCGGAAATTGAAGCCCGTGATCACAACATTTGGTTCCAACGAGACGGCGCTACTTGCCAGTCCGTGAAACAATGGATTTACTGAGTCGTTTGTTAGTTATCTCTCGTCTTGGACCAGTGGATTGGCCACCAAGATCGTGTGATATCAAACCTTTGGACTTTTATTTGTGGGGGTATGTAAAGTCCAAATACTTTGTGGATAAACCAGCTTCGATTGAGGCATTGGAAGCCAATATTACTAAAATTATTCACGAGATACCGACCGTAATCCTACAGCGAGTCATTCAACATTAGTATTTACGAATGGCCAAATTACGGCGCAGTCGCGGCCAAAATTGGAAAGGGATTATTTATAAATATCATGAATGGTTCTACATAAAAATAATAAAGATTGAATTTTCGTTGTTTTATTTCAATTTCAAATCCGATACCTCTAAATTTATAACCCTTTACAATTATATTTGAAGGATTAACGAATTTTATGTTTAGACAATTAAATTAGAAAAAAAAATTGCGCTTTTAATATTCAAAGGTAATAAAGAATTAAAATTGCAACTGATCCTGTACGTTAACTTTTTGTGACTAGTGTACGGGTATATAAGGTAACTTTACCGCCTCTACGCTTGATGCGGAATTAAATATCGTTTTGAGGGGATTTACAAAACTTAGCAACTGCTTACTGTGCCAAAACAATAACAACGAACAAACCGCAGAATGCACAATAAGCACAACAATGAGAATGTCAATGTTTGCATGCACATACATCTGTATGTGTATATTTATATGTATTATAGGGATTTACCCATGACCACGTTACCGCACTGCATTGGCAAATAATGAATTCGCGCTAACAGCCAGCTAAGGAAATGGGAAAAAGTAATCACAATGTAGAAATAAAATTAATAATAAATAAATATGTATAAGAATGTTTTTATCAATATTAGTGCTCAGATTTATTGCGGTAGTATTTCCTCGGAAGTGTTTACAGTTGTGAATCCCCGAATAATTCTCGGAAATATTGATAATAGCAGCCATAGAAGTATACATATGTATATGTATGTCAATGAACTACATTCCCGAACCCACACACATTTATCAAATGAGTAACTCTTACCTACATCAATACATATAGGTAATATGTAGATATGTATGTAAATATAAGTGCGTAAACATGATAATTACATGTGTATCTACAATTATTAGAAGCGCAAAAAATTATTTCCATAAGAAATTAAAATGCATTGAATATGGTAGAAATCTCGATATCTTTCGAATTTTTCTACATAAGTATACGGGTTTATTTGCTCAATTAATATTGTTACAATTTCAAAATTAACTTAATGAATTCTAAATATACCTATGTAGATAGGTAATTACATACAGCGTGCGCCTTCTACAAGCGAAAACTCACTATTTTTTGCACATATGTACATACTTGTATTTGTTGTTTTGAAGTTAAGACAAAATTATAATTTCTATAATGTACAGGTAAATTATTGTAATATGGAATAAATATTTATCTAAGCAGATTTGCTTACGTTTTCTATAATCTATATTTTCCACGTATAAAATTATATGAACGAATAGGTAAGTGCTTATGTATCTTGCAGCAACTTTAATGTCTGTTTATCTACGAGCTCTAACGCCGACACAAACGTGTCGTATTCAATGTTTTTGCGCATATAATCCAACATATCGTCGGCATTAGTCCACAAGCAAAGTAAATGTTGCATTTTGCATGGCACCGCCAATCTCTTCCATTTATCCTGTATATTTAAGGCATTTACAAGATTTCGATACTTTCGTTCATCACACAATAATCCATCAAAAGTACTTGGTTGACTTTTCGCTACTTCACACTTGTCTGCATCGTCCAGCCCCATGCCTACGAATTCTTCCTTAATTCTTATTTTGCCTATATCTTTGATTTGATCAGACATATTCATCTCTGATGGTGCAGTTTCAGTATCTTCATCTTCTTCAGTTGAGGAGGAAGATATCTCCTCTTCTTTAATAACCAAACGATCGCTAGCGTTGGTATTATAACCTAACGAAGCGAAGTATGTTATGATTTGATTTCCCACCTTTGACTTAAGTTCTCTGGCCAAATCGCCAACAGTACGCCCAGCTGCATTAGATGCTCGCATAAGTTCGGCTACATTTTGTGTTGTTGTATCCAGTATCAATTTCACAAATTCAAAATTTGACTGCAATACGGCCATATGCAAGGCATTATTGCGTTCTTTTGCATTCGGCACAAGCGCCGCACGTCGATCGTGCTGCAACAACTTCTTTGCCACATCATAATTTTTTTGCCGAATGGCTAAATGTAAAGGTGTGAAACCTTCGTCGTTCTTAATTGTCAAATCAAGCGTTACATCGCGATTGAGAAAACTCTCAATGCAATTCTGGTGGTGTTCCTTAACAGCAATGTGAAGCGCTGTATCTCCATCGCTATTTTGAATATTTGGATCGCAGCCGAGACCTAAAAGTGGTCGAATGTATTTAACACGATTGTAAAGACACGCTGTATGCAATGCGCTCTCACTGCGTGCATTTAGTACTTTGCTAAAAAGATGTTTTAGCTTGAAGTATTCCAATACAGAACAGGTTTTAATTACTAGTTTCGGATTGTCGCTGGCAATAATCTCATGTAGAATGCTCTCACGTAATTCATTTCTTTCCGAATGTTCGGTAAATATATCATCGACTTCTTTAGCTGCTTTGGCCAGCTGATCTTCACTCAAATTCCTTGCGGTTCGTATTTCATCGAATATTTTAAAAATACGCTGTAAATAACTATTTATTTGCACATCCACAGGAGTTCCTAATATAGATTTTCTATAAAGTTTGCGCATGTCACTGGAAAGTTGGCGGTTTGTCAAAGATGTCGAGGACGTACCATCCTCTACAAGTGTACCGGTTGAAAGTTCATCATAGATACCTATACCAGACATATTTTCTACTGAATCTGTTGGACAAATTTTAGCCAACTCCTCAGAGTTCATATGCATATACTCCTTGAATATTTCGCTGCCAATTAATTTGCTGATTTGTAAATTTTTATCGTATTCCTCACTGATGGTTGGCTGGTTCGAGCCATAAGCACCTCCCAGGTCTGTATATTGCATATGTGGTTGTGTTTCCATTTTCATGTTAGCCGTTTGTTCCTGCACTGGTTTTGGCAATTCAAACGAACTTAGAGAACTGCCTGAGCCGGAGCTACTCGTGGCACTAGAACAGGTTCGACGACGCTTACGTGACACAACAACATCGCGTGGTTTGTATCGGAAAGTTACCGGCGGGAAACTACGCTCATCATCTGAAGGACGAACCAATTCTATGTTGACATCTACAGTTCTATCTATGTCTTTGTCTTTATATGGAGGTGTCTGACAAACGATCGCATACTGATGATGCACATCAGATTCACGGAATTTTCCATATGCTTCCCAAACAAGATCATCATCATCGTTGAATTCGTAGAAACGTACTTTTATATTTTTCTTGCTTACTTTTTCCACCAGCAAAATAAGGTCATCTCCTCCAGACACGCTTCCGGTGGCAATGCTGAGACGACATATGCGGAGTTCACCAGTTTGAGCAGATTTCCGATTATTGATGGGATTTGTGTAGACAGGAGCAGCTATGCGAGTGTACGTCAAGCCATCATCCTCTACTTTGAATGCTTCGAAACATAAGCGGACCTGTAATATGAAAAATAAATATCAACAAAAATATGACAATTTATTAAAGTAGCCAATCGAAGTAAACAATCGGGTTTTGTTGCAACACGTAAATGCAACTCAAAGTGTTGGCCCAACAAATAAATTTTCAATTAGGTACCTGATTTAGATTCATTTCCTTAGACTCTTTTTCTGTTTCTTTGTGCAATTCCTGAACCTCCTTTGTTGTTAATTCATTCCTGCCCAATTCAAACTTCAGACGATCCATTTTTTTCTTCAACAACTCATCGAATATAAACTTTTTTGCAGTGTGTATTATACCCATATTTTGGAATTGTGCTACATAGCCGCGGTCAGGTGAAACAATTAAATTATGTGGGTCACAAATGTCTGTGTCATCTTTTCGCACAACCAACTGATGCGAGTGTGGACTTTCAAGATTTGTTTGGAAAAGACTGCACCGTATAACTGCTTTACCATTGAAATTGTACAATTCTACCTCGGGAAATGTTTTGGGAGTACGTTTTGAATTGGCGCCATTCAGCGAGCCATGCGTTCCATGCATTTCCGATTTGTAACGAAAACGAAACTTTTCAACTGGATGTTCTAGTATGCGCAATTCCGCAGGATATTTTCCATGTGATAAAGTTGTCATCGTGGGCGTAATATTTGACAATATTTGTGGATGCAGTCCACCATACTGATGTTGTGGTAATGTAACCATAGCTGAAGACATTCCGGTAACTGGCATGTTGTAATTTATGTAGTTATTTGCTGCTGTCGAGGGATGAATACTTTGGTTGTATACCAGAGTTGCATTTTGCAATGTGGCATACGATGGTTGGTTATGCGGCGAGCTAGAGGGCAAGTTTAAATTTGAAAATTCCGACTGTAATAAAGTCGATGGAGATTGTGAAGGTGAAGGCGGTGTTGATTGCGTATTAGCAGGGCCTGGTGACATAGTTGAATATCCACTTGTGCTTGCGTTTGATGATTCGCTCACGCATCGAATACTATGCGTGTCCAAGTCAATATATTCGTTAATCATTTTGACTATTTAGTTCTATTATCTTTTTTTTGAAAAATTAATAGGAATGTTTTTCTTCAAACTTCTTTTTAATATAATTACAATACGACCATGTGGTGTGATCGACGATCGCGTTTAATCACTTTTATTTCGAGTTATCACAACCGCAGCACTTGTTGCACTAACAACATGAATATTTGTTGATAAACATATTTCGAGGTATATACAAATATACAATATTTTTACTGTTGGACTATTTACTTATTGATTTTTTATATGTCTATAACTATGTCTGAAACTTTTTGCGCAATTCACAACTGTTCCGATCAAGTGTACGATTTAAAATGAACTTCAGTATATTCACTCGTGGTTCATCGTGTTAATTGGAATCGCCATTTGAGATGGGTTCTTCCCCGTCATTGGTTTTCATCGGCCACCGTTCGTGGGTACCGCACTCGTGCTAACGAATAACGAACATGCCGGTGATTCACGTTTAGTGAAAAAAAGTAAAAACCAAACTACATTTACATACATATAGTAAAAGCTCTGTTACTACTATGTAGTATATATTAATTTAACTTCTAGCACTTTTTTTTTAGATAATTCACGTTTAAAAAAATAGGAATTTAGCAGTATTGGAGGATTAGTGAATAGGCCGCCACGATATAAATTATGCACGAATGTATATTTATCAGCACTGTAGCAACCGGTTATCATTGCGAATGTTCCTTGAATGATAATGTAAATAAGATCGTTTTATGCGGCTAAACAAAAGCTTTTACTCGAATAGCATCACAAGTACTTAGAACTTTATATCGGGTGTTTTTTTTAGTTGCATGAGAACTACCGATATCGACAACTATGGTTGACAAGTAAGAATGGAATTGAATTTTTGTTTCCAAAAATTAATCAGCGACGACATTTGGTTCCAAGAAGACGGTGCAACTTGCCATACCCGCGCTTAACAATCGATTTATTGCAATATTCAAGCCACCATTAACGATTGGACTGATCGAATTGACCATGTAGTCGTAGCTGTGGCGGAAATATGCCGGACATCATATTCAAAAAATAAATTCCATAAAATTATACCAGATTATAATAAAAAACAAATGCATTCCAACAATATTTCTGTTTTGTATTATAATTTTAAGTTCTCAAGCTTCTAAAAAACACCCGATATACGTGCATAAAAGTAATTCTTGGATGTGTTCGTTAGACAAAGCTTTTAATAACATATGACATCTGTTGAATGAGTTGTAACCAAAGCGAATTGAGTACTATGGTGGCGCCTTCCCAAAACAGTTACTTTTTTCGCGATTTTGACAATACAAAACAAATAGAAGCAGGAGAAATCACATGTTTGTGAAAATTTAGTGAATGGCTTGGCTAATTAATGCAAATGCGTTTAAATTGTAAAGCACAAATGAATATAAAGCCTTCAAATGCAGTTTTTCGCGTTTTTATGCGGAAGACGCCGTGGCTAGAAAGTATGTGTGTGTGCGTATAGTTTCTTGTGTTTGGTTGTTTCCATTGCTTTCGCCTACCCTTCTTCTTCACAAACAAGTAATTCCCCTTCCTTTTGTTTATATGTATATTGATGGACTCTTACGACACGGTGAATCCGGAAGGCGCAATTTCTTTCTCTATCGTTCTTGATTTCAACCGATTAGGCCCTTTTGTTTCCCATCTGTGGCCTCTTTAGCACACGTCCAAATAACACACGAATAATCACCAACACCAACAATAATCGCAATCGCTGATAATGTGACCAGATGATGAAAAAGTAAAGCTGATCTTTTTTTAATTTATATTTTGTATAATTATAAGCATCACATTTTAATTAGAAGAGGCTAAAAAATTTCAAGAAGATAAATCTAGTTGCGAAAATGGTAATCTGGTCACAATTATCATCAATTGGATTAGGGAACGTCACGAAATTCAGCTGCTATTGTTCAATTCGCTGAGAGCAAAGTAACGGTACCACGATGGCGCCACCTAATCATTCTCTTCATCGTGGTAATTATACATGGTGAAAAGATTATTTCACCATAGTTAAAGAGCAAACCTGCTACAACAACAACAGCAAACTTGGTATCTGTCATCCTTAATATATACATATGTATGTATATAATTGCGTTTACACCCGTTGTGGGAGTATGGCCGACCTCCTCTTATTTGTGTTGTGCGTCCTGATATTGCTCCGCAAATGGGACATCTTACTGTTTTAAGCCGACTCCGAACAACAGAAGTTTTTTTTATGAGGAGTTTTTTCATGGCAGAAATACACTCGGAAGTTTGTCATTATCTGCCGAGAAGCGACTGTTAGGACCTTTTTCTATTATGTGTTTGGGGGCTTCAGCGGTAGTCCAATCGGTGTTCTGAATGGTAGTCACGCACCAAACCGTTCGGCTACGGTAACCGTTAAATAGTCATCAAACTAAAATAACATGTATTTTTTGATATCGGCAATTAAAATTCCTCCCGCTTCTTTTTTGTATCCACAATAAAAAACTTAGATAATAAAAAATTGTTATGTGTAAACAGACAATAACATTTACCTCCCGCGATGAAAGCTAACCTATTCCGCACGATAAACGTCAAGCAGGTGTCAAATTTACCTAGCTTGGCCAACTCCTTTCTAGCTCAAATTTAATTGAATATATTTATTTACACATACCTGCTGTAAGAAAAACTCTTTGTGACACTTTTGTTTTTGTATTGATTTAACGATTGTGTTACACATCTGTGAATTTTCAATATGAAACGCATTTTTACACGCAAACCCTATACACATAACAACAACAGAAGAAATATAACTAACACAAGCAAAAATGCGGCTAGTTCTACGATTTGAGTATAATTGCGAAGCCACTTGTCAAATTGTTGTTGCCTAACCTCGTGTGCATGTTTCGATGGTTCCAGTATTTACATACATACATGCGAAATATAACATGTTTATTGCCATTCCGCGCGCACAAATAATATTTCAATAAATGCATACTATGCAAATCAACAAACCCACACATATACATGAATATAATGTCATGCAATATAATGATCATTGCCAATAAGGTAATCTATTTATTCGCACATACCTTATTTTAGTTTCTGCCATTTTTTTAGTTTTTAATTGAGAAAATTTCGTTCAATTATTAATATAGCACTATTTTACAAGTTTGAAAGCACATGCGCTAACGAAGTATAATTCCACTTTACCACAAAGCAAGTGGGAAACATTTGTGATCGCCACAACACCTTTACTTGTAAATTTTGACTCAAATGATCCAGTGGCATGTGTATGTATGTATATGTGTGTGTTTTGAGTTTTGTGCAGAGTTTGATAATGGATAAATGATACCCAACAAGCATTTAAGGTAGCTCTAAACCGGTTATACATTTATGTTCATTACTTTTTTAATACTGTTTTCAATTCGTACGTATATTTGCAAGTTACTTTAAATGATGGTTGTAACATCACACATATTCTTAGGTTATATACCAAAACATTTTCCAGATCTTATTCGAAACAAATTAGCTTTCATTTCCTACAAAAACCATATAAATTCAAATTTTATAGAAAATTCAATGAATTTTGATCATTCAGAATTTTTCGAAAAATTTAGAGTGTTCACTTCTATACCATTTATGTTATAGCATTTCAACTGACTCGCATTTCAAAATCGCGTTAATTACCGACAATTTTACCCCCTTACGGTGTTACGAATTTTCTCCTATAAAGAATGCACGAAAATTTAATACATACAGTAGGTTCTGTTTTTATGCGGCTTTTTTTATGCGGTTTTGAAATAGTGCGGTTTTTTTTTAAATTACAAAATGCATGTCGACCTATCGGGAATTGTACATATAAACAAGATTCTAAACCAGCTAAGCAAAAACTCATCACAGATTACATCAGAAATGCTAACCCTACAAGTATGGAAGGTATATAAAGATATAATTTTCAAAGATACAATATTTTGTTTATGCGATTTTATTTAATTATTTCAGATTCATGCGGTCTATGGAAAGTATCTATAGTAATAATATGGGACTAGTGCTCTTTTTTATGCGATTATTTCAGATTTATGCGGTTTTCGCATTTGAAACGTATCTATAGTTTTACTATAGAACTAGTAGCTTTTTTTATGCTGTTTTTTTTATGCTGTTTCTTGCGGAACGTATCTACCGCATAAAAACAGAACCTACTGTATTTGCTTACATATGTATGTATGTATATATGAAACATTACAAACTATATATAATATTAAATTAATAGCGTAGGTGCGTGACTACCATTCGGAACCAACGTACTCCGGTTCGAATCTCCGTGAAATACCAAATGATAAAAAAAGTTGTTTCTAATAGCGGTCGTCCTTCGGCAGGCAAAAGCAAACCTCCGGGCGTATTTCTATCATGAAAAATATCCTCATAAAAAATATCTGGCGTTGGTAGTCGGCTTAAAGCTGTAGGTCCCCCCCTTTGTGGAACAACATAAACTCCAATTATGTTTATATATTATATATATTTACATACATATATAAATTAATAATTTCAGTATGTAATTTTTCCGCCAATTATTTCAATATATCAAAATTTGTGAAGTGGAATTGAGTCGAGCTCAACGCACAATAACAAATGATTGCTTTTTTTTTTTGTTATTAATTATGTCTACTTACTCTGACCAAACCATTCAGGAATTGATAAACTGATAATCTATATTATAAAAATTTAAGGCTATTGCTAGCGCCAAGAAAATTTCCAAATCGTTTTCATCGCTGATTTATATGTATATTGTACATATAATTTGAGAATGATGCAATTTGACATGTTTTTTGCATATAAATAACAAAAACCATTAGTGCATGTATGAAGTGCAATAGACAAAATAATTGCCACGGATAAAATGTGATACTAATAATTAGTAATTTCTTAAACTAAAAAAGTTAAAGCTACATAAGCATAATAATATATATGCACGTTTATCTATCACAACTCAAAATCATTAATGCTCCGAAGAACATATTTACGTTTTTTGTAATCTAACAAACTAGACATAGCAACATAGAAGATTCACTACCATGAATGGGGTTTGTTGTTAAATTGTGGTAATTTCTTATTTCGACTTTTTTCACGTTTTGGAGGTGAACGTAAGATGTTTAATAGACAGACTGGCACTTATCATTATCTGTTATAGGAATAATTGAATGAGTTTTCTGAGAGCGGTTGACGACATTGATAAGACAAATGTTCAGTTCTAGCCACTTGTCTCACAATCTAGCTTAGGTCTTTACATATAAATATAGCTCATATCAGTTTATAAATTCGATTGTTATATTCTTACTTAAAGCTGTTTTTAGCGAGCTTATAATTATTTACAAGCTTACGTTCACATAGGACTACATACATTTTAATATAATATGTATGTATGTATGTATGTATAAGCGATAATGAAGACCGCTATTTTAACATTCCCATGGGAGCCGGTTCTACGTTACCGGAATGACTCGGGTTTGTACCCGAGCAAGGGCTGCCGCCCCAGTATACTAGCCCTGTCTAGTGTACCGTATCCCATCGCACCGCTGTTTTATCTAAATTAGTAAAAACATTGACAATTTTAAAAACAAACAAAAAAAAATCAATAATATTATAACAAACCAGTTTTTTAAGGTGTATTTAAAAATTCTCAGCTTATTGTAGCTTAAAATCTTTTAAGCCCTATTAGTTTTTTATCTTTACCGCTTAATTCAAGTTAGATTGATGTAGTTGCCGAAAACAATTTTATTTAAAACAATGCTCTTTTACCTTTTATTTAAAATGTCTTTATTAATTTTATTTACTTTATGATGGGTTCTTGCTAGCTAAACATTTTTAGCGGCTTCACATACCGTTGGGTTTAATGAAGACAGCTGCTACGTAGAAAATCACACGGATTTTTTAAGTAAATGCCGAATTTCCAATATGGTTTTGGAACTGTGATCGATAACATGTTTTTAATAATAGGAAACATATTTTCTTTTTATTTTTATTCTAGGTGATAAGTAAAATATTGTTTTTATGTGATACATACAAATATGAAATGGGGTGTTTTGTAGTCCGTGCGTCATAACCGCAAGAAAAGCAACGGAACTTGTTTTTACGAGAAGCTAATATTTGTGAGTAAAATAATGATAATCTCTGCTTATCAGTGACGTCAATACTTTAAGGTGATTAACTGCACACGCCCCCTTGATATTTTTCTAATTCACTTATATTTGGGTTTTTGATTTTCGTAATTACATTTGAATCGAGTACATGCACATGTTTGAATTTAAAAGTAATTGCACATTCGCTTGCATACAGTGCCGGATTTACACAAAATGCCGCCCTGTGCACCATTAAGAATTCCGCCCTAATTTTTTAAATTTGTGTGTGCGTGTTTGTATTATAGTACAAAAAATAGTCGTTATACAATAAACAGGTGTAACAAAAAAAATTTTGGGTAGTTTTATGCATCAATTAACAGATTATACAATAGAATAATATAATATTTGATATATTTCAATTTTTATTGTTGAGCAAAATTTTTATTGTTTAATTATAAATTAAGTGCCAGGAAAATGTAATAAATAGCATAAAATATAGTAGTACATCTTAAAAAATAGAATCCAATTGAATCTATATAACAGCACACTTACTTAAACATATTATCAATCTTTATTAGATGAGCAAAAAAAAGGAATGATTGCTTTTATGAGATCAAATTTTTACACATCACCTTAAATGCGAACACGTCTGGCTTTTCGTACTGCAAACTGGTGTATTAAATTGTCACAATTCAAGTGTTCAAGTAAATCAGACTCAATGCACAGTAGAGCCAGACTATTCAGGTGGTTTTCAGACATTGTTGAACGCAAATGATTTTTTACTCTATTCAGACATGAAAATGAACGTTCTGCGTTGCAGTTTGTTGACGCTAATGTATTAAATATTCGAAATCTCAAGGTCTGAAGTATAAGCTTTTCTCAAATATTCTGATCTTTCACGAAGCTCTTTGAAATTCAAACCTCCAAAATTAGTAATCACTAAAAATTTCTCGTATAACCTTTCATATGCTTGGTTTCTCTTTCTCAATTCTGAATCAACGTTGTCTAGTATGATATTGAAGGTATTTATCTCTTGATTCGTCAGCTTGTAACTTTCTTCCTCTTTTTCTCGAAACAGTCGTCTGATATTCTTGTATCTGCTGCTACTTTTATTAGTCCACGATAGTCATTAACTACATCAGTAATGTTGATTTCAACTTTCTGTAATCTTTTACTAACCGCGTGGAATCGTGATAGTAAAAAATGTGCATGAATGTTATCTCTAGTCTTTCTAGTTGAATCCTCAGTACTCTAGCTTCTTATCTCGTTATAGCATTCTCAGTTACATCTTTCTCGAATAAGATCGGAGTTTCAATGATTTTGCCATAGTAGACAAAAGATTTTGTTACATCAATACGGTTATCTATGTATTATTAAGAACATTTGTCAATAAAAAACTATTTGAATGCTTTTACTGTATGCACCTGCTTTCTAACCTTGTTTTAGAAGGACTGTCGGTTTTTAACAATTTAATATACAAAATCGAATGAGTGATGTATTTTTTCCTGCGCCACATTTGCGCTAACCGCACTCTCTCCAACTTCGAAATATTTTTGTTATTGCGAATAAAATCAATTTTTATGGCCTAAAGAAGTCAATGAATAAAATCGCTCTGGCGGGTATTGTGGGCCACGTATTATATAGCCATAGATAACGATTATTTCTGTGTGTACGAAGGTTTCTGAAGATGGAATTGCAAACAAACTACTAATTACAGCAATTATCATGAATCAACATTGTTTGAAAAGTAATTCTCAAAAAAACAGTTTTTGTCACTCGAATCATATTTATTTATAATATTATATATGAAAAGAAATACTTCATTTTTTCATACACACTAATGCATTCGAGAGATTTTACGTAATTAAGGTAAAAATGTTATTTTATACATTAAATCCATAACGTTTTTCAATAAAAGGTTTGGTTTCCCACAATTTCCGACACTGTCGGATAATGTGGGCCAAAACACTTCTTTTAGGAACGTATAATTAACGTTCAGAAATTAACTTTTATATTCTTACAATTATTTCTCGCATAGATGAATGACTAAACTTTCACTGACTGTTAGAAACTAATCAGAGATCAGCTTCTTATTTTCTCCATAAGCGTTTTCCCTAAGGTGACCCCTAATACCCGCCGCTCCTCGAGTATAATTTTTTTTTTTTTTTCAATTTTCTTCTCCTAGTTTTGCCGCCCTTCTAGAATCTGCCGCCCTGTGCGCAGGCACCGTTGGCACTTAGTGTAAATCCGCCACTGCTTGCATATCCAATTGCTTTTTTTGTTTTAAAGAAACTCGAAAATTACTCAAAACCAAAAGAACATACCAATGAGACCTCAATAAATGAAACTTGTGAATTTTGTTCAGCAAATCAAAAAAGCAATCGTGTCAACAAAAAAAAAAAAAATCTATTGTATTTTTAAAAAGTAATAAATTTTATCGTTTTAACATAAATGATTCACAGTTTATTTGTTTCTATGTATATTTGCAAACTTTGTTATTTTTCAAACATATTAATTATTAAATTTATTATGATTTACATTTTTTCATATTTTTAAACTGTTTTGTAAAACATATAAATTATTAAACTTATTAAGTATTTTCGTTTTTTTATACTTTTTAATTTTTACCGGAATCTGCTCCTTATAATTATGTTTTACTAAATCATAATTATTTATTATAATTTTAGTTCAATACAATTTAAAAATAGTTTTTTTTATATCTCGGTATCCGTTTGGGAATTTGTTCAAGAACTTACCAAATTTTCAAACGCATCTTTTAGTCTTCTGACTTATGAGCAATTAATTATTTTAATTCAATTATTAGCACTTAAATTTATAATTATTAAAATTGCTTTTGTAATTTGATTAAAATAACTTTGAAACGCGGAACATTGATTGTTCAACATCAACAACACCGTGCATTTATAACAATAATTATTAACCGTTCGTTTTATATAGCAAAATTAAAAGTAACTATCAGCTTTAGATGGACAGTTTCTCTGTGAGTTCTCTGTCTCTTCGAAGAGTAGAGAAAAGAAACGATGTAAAAACGGAGAGCCGACCGATATGATACTGTGGTAGCAGAAATATTAGTTGCGTTCGATAACACAAAAATCTGTAATAGTTATTTCTAATTGATGCAAGAACGCTTTCGGTAACACCAAAAAATTATCCGTTCCTACGACAGTACTGCACCGTATATGTATGAGGAATGTCTATGCTGTTACAACAACCATGAAAAAATTATCGATCATATAAAAATGGATAGGGCAAAGTTACAGTTTGATGAAAGAGAAAAATTAAGCTCGAAAAACTAATCCAAAACAAAAAAATATCTTATAATACGTTCACATTTTCGTGCTTAACTCCCAATCCGCAATTAAAAAGCAAATCTGAGATTAAAAAATAACCCTAGATTATTACCACACTTTTTTAGATGCAACTCCGTGTTATCGATAATTATTTTTACGAATGTTAAGAGAAACGTCAAAGTAAAAACCAAATAAAATGTATGTCTGCAAAGAAAACAGGCTTGTAGACATATGTAATTCACTTCATTCTATAATTACGAGAAAAAATCTATTATATTCATAATTTTCAATGAGCCATATTTTCAGTACTGGTTAAAACTACCAAATAGGGTGTTTTAACTTAGTTTAACCGAAAAGTCCAGTTAAACTTTCTCTGAAAAACTTGGCCATAAAATTAAGTTCTTTGATCACCCTGTGCTTTGCACTTTTCGGCGTTTTTAGAACTAGTTTACTTCGAAGTGAATTTTATTAAACGCGCTTTTTACAATAATCCTTTGTCATAAAAAAGATTTGCATAAAGCTATTAAATAATACAATGGCGGATGATACAAATGAAGACAGCTGGTTATATGGCACATCGAATCCTGATTCAACAACAAATGAAGATAATGAAGCTCATGTTGGCATAGATGAGGAGGCGCCGCTATTGTCTCAGAAGTCTGAAAATGAAGCGACTGCCTTGATAGGAAGAGGTGACGCGTTGGCACCAAAAGAGTGTGAATCGCGCGATGAGGAAGAACCGTTTGGTGAGTTTGAAGATCCAGCTCAAGAAATGGAAGAGGATGAAGAAGCCGCGGCTGCTGCTGCTAGCACTGCAGCAGATACTACTGACGCAGGGGAAGAAAATGGCAATCAAATGCAGCAGGTAAAATAATTTCATCAATGTTTGAATTGAGTTTAGCTAAGTTTAGTTTTGAAGGCAAAAGTTACAGAAGATGGCGAGGGGAACTTAGATGATGAAGATGACTCGGATGATGATATCAATGTTGTAATTGGTGATATAAAGCCTGCACCTAGTACATATAATATTAAACAACGCGCAAATTTATTGGCTGGTCCTCCTGGATCTGGCCAAGAAAAATCAAAGTCTGTTGCACCAGGTGGTAAATTTAGTGTTGAAGATTTTGAAGTTGTCGGCACCATAAATGGTGTACCAGCACATGAATTTAGTATCGATTCCTTGGAAGATAAACCGTGGCGTAAGCCAGGTGCTGATATTACTGATTATTTCAATTATGGGTTCAATGAGGAGACATGGCGTGCCTACTGCGAGCGTCAAAAACGATTTCGCATACAGGAAAGTGGTGTCGGTTTGGCTAGCTTAACACAAAATATTAATCAGTCCGCTGAACGGCAGCATGATGGAGCTGTAAGTGCTGGGCAAATTAGCAACATGGCACCTGGACTGTTAGCAAACGATCAAATGCAACTGCCACCTCCTGGAATTTTACCACCGCCGCAGGGTGTACATCATGGCCCACCGCGTATGGGTATGGGCATGCCACGAGGACCTCGACCGATTAGTACTACAAATAGTAAGGAGAACCCTATCCAAGTAATGACGGCCGAATGCCGTGAATATTCTCGACCAGGCTCGGTATCACAATTACCAACGAATTTTGGTGCACCACCGCCCGCAGATGAGCCATACTTCCCAGAACCTGAAACATTTGATTACGGCTATGAACCGACGCAAGAGTCACAATGGAACAATGAAAATCCGGGGTGGGTTCCGTCTGGCATAAAAGAATTAACTCCCGGTCCTGGAATGGTACCACCGCCAGCAACCGGAATGTCCGGACCACCTGGTGTTCCACCGATGGGCGTGCCGCCGCCACAAATTGGTGGACCGCCTCCACAAATGCGTCAACATCCGCCCATAATGCCTGTTATGCCTCCGCCAAACATGGGCAAGAATATTTAATTTACGTACATAGACACTACTTTTTATTTACAGATTTTTGTTTTCTATAGCTATGGGTCCTCCACCACCTGGCATGGGTATGATGATTGGTCCTGCCGGAGGACCACCAATGAGAATGCCTATGGGACCGCCTCGCCTGATGGGTCCACATGGAGGTGGGCCACCAAACCCATTACATATGGATCGCGAGCGCCATGAGCGTGAGCGTGAAAGAGACCGTGACTATGAACGGAATGAGCGCAGAGAGCGGGATAGAGATCGTGAACGAGAACGTGATCGCGATCGAGATCGTGAAACTGAAAGAGAGCGCGAACGAGAGAGAGAAAGGGAACGCGAAAGGTAGGAAAAATATATTGATATTATGAATATGATATTATTATGTATATTATTTTCCAGACCACGACGCGAACGTTCACGTAGTCGTGAAAAAACCAGACGACGTTCCAAGTCGCGTGACCGTGAGCGCGATAGAGAACGTGAACGTGAACGAGAACCAGATCGTGAAAGAGAGCGAGACAGAAGTGAAAAAATTGACGTAAATAAAATATATTATTTTACTCATCTACGTGCATATATACCATTGATTAATATAATTATTAAATATAGGACACTGACCGTACGGCAGACGAGGATCGTGAACGAAGAAGGCGTGAGCGCGATCGTGATCGCGAACGTGAAAGGTAAGCTGTCGATTTTGAATTTGTATTTTCTTTAATTTCTCCGAAACAACACCAAAATTGATGATTTGTGTATTTAGATCGCGGCGAGAGCGATCGCGTAGTCGTGAGAAAACACGTCGGCGGTCTAAATCTCGCGAAAAGGAACGTGATCGAAGTGGCAAGACAGCTAGTACGTCTTCCTCAACAAGTCGTAGCGAGAAGAAAAAATCTCATCGCAAAGACAAGGAAGAAGAGGAGTGAATACAAGTAAACCCTATACTAAATGAAGTCTTTTAGAAAATAGCAAAATAAATGAAAATTAAAAACCAAAATGCCATTTACCGGATGTAGTTGTGGCTGAAGAATAATTTAAAACAGTTGTTTTAAGGTTTATAGTGTACAGTTTAATTTTTCCAATTATATTTAAGACAGAGTAAACGACATGGACTTGGAGCAACTAACTATTATTCAAAATAAAGTATAATATAAATAAAAGTGTAAGTGTAATACATTATTACAAATTTTAGTCTGTGTTCCTCGAATTTAATTCGTCAAGAGTGGCGCATCGGAAAGTCGGTTTTCCACTAATCCTTTTAGTTTTTAATCAACTTTCTTATCAGCCAAAGCACACATTGGATTAACAAACATAGAGATAAATAAGTTGAGAATACAGCTAATATATTTATTACTCGGGCATTGGAAGCTCCATTTCTGCCTCAGAGCGTTTCTTTTGTTCCATTTTTTCTTCAATCGCCTCAAGTCTTTTGTTCATGGCTTCAAGTGACTCCAATAAACCCACTTGTATTTCTCCATAACGTTTCATCGCTAATATCAGACTTTCCTCGATCAACTCAGCTTGCTGTGCAAATTGTTCATTATCTAGTGAATGTTGCTTTAGTTTTTCGGTACACTCGCCAGGTATACTGCGAAAATATTCTGCACCTAATGTTGGTTCTAGCTGTTTAACGCGTTCCAATTGTTCAAATTGCGCATGTAGATCTGGAGCCACTGCATTAAGATACACCTCCTTTGAACGTACTTGCTGGTTTTCTTCCAAGAAATTTGGATCGAGGTATTTTTCAAGTTCTGGAGCACGTGTAATAGCTTTTGCGATTTGCTCACGATCACCGATTACCCCATTCAACATGCTGTTGACTGTAAGCAGAGAATCGACAACCGTCTCGGGTGCGGCTCCTGGAGGTTTGCTCAACTCCGAGGTATCACCAATAGTGTTCCTATTTCCATCGTCAGGAAGCGGTCCCAACATGCGTGATAGTGTATCTATACGCTTTTCAAGTATATCTAGTGCTTCCATTTTTTATAAATTGCGATATTAGTCTAATCGTATAAAATATGCATCTATCGCAGAAAAACTCAATGAAATGATGTCAACAAAAGAATTATCGTGCTTTATTTTCTCATCTAAATTGTTAATGACAGCACAGGGTGTACTTACTTTTCCATTGAGCGAGAATGAAAATTCATTCCATATAAACGAGATTTTTATAATAATTATTATAAAATGTTATATATTTAATAATTGGGTTCAATACACAAATAAGTGAATTACATTGAATGTATTTAAAGTAGTATATATTTGCCAATGGAGTAACTGATGATGGTAGAAAAAACTAAAATAAAAATTTTATTCATATAGTGAACCCTGCTCCTAGCAGGAAGCATAGCAAACACTTTTGTTTCTACTCACTCTTCGGTATAGGCGATAATGGAATAGTGTTCACACAAACTGAATCCATGATGCCTCTTCCAACAGATGCAGGATCGGATGCACTTAATGAAAATAATAAGAAGTCTACTGAGGCGTAAGTCAAAGCATTTTTATTAAACGTCTTTCTTTCATTCTTACATTTCTCAATTCGCAGTACCATTAAAATTCCTTTCGAGTCGGCACAACGTGCGGAGATAATTTACCGTGTGCTAAGTGTTGATAAAGAGCCGCGTCGTAATTTTGTTCAGAAAGAATTGCGGCTTGTGGGAGATCAAATAGAAGTTCACTTTATAGCCGACCAAGTAAAGAGCCTGCGTACAGCTATTACATCCTTTTTTGGATCTCTCTTGCTTTGTACTGATACAATCAAAGAATTTTCGCCGAGTACTGAAGCAGCTAACAATAATGCCGGAACACACACCTGCGCCAACACCACATAGGGCGGTGTATGGATTTGGTTTCTATTTGCTATTCTTTACTCTGTTCATTCTGTACTTAATGTGGGCACTTTTACCAACAGAGAGTTGGGGTCTCAACTATCTGCCAGATAAATATTTCGCTGCATATTTACCCATACTTGTGCTTATGGGCATGTTTGTTTTCGAGTTCTTCATATATCCGGCAATCGGCCTGGCTATGACTCCTGATGTAGATGATGTGGAATCCGTAATGGATACGGCTTTATTAATGCGACATGCAGAAAGTGATAAAATAGCAAAAAACCAAATTAATTGCCCGTGGGCGCAACTGAGGTATGTTAAACAAGTGACACCTCGAAAAGAACGTAAAGTGCTTCCCAATTGTGAATTTTGTCATGGCACACATCGCTTGCCAGCAGCACATGAACAGATATCAACGTTGCGGTTTTTAGATTTACAGGACGTGAATAGTATTTTTGATTAAAATTTTAAAAATAAAATATATACGTTTGCGTTTGAGAATATCGATATTTTACTCTACAATGTTTTCTACAAAGTTGTTGATGTGGTGGTAAACCTCATCAGTACTCATTATTTTCTTTTACTACGAACCGTTGTCCAGCCAGCTTCTGGCTCTACAAATTCTTCCTGCTTTCGACGTGTCTGTGAACGTGTAACGCGACTACAACTGGCTATATCATTGTCTTCATCGTCGTCAATATCCATACCATCCTCAGAGTCACCGCTTCCATCTTCATCGTCCGAAGATGAGTCCTCCCCTGCAATGGGTGTATATACAATTTTTACATCAGGTCGTAGCCATTCTTTGCTTTTCGGCAGTTTGCTCAATTCGCTTTCTATTTGGGCATACTCCCCATTGATGCATAGTGCTTTATATCGTAATAAATTGCGACAGATTTCTGAAAATCAAACTAATATTCCTGTTATTGTTTACCAAATTTACATTTGGGATATGTACCAGGTATGGAATTATCCTCGCATATTGTGTCAAATTCTTGATCCAATAGTTCCTCCAAAACATCTTGCAGCTCACCTTGTGTTATGTTTTCATTTCCTATGCAATATTTATAAGTGTATTCCATGATCTCTATTGCTAGCTGGAAGTTAGAGTTGTATTATTGTGCTTAATAAATACTAGGCTAACTTTATTGTACCTGTTGCCCATTGCGTCCACCCATTCCATGTTCCACAGCCAACCGCAGATTTTGCCAACTATTGAATATTTGCTCCAAAACTAAGCGAAAATTTTTTTGGAAATCTATTTGCGACATCTTATTTCTATTTTTGTTTGATTTAAAAAGAAGTGTGCAAATATTGTCAAAACAAATGTCACTTACACGTGAAGGTAGGGTTGTATTAAGCAGGCTTAGAAATTCATTTCCCTGCTAGCCAATGCACCGAAAGTCGTGTGCTGTTTAATTTATTTAATTAAACTATATAGAAAGATGTGATTTATTATATGAACTAATAATTTTACTTATAAATTAGTAATATCTTCAAACTGCCAGTATATACAACTTAAGTTTACAAGGAAAATATTTATATTACATAGAGGATTACTGTTTTTAATGAATCACCAACTGAAACACAAAATTGTTAAAACGTTGCTATTTTCAAGGCCTATTAAATAAGCAATCTATAAAATGATCGTGAGATACAGAGCCGATTGGAATCTTGCATATTCCGAAAGAACTGGAAGTCGTTCTTTCAGATAACAAATCCATACAGATGCGCTAATTGGATCTATGTTCATTGCAGTTTGAAGAATTCACGTTTCTGCTTTTTTCCGATTTTGAGATGAATGATGGGAAAAATGAAAAATACGCACCGTTTCGCTAAAAAAAATGAGGTTCCATATAAATTTTTACGCTTTTTAAAAGTGTTATCAAAGGTCATAGGTCAATTTAACGTATTAAAATCACTCGGCTATTTATGAAACCAGGTACACCACTGGGTAGCTAATTTATTTTAATGGAAACAATTAATATAACTTAACTTTTTGTGCGAGTTTTTAAAAAAATATTAATTTTATGGAGATATACGAAAACGGTTATATAAAACAATTTTGTTTCGAAAATTTCCAGTGCAAATATAAAACCTTAATAATAATTTACTGTTCATTTGAAATATCACATGAATATTTGAAATTTTTCTTTGGCATATTGAAGAAACAACCCCATCAGTTCAACTCCTGCTATGCTATCCACAGATTTTTGCATAGAACTCCATTCTGTGTAGGAGGCCTGAGATCGCACTGAAAAAATCCTCAGCAGTGCAACTTCAGCTATGCTATTTGCAATAATTTGTGGAGAGCTGTAGCTCGCGAAGTGCGCGATATATTCATTTTGATTTGAACACCCGTTTTCATAATAAGCTTGAATAGCTTTAACGCGTTGCTCGATTGTGTATCTTTCCATGGTTCAAATTGAGTTAGTCTGAAATTGAATAATGTCGAATGAAATGCAGAAAAAAACTTAACGTTTAGGTGTGGTTCACATTTAGAACCGGTTGACAAGGAAACGTAGTGTATAGCGGAGCTCAAGTAGCTACAATGATAGTTTGTTTCAAAGTGTAGTCGAAAGCAAAGTACATAATGCTACGGTAATAAATACTGCGGGTAGAGTCCTAAATCCTTAAATGTTGCGACAATAAATACCTATTGCGTGGATAATCCTAAATCTTTAATTGCTTATAGGTTTTGTATATGACACACGAGGTATTTCAAATAAAAAGTAATTGAACATGCTTTTTAATGAAACTATTTGGGGCAAATTTTCTAAACAAAATTTGTTTCTTGCAACTTTTGTCGCATATAAGTTACCTTTCGAATGTTATACTTAGTTTTGTAAACGTTTGCATTTTGTTTAAATTTATACATTCAAGCCTATAAATCGTTTGATAAACTTTAGTTAGATAGATCTCTATTCCAATTTTGACAGCAATGTACATATCAAGTTTATAATACATATTACCATTTTGCCAAGTTGATCAGTTTATACGAATACCACTAATAATTTTGCTTGATAGCTCGCTTGTGAATTTGCACAAATAGTCTAGGGTTAATTATTGCCGAAAGCAACCCTAATATTGTTTACATTTTTATTTGCACTATCGCGGCACGACCAAAAATAATTCAAATCACAAGTATTTTTACGATTTTCCTTAAGTAAAAGATAAAACAACGAACGTTATGTCTGAGGGCGATATCATACCGCCTTTAAGCGATTCCGAACACATAGAGGACTTCGATGAACAGGCGGATGAGGAAGAACTGATTACGGCACAGAAAGTGCTAAAATACTCATGTAGGTTAATCATATGCCTTCTAAATCACTTCTTTCTTTCATAGGTGTTGGAAATTGTGGAAACAGCATGGCAGAATGAATTGTGCGCACCAGAAATCCTTCAACATCAAACCGACATGTTGGAATTGATGCTGGGTCAGGTCGCACATATGGAGGAGAACATGAAGGATTTGGATAAGAATGACTTTCGATTCATCGTGCATCAAATGGAACTGGAACGCATACGATATGTGATGGCTAGCTATCTGCGTTGTCGCTTGCAAAAAATTGAGAATTACACGCGTCATATACTAAATGAGGAAGAAGCACGAGACGTGTCTGAAAAACGTCTTTCACCAGAAGAATCAAAGTATGCGCAGGAGTATGGAGATAATGTGGAGCAATATTTCCAACAAGTGGCTTTGCAATACATGCCTAATATGCAACGTTCAGAGGCCGAACAACGAATTGTGCGGCCCAACCTAATGAGTCACGTCTTCATTAAAGCGAATGTGGCGGGTAAGCGCGGAGCTACAAATTGTGTTAAATGCAGGTACAGAAAATATTGTTTTTATTCATAGTGCCTGCTGTTGTCGTTGGAGTTGATGACGAGGAAGTGGATTTAGCTGCGGGCTCGCAGCACATAATACCCTACCAGCTAGTATCAGATCTCATTCATAAAAATCAAGCGCAGTTAATATAGAAGTGACTACTTAATAATACTTAGTATAATTATAAATTACTGTTTTATAGTTTATTATTATTATTTTTTTTTTCAAATGCAATATGCGTTCATATTTCATATCAAACAAACATATTCACATTATTTCGTTGGCAGTGGCTTTACGGGTTCCGGGTTCAACTTCACTTGTAGCACCACTTACGGTAGCGCTCTGGCTAAGCGTATTAAACATAACACGTTTACGCGTTAGCGGTATAGGCGCTCCTTTTGGCAAAGCATGCACTTGAGCAGTCGTTAGATGCTCACTCACTCGTCCATCGTCAAAGTTTGGTCGGCGCATTGGGGATGCGAGAATGCGTTCCAAACGCTGTTTGAATGCATCATTTTCGTGTAAACTTTGTGGTGTTTGAATTGGCGTGGAAGTGACTTCTAGAGTTTCAAAACTACCAACGTTAGAGGAGTGCGGTATGCTCTCTTGAAGTTGCACATCGTACGTTGTTCGTGGTTTAATTGGTTTGTTCTGCTTGAGCATATCTTCAACAGGCGCTGGTAGTTGTGTGGAGCAAAGTTTGTCCACAAGCTTCTTGATCTTGTTACGCGTTGCGTAGAAATTTGGATATTTCTGTGTTTAAATAGAATTACGTTATTGATTAGTGCTACTTATTAAGGAACCCATACATCACCTGTTTCAATTTATGCCGTTTGTCTGCAAGTTCTGCATTTAGCCGTTTCATTGCTGCTGTTGTTATGCTATTTGACTTTGGCTCCAAACCGATTGCGAATAATCGTTTATTTAACATTCGCTGCGCATTATTTCGAGTGAAAGGCTTTTGTTTTAGTGGTTCTCTATTTAAAATTAAAATGCTTAACATAGAATTGATAATTTTCCCGAACGTAATTGTGCTTACTTGAGTTTTATTTTTTGTTTGAGCTTTACTGGCGCCGTAGAAAGTGGTTCTAGCTCTGTATTGCTGCTGCTTCCCTCACTCTCGCTTTCACTACTTAGGGTCTCCGTAATGTCTGTGCTGTCGTTTTCCTTTGCGTCGATTGGGGATTTTTGTGATTCTAAAATAGTATTATTAACGTATTGAAGAAGATGATGTGAGTTAAAAGGTTCAATGTATGAAATAACAGGACTTAAGATGAATATAACATTTGCAAAAACCATACTTGTAGTTTTTTTTAAATTAATTATTGGAAAAAATGGTGGGGTTACTGTAAAGAAAGTATTGGCTTATTGTTTTTAATATATTTATATTTTTAAGGTTATCGTTTCAAGCCAGACATCCAGCTTGTAAAACGATTGTTTTCTTTCTTGTGTCTTACATACTACGTACAAGCGTTTTTATAGGAATTTTTGTCAATGCAAGCCAATAACAATTTTTCGGTGTTTACTTATGTAATATGATTCTAGCATTCACGCGCCGCACATAAAATAATTACGTTAGCTATGTTTGCGTTTAGTTTCAAGTGTAATGAACCTTTTAAGAAATATGATACTATTTAAACGGCACAGCAAAGTGAATGCATAAGTGGACAATAAATTAAAAAACCAAAACAAAATGTTTATGAATATTAATGTTAAGGCATATCCGACTTATAATCATACTACATTACAACTCGTTTTCGATTTTTTATAAACTAAATTTTTTATTTAGTAATAGTGAAAAATAGTGGGGTTAAACTCTTTTTCGTTTTATTATAAACTTCATAAAAAATTAACAGGTTGGTAGGATGCTGGAAAGAACTTTAAAGCGCCTTCTTTATGTATTTTTTAAGGTTATCGAAGAATTCGTGAGAGTGTAGCTCAAAATATTGAAAGTATTAAAAAAGAAATAAGAGCTCAACCACTATAACTATTGCAAATACCGCTGAGCTCAAATTACTATGTTGTTTAATAAGTTTTGCAGTTTGAAATACTCTTTGTTATCAGTATAGTCTGAACATCAATCCCATTTACAAAGACTGCAAAATACGCTTCCACAGCTGTTATGACTTCAACATTTGATGAAAAACGCTTTTCGCGCCTGAAGTTTTTAGGTCTGGCCCAGACCATAGAGGCCAAATGCGTTGAAACGGTGGATGTTCCAACAATTCGAACTTTAATTAATAGATTTTGGCCATAGTCAAAATGCTCTTGTGACACGGTGCATTGTCCTGATGAAAAATAATGTTTTTCCTTTGCCTGGGCCTTTTTTCAGGAATTTTTTCTTTCAGCTGGTCTTAAAGGTTACATTGATATTCAGAGTTTATTGTTTTACCAGTTTGCAAGTAATCCATAAAGAAAATTCCTGTCGCATTCCAAAAAACAGGTGCTAACACTTTATTGACCGATTTCTGGACACGAACTCGTTTCGGAGCCGAAGAACCAGGTTTACACTACTCTTTAGCCTCTTGTTTTGATTTAGGATCATGGTGATTGACCCAAGTTTCATCCATAGTGGTGAATCGATGCACAAAATCCACGTTATCCTTTCGAAAACGCTGTAAATGTAGCTGAGAAAGTCGCATTCGAATATGTTTTTGCACCATTGTTAGCGGATGCGGCACCCATTGGGCACACAACTTTCTGAAACCCAATACTTCAGTCAGAATATTGCCTATAATGCCCAATGAGATGCCTAGGGCTTCTACTCAATCTCTTTCAGTCACTCGGCGATTTTCCAATACGATATCCTGTTCTTTTTTCTACGATTTCTGCTGCTACTGTTTTTGGAAGTCCTTGACGTGGATCGTCTTCAAGGCTGGTAGGATCACATTTAAATTCAACATCCCATCTTTCTGCTGTACTATGTGATGGCGAAAAGTCCTCAATATTCGCTCATAAATTTTCTTTGCTCTTAAACATTCCAAAAATAAAAATTCAAATACTGCGCGATACTTGATTTCTCCCATTGTAGAAAATACTGTGGCAATTTCATATACGTTCATATGAAAAGTGTAGCAACCTAACAAAAAAAAAATAAAAACAAAATATAAATAAAAAAATAAATAAAAAAAAAATTAAGCTAGTAGTCCTCTCTTATCGAACCGCAAAACTTCTTGAACAACCAGTAACTTTTTTATGTAATAATGTGGCACACCTTTACGCGCGTCAGTTATACATTTTGTGGATTTTAATAATTTTTGTATAACTAAATTTTGTATATATGTAAATACATATATGAGAATATGCGCCTTCGATTCGCCACTTCTCTGCTCAACTAACTTGCGAAACATTTGCGTGCGCAAGCAACAACAAAGTTATCGAGTAAGATTCGCCGCTAGCGAGTATGGTTATACCTCATAAAACTGGTATAACTCACCATCTTACAAGCACATGTAATTTAAGGCAGCTCTATTCCCAGTTCATTTATGCCAGTTGCTTCCCCTATTCGCCCCTTGCTAACGCTTGGCGAAACGAAGACGCCCAATGAATAGGTGTGGCGGCAATGGCATATTTTTAGGCGCTTCGTCTTTTAATTTGTGGATTTTCGCAAACTGCAATATGAATATGAATGCTCTTTTCACCTATATTTCCTCTAATATAATTCACTACTCAAATATAACTGTATACCCTTCATGTTACTATTTGAAACATTCATAAATACCCGAGTCATTTCGGTAACATAGAACCGGCTGCCATGGGAATGGTGGGGTGATATACTGTCCACTAGACAGGGCTAAACATTTATAAATCGTTACATACCCTTATTTTTCACCATAGCGTCAGCCTTTTCTGCTTTCACAAATGTTCTGTTGCTTTCCGTGCTCAGCGAATACAAATCTTCACCCAAAGACTTTTTTTTATTGGACAAAACTGTTTCAACATTTCTGTGTTTGCGCGCACTTGGCTTTGGCTTTACTAAAGTCGTCTTTTCTCCATGCCCAGTTTCGTTAATAACATATGTTTCATCATTATTTGCAGCCTTATCGATAACATCCAGTTCTGGTACTGCAATTGGGTTGCATTTAATGCGCGGCATGCGCTTTGCGGGTTCAGGTTTGCGTTCGGCACTTAAACTGGAATCGCTCTCAGTGGGATCCACTGCATCCACAGTATATGTGATGTTATGCGGCAGCACATTCACATCTGGTGTAGGAGCTGTTAACGGTAATGTTTCCCCTCCTGCAGTTTTCATTTCAGCAGTTTCTATGACAGTATCTTTCATTACGTTCACTCGCGCAAACTCTGCTTGATTACACTTTCTTATCTCGCGCTCGAGCTCATCCAACTTCTCTTTATAGTTATTTTCCATGGTTTGTACAAATTCCTCAAGTTTTTCGGCGCTTTTTTGACCAATTTCAACAACTTTCTGGGTTAACAATCGCTCGAGATCTTCTACCGAGGGTGAGCCGCGTCTTTGTTGCGCTGCTGCATCGTCATCGGCATCCGCTGCCTTGTGATTAGCTTTCGGTTCGACAGGTGTAATGATAGTCACTGGCGTAGCTTTCGTCTCCTCCAACGTGTGCACAATTTCGCCAAGCTTACGATTTATCTCCGCTATGCACTCTTCATTATTGACCTGCTGCGACTCGCGCCATACTTCGAATTCTTGTATTTTCGACTGCAGTTTGCTCAATTGCGCTTTGCGTTCCTTCACCTCGCTGCTATCCGTACTGATGCTGTTTAGAGTGGCATCTGCGCCATCATCCTGCTCCTTTGTCTCGAGCAATTCGCTTTGTATGGCTACGCTCTTCAAAGCTTTTGGTGGTTCGCGTGTGGACGCGCGTCTGCTATTTGAGGAAACCGCACTGCGTTCACGTATATCGCGTTCTGCGTTGTTTAGACGTTCTTTTAGCTGCTTAATTTCCAGTTCCAACTTGATAGCATTAATCAACTGCAGGTCATTATGCTCACGCTCCTTTGTGTTTCCGCTGGCGGGTGTGTCGGTGCGGCGTTCAGCTATGCCGCCTACATTGCTGCCGATATTTGCCACTCCACTGTTTGACACATCGTGCCATATGACGCCGGTTGATGTGTATATTTAGCGCCTCATTGCTGATGAAGCTCTTTGTACACATATGACATGGATATACCACTTCATGTATGGCCTCGATTTGTGTGATCTTTTTGTGCAGCTGTAAAATTTCATTGTTTGATTCGGCCAGCGATTTGCGCAGTTTCGCTACATCCACTTGCGAATTGGCATGGGCCTCGCGCAACTCGCGTATTGTTTCGTCAAGAAATTTACGACAGAAGAGCAGGTACTGTATGGCAAACTGTGAGACTACGAAGTACTTGGCAATGCCGCTGTCTAAGATATTTGTATCTAGTATGGTGGCCAATGGCGCTTCGGAGAGATGAGCCAATAAGGCGTCCACCTGCTCGAGTCGTTGATCTTGCAAAAGCCTCTCAATTTCGATGGAACCTATGGAGGGGAAGAGTTTTTACACCGGATAATGCAACTTTGCTTCAACGCCTGTGGGTAGCTTACCTAAGATACGCCAGTCTATAGGTCCATCCTTGTATTGGCGCAGCTTGAAACCGGCCTCACGCGCAACTTGTGGATAATTGTAATTAAAATTTATAGCCATTGTAAAGTGCTAACTGATTCTACTTATATACGCATAAATAAAATGAAAATATGCGGTGCTTCCTGAAAGTATGGATTTATTTTTGTTTGGCGCGACAGTTGACAGTGGTCGCCAAGCAACGCCTTTCAACTATGTGGCTATACGTTTGGGAGGGTGGCATTGTACCATGGCTTATAAGCAATATATATGTATGTAAGTTTCATGTATGATATTAGGTGTGCAATGGGGTGGTTGGGTAGAAAATAAAATGCTGATGGATTATGAAAACTGGTTGATGAGTTTAAAAAGCAGCTTTCGAAAAAATAAAATAGTAATAGTAAGAAGTTAAAAAATATACCCAATATCGAACTAAATGTACTGCCCAAGATTTTTTAGAAAATAACAGTTAGGGGCTTTCAAGTAATGCATTAAGAAAATTTATTCATAGGCCGAGCTTGCCAACAAATTTAATAAATTTCTTCACGTTTGACGAATCAAATATTCAGTGGCCTGTTATGCAATATTGTCGCCTTCTTTTCCTTTTTATTTCATTTATTTCTCTTTATTTATCCTTCAGTAAGAAACATTTGTATTATGGGTGACAAGTTTCTATAAGATTGTCGTCTTGTCGAGGAACCCTCATACCTCATCATCATAGTTCCTCGAGCTTCGTTGCGGAGCATAGGGCAAACGCAAAATTTTTCCTCTTCGTTCTGTTCTCTGCTTTTGCTTTTACTTGCTGCCACGCCAGACTTTTGTACACACTTTCTTTAACTTTCACTTTCGATGCAACGGCGCTATGAGACACCAGTCTAGTGCATGCCTGCTGATCTCCGTGCCTCCCTTGTTTAGTTTATGGGCGAGCCACGTCCACTCGCGCGAGTGGTAAGTGGGCATTTGATATTCAATTGCCAAGTGTCTGCCGTGTCAATGATGTTCTCTCCAATACTGAAGGACGCGTCATTCGCAATTATCGCCAAATATTTATCAGGTCAGTCCATAAGTTCGTGCGTTTTTTAAATGTGGTTTTAAAATTAATAAGAAAGTTGTTTAAAGTATTTATTAATCAATAATATATTTTTCTCTATTATTTACAATGTCTTTCCAACGTTTAGGCAAATTTTCAATTCCCTGCTCAAAAAATTGTTTGTCCTTGGAGCCAAAATACGCTTCGATATCCCTTTTTATAGCTTTTTTTGAGGAGTAGTTCTTGTTACTAGGATTGAAGTCCACGGAAAAGGTGATAATCACAAGGTGCAATATCCGGGGAGTATGATGGATGCGGCATTAGCTCTCATCCCAGCTCGTTCAGCTTGCCTAATGTTTGCCTTGCGGTATGAGGTCTTGCGTTGTCGTGGTAAAACAAAACTTTGCGTCTATTCACTAAGTTAAGTGCCTTATTCAGGTTTGATAGCTGATGGGAATAATAATCAGTAGTTATCGTCTGGTTTGGTTCCAGAAGTTCATAATAAACAATACCGGCCATATCCCACAAAATAGACAGGAGGATCTTCTTGGGGTGAAGGCGATCTCTAGGGGTCGGTTCTGGTGTTTCATCTTTATCTAATCATTGGCGTTTGAGAACAGGAATATTGTAAAGGACCCATTTTTCATCACCAGTAACGATATGGTTCAAAAACTCTCTCCTGAAGGTTGGCGACGGAAGGTCTATGCGGAACCCATTTTCCCAGCTTTGAAACCTTTCCCAACTGAACCAGGTGCCTGTGAATTGTTCCATGCGATGAATTTAACCTCTGAGGTATCATATCGACGGTCAAATTTGGCTCAGCTTCCACGACATCGAGCAAGGCGTCGGAGTTAAAGACTTCAGGACGACCAGCGTGCGGGGCATCCTCCACGTCGCAGTTACCACTTCGGAATTTTGAAAACCAGTTTTGCACTCCTTGCAGTCCTTACACTCACGGTATCCTCTCCATGAACAGTGTTTATTTCTGCAGCAGCAGTTGTTGTATTTTTACCACTTTTATAAAAAAATGCCTCTTATACGCGTTCGAAGATTCCATTTTATTTTTTAACAACACGTGATTCTATCCGCCATTAAAATCACTTGTGTAATGCACAATGTATCAAAGAAAATATAAATAGTTCCGTTATATTCCGCGAATAAATTTTTGTATGCAAAAATCGTACAAAAGTGAAATTATGGGTAAAATACGCACGAACTTATGGACTGACCTGATAGTTTTCTTTAAATTGACTTTGAGTCTAGTGAGGGTTGCGTTTAATATTTTGCACCCACTATGTGTAATTATAATGAAAATGGCTATATTGATTTTCAAAATATTCTCCTAGGAGATCAATATACTTCTGCATTCGCTTGAATAAATTTTGAAAGTTCCAAACCTTCTTCAGGCGTTAAAAAACGTTGATTCCGCATTTTATTTTTGATGCTCGGGAACTAAAAGACGCCAAATCAGACCCATTAATTCGGTCTTTTGAGTGCCTAAAAACTCTCTGGTGTAAAGGATGTTTCGTCTTCGGAGATTGGTTTTCCGTAAACCCCCGAAAGCTTCTGGGAAACGAATGATTGTGTACCATCCAGAATTGACTGTTTTAAATTTCTTTAGTGGTATAGTTGCGACATAGCCAGATTGTGAGGTGCATCGAACAACTTTTATTGCATTAAGCTCGTGTTGGAACACCCATACTGCCGATCTCTATTTCGTTTCCGGCTTATATGCATATGTAGATGCAAGTTTCGACCCCTGCTATGATGTCATAGACGTGCTTGAAACACCGCAGTGGAATTTTTTTGGTATTTCTTCTTCTTCTTAGTCTTTGCTATAGGCTTAAAACCGTATTTCTTCACCCAATTTACAGATAAAATTGAACAATTTACAGGGCTAGCGCAATATTAACGAAAATATTGATCTGCTCTGAACTTGAACAGGTGAGTAGCGGAAACCCGGCATAAACTGTTTTGCTGTTCCTCTCCAAGCTACTATTCGTTACTGTTAGAAGCTGAGAGTAATAGTAAAAAAAATGTTCAGTACTCTCTGTAGTTGGATAATAACAAAGACTTGGAATTGACCGGAGTGATACTTGCGAAATTATTCATGCGTACTTCAGCTACCGCTACTACTCTCAATTATGTTTCACTACTACTACTTCCATAGCTGCTACTTGAGCAGTGTTCTTTTTTTAAATGTATTTTGTATGCGTTTTTGCGGGGGTACGATGTCGTTTATTTCAGTTTCGGCTCGGATTACTTCGATTCTAATGCAATATAACCGTGTTTTTCCAACGTTTGATCGGAGTACTTGAATTTCAGTTGTACGCATCAGTTGTTTTGTTTTCGAGTTTTCTGCACCATAAATCAGTATCTTTGCACCAATCGACAAGATTCCTTGTTTGGCAATTGTCAAATTAAGCGACTTTTGGATAGCCTTCACGAAATTTATCCTGCAAGGATCGACTGAACAAACATAATTTTAAATTTTGTTTAAAAGACAGACTATTTTTATACCCGTACCCTCGTGCCAAGGGGTATCGTAATTTTGTTCACATAACGGTGGCCTGTAACAGCTTAAAGGAATTAAGATAGATATAAACATACTATGGTATATGTACACCCAAATGCTTTATCAATGATTAGTCAATAATTCTCTTCAATAACCTCTTCTAACAAGTGCCTACCGAGGATTTAAAGCGTGGCGGATAGGAGTAGAGTAAGTTTTGTATAGTTTCCTTCTCCTTCAGAAGTTGTTCCAAAGAACGCCCAACAAGAACACCCAACAATCATGGTCTAACAAAGACCAAAGACCGTGATTGATAGGCGAATGTTCCGCCTATTGAGGGTGAGTAAAAATTTTGCGCATTGTGTATTTTTTATCGACCTAAGTTAACAAGAATATCACCGATGACAGATAAAATGGATCAACTCGAGTAAGTTAATTATACTTGATGCTACTTTAGAACGCCAAATGTCTGAGCCATCCTGTTAAGACTTCCCCTACAACTCTCCCATTCGTGTACAAATGGATGGATCCACTTTTCCTAACTGCGTCCAGTCTTCACTCAATAGAATTGTCATGCATTTGGATATTCGAGGATATTCTAAGTGTCCCCGTGCCTTAAAAATGTAGGACTTCATTTTGAAATGAAAATAATTTTCGTTGCAGTGTTGTTTTTCTCAGGAAAATTACTGTGAACCTCGCAGAACTATCTTCGATTAATTTCACTTTTGAATTGACTGCAGCGACTTACAGGACGCCACTCAGTTCAAGAACAACCTTTCGCTACCAATCTCAACAATCTAATACATGCAATCATTATACTATTTATTGATACGAGTAATAATGGTGAAATATATACAGTGATGGACAAAGGTATTGGTACAGAAAGGTACTATCCACTTTAACATTATTTTTGTACACTTATGAAGTAATTTTTAATCACAAAAAAACTCGCTAGACAGAAAAACACCATATCTATGTATTATATTCTCTTTAATTCATTTTATTACTTGTTATATTCGATTAATCCTAATTATCGAAGAAAAAGAAGTACTGATTATAACGAAACAAAAGATAATCTGCCTGGCGAGTTATAATAAAAATAATGTTAAAGTGGAAGTATCTTGCTGTACCAATATTTTTGTTCATCACGGTATGTAGTTAAACTTTGTTGAAGATTAAAAAAGAAGTATTTATAAAAAATAGAAATGAGTTTACAATTCCCAAGTAACAGAATCACTTGATTTTCTTTGTCTGCCGGGACGAAAAAGTCCCGTGACGTTAACAACTTTTTTCTCAAATTCGATTGCATACGCGCAAGGTGAAAAAGTGGTGTCTTCCGAAAACTGTTATCTTGTTTTTCGCGATAGTGAATGGCTGGAGATATCGTGATTTGTGACATTTAAACTAAAAAAACTAATGGAGACGAAGTGCCGCGTGTTAAATTGTAAAAGCAGGAATTAAAAAAAATATCTCCAAATGCAATTTTTCTGCCTTTTTATGCATATGACGCCGTGCCAAGAAAGTGTGTGTTTGCTAATTTCTATCACTTTCGCCTACTCTTCCTCTCCACAAACAAGTAAATCCCCTTCCTTTTGTTTGTATAATATATTCTCGAAGCACGAGTTGCAGTGAGTTCGGAAGGCGCAATCTCTTATCCTATAATTTTTGGTTCTATCGGTTGGCCGATTATGTGATCTGTGAGGAGCTTTCTCGGCTCTTTGGCTATTGGCTCAAATAACTGAATACAATCCAGCTATCATGCATACTCCTCTTTCTCTCACTGCTGGGCCCCATACTCCTTAAGCTAATTAATAGTAAACAAATACATATGATGTATGTTTGTATATTTGTTAATTTCCTTATAGGTCAGATAAGAGTTTATTAAGTAGAAAAACGTTACAATATTTATGTTATCGCACGAATTTTACAACTAACACAAACATTACTTCAAAAAAGGTTTCTCTACAGCGGAACTTCCTGTAAATTCTCCTAAGGGAAATTTCCCTTCATTTTATCTGTCAGAAAGATGCCAATGCAGCATCCGCACAACTCGCCTCATGTATCGCATTTTAGTCCTACGAATGAGCGCATCCTTAACACGCGGACAAAGCGCTCGACTCTCGTTCGATTTTTTAAATTAATTAGAAAAATTTACAAAAATGTGCCAGAATATTTTGTACCATTTTTTCTCGTAAAATATTAAATTGAATAAAGTTGGCTTAGTGCGAAGATGTTAAAAGTAGTTTTTGTGAATTTTTTACTGTTATTTGCATACACCAATGCAACGCGTGAGTGTTTAACAAATAAAAAATAGAAGCATAAGTGATTTTTCTTGGTTTGGGTGTGGAAATTTGCTATGCTTTTATCTTGTGTATACTTTGTTGCAATATGTCAGGAGAGAGTGGACTGACAACTGTCAGTGAGACATTCAATTGAGACGCATGCGCCGATTTTTTGTTTTGGGAAATTTTTAAATGATGGGTTAAGTTGTTTTTGATTGGGGTTTGAGTATGTTTGGGAAGGCTTTTGTTATTGTTTACATTTACGTCTATGTTTTTGTTTCCAATATCGCACGTGCTCCGCTCATAACTGCGGCGATGATATAGGTACATATACAGATACATAATTACTGTTTAGACTATTCGTAATCAAGCAAAAAATTTTCGTTAACTTTTATAAAAATATAGTTCATTGGATAACGAAAATTTTATAAATCAAAGCACCAAAGTTTGCATTCAAGTTATTGAAACAATTCAAAGGTTGGAGAAACGTTTTCAAGAAACTGGTTATGTCGCGGATAGAAAAAGGACTGGTAGACCAAAAACTGGGCGTTCTGTTGAGGATATTGCTTCGTCTTCTTCTTGCTTGGCTCGATAACCGCTTACGCGATTTTGGCCGAGTTTAACAAAGCGAGCCAGTTGTTTCTTTCTCGTGCTAACCGACGCCAGTTGGAAACTCCAAGTGAAGCCGAGCCGTCCTCTTCCTTTGTTACCATCAGCTTATACCGCATCGAATACTTTCTGATCCGGACAACATGACCCAGCCAACGTTGCCACTGCTATGTCTAAGTCGTCGTAAAGCTCATACAGATCATTGTTCCATCGCCTACGATACTCGCGGTCATCAACGTACAAAGGTGCAAACATTTTCCGCAGAATTGTTCTCTCAAACACTTTAAGTGATACCTCCTGCGCGATACTGCGCCATACGTTAGGATGGACATGATGAGAGCCTGGTAGAGAGTCAGTTTTGTTCGTCAAGAGACGACTCTACTACTCATTTGCCTACTTAGTCTAAAGTAGCACTTGTTGGCAAGAGAGATTCTACGTTGGATTTCAAGGCTGACATTATTATCGGTGTTAATGCTGGCTCTTAAATAAACGAAGTCTCTTACAGCCTCAAAATCATAACTGTTTCAAACCGCCTGTTTGTTTTATGAAAGGAGGTACTTCGTTTTGTCTTCTTTCATCACCAAACCCATTTGCTTTGCTTCTTTATCCAGTTTGGAAAAGGCAGAACTAACAGGCCGATGATATCAATATCAACCAATACCAACAAATGTACGCTCTTATGAACAATTGTGCCTGAGTTATAAAGTTCTGCATATAGTTAACTTCTTTTCGTATTGTCGAATGCAGTTTTGAAATCGACAAAAAGATGGTATCTGTCGATTCTCCTTTCATGGGCATTTTACAAGACTTGGCGTAATGTGAATATCTGATCGATGGGGGATTTTCCAGGTCTAAAGCCACACTGATACGGTCCAATCAATTGACTGATGGTGGGCTTCAGCTTTTCACACAATACGCTCGCTAGAACCTTATACACGATATTTATTATAGAAGGCTAATCTCGCAGTAAGTGGATTGGGCAGAGCACACTTAAATTCCAATCGGCAGGCATGCTTTCATCCGACCATATTTTACATATGAGCTGATGCATGCACCTTACCAGCTCCTCGGCGCCATGTTTGAATAGCTCAGACGGTAGCCCGTCGGCTAACCTATTCAACCTAACCATATTTTGAAAAAAAAATAGGGAAACCTGAAAGATACTAAAATGCTTTATTTTAAAACCCCAACGAGGCGCATCTTTTGAAAGAGTCTCTATTTTCACTGGCCATTCTATTTTTGGTAATTCCACTATGAAACTTTCAGGGATTATTGAATATAATAGTTTTAGCTACTAATGCACAAAGTTAAGAAAAAAATCTGAGGGGGTGTTTTTTACAGATTAAGAAAACTTTTTTCCAAAATTTTTGAACAGAAAAGTTAAAATTTTCTTCAAAAACGTTTTTTAAAAACTTGTTATTCTAGAAATTGAAAAAAAGTTTAAATTTCAAAAAGAACGGAAGATTTTTAAAAAATTCTAAACCATAATTTTGAACATTGAATTAAGGGGGGAGTAAGGGATAAATACGCTAAAAAAAACACTTTTTTCATGAATTTATTGTAGCGAAACGGTTCAAGTCAGTTTTTTAAAAGTTGTTGCATATTATAAAGTAACATTTCAAGAATATTTGATAAAATTTTCATGTAAAAATATTGCAAAATGAGCGAATGAGAGCACATTTACGTAAACGTCTTTTCAAAAATACATTTTGCAGTAGTCAGCATATCTCAGCGTAGAATCACTTCTCCCCAACGTTTATTTTGACGATTTATTTTCATTTTCAGCTATTTGGTAGTCGTTTGAAGTAAAAAGTGATTTTTGACGAAAAAATGCCGCCATTTTGTAGGTGTAAAACCACCTTAACCCTTTCGCGATATTGTTGCCATATGGCAACAGTAAACTTTAAAAGGCCGTCAACACTCTCTTGTAAAAAATATCAACTTTTTTGTTACATATTTTCAAAAATTGAAGTTTAATGGTTAAACAGAAATAAAATAAATAATAACCGCCCATTATATATCGGTAATACAACATTTTTAAAGAAAGCCTTCTGGCATATAGCAC
>JAYXIM010011561.1:0-230235 GCA_037575425.1 Anastrepha fraterculus | reverse complement strand
AATGGGCAAAATGATCATTGGGGATGCTTTCCATTTCAATTCAACCGGGCTATTCGGGTCATGTTCTTCGATTTCAATGAAACTTAAATATGTTGCTCTCTGGTCAAAATAATGAGACACGTATTTTTTTGTTCGCCCGAAAAAAAATTTTTTCAAGAGTTATCGGCAATTTTGTTTTTCGGCTCAAACTCGATTTTTTTTTAATTATATAAGAAACAATTTTTTTAAATGCCCATAACTTAGTCAAATATGAACCGATTTTAATAATTCTGGGTTCAAAATGATCGTAATTACTTACACGAGCGACTTCGTGTAGAAAAAATTGCAAAAAAGTAGTTAAACATTTTTTATTTAGCAAAAAAGAAAAAAAAATCAAATTTTTTCGAAATTCAATATTTCAAAAAGTGTATTTTTTATAACTTTTTCCAAATCAAGAGGACACCTCAACCTTCAATTAAGCTGAATGCCTAGTAGCTAAAATGAGTTCTTTTTGAGTAATGAATTTTTGAGTAAAAAACCTGTTTCGCACTTTTTGTTTTTTGCAAAATAAAAAATGTTCTACTACTTTTTTGCAATTGTTTCTACATGAAATCTCTTGTGTAAGGAATGACGATCATTTTGAACCCAGAATTATTAATATCGGTTCATTTTTGACTAAGTTATGAGCATTTAAAAAAAAATGTCCCTATATTATTAAAAAAAAATCGATTTTGAGCCGAGAAACAAAATTGCCGATAAAGCTTGAAAAAAATTTTTTTCGGGCGAACAAAAAAATACGTGTCTCATTATTTTGACCAGAGAGCAACATATTTGAGTTACATCGAAATCGAAGAGCATGTCCCGAATAGCCCTTTTGAATCGAATGGAAAGAATCTATATAAGAAAATTTATTTTAATTTCTCATAACTTAGTCAAAAACAAGCCGATTTGACTGATTCTCGGTTCAAAATAATCGTAATTACTTACACGAGCGACTTCATGCAGAAACAATTGCAAAAAAGTAGTTGAAAATGTTTTATTTTGCAAAAAACAAGAAGTGCGAAACAGGATTTTTACTCAAAAATTCATTACTCAAAAACAACTCATTTTAGCTACTAGGTATTCAGCTTAATTGAAGTTTGAGGTGTCCTCTTGATTTGGAAAAAGTTATACAAAAAAAAATACACTTTTTGAAATATTGAATTTCGAAAAAATTTGATTTCTTTTTCTTTTTTGCTAAATAAAAAATTTTCAACTACTTTTTTGCAATTGTTTTTACATGAAGTCGCTCGTGTAAGTAATTACGATCATTTTGAACCCAGAATTATTAAAATCGGTTCATATTTGACTAAGTTATGGGCATTTAAAAAAAATGTTTCTTATATAATTAAAAACAATCGATTTTGAGCAGAAAAACAAAATTGCCGATAACTCTTGAAAAAAAATTTTTTCGGGCGAACAAAAAAATACGTGTCTCATTATTTTGACCAGAGAGCAACATATTTGAGTTACATCGAAATCGAAGAACATGACCCGAATAGCCCGGTTGAATTGAAATGGAAAGCATCTGGGATAAACTTTTGCGTTTCATTAAATACGCCTCTAGATACAGAGATTACTTAATAGAGAGTTTAACTAATTTAAAAAAACGAAAAACAGATAATAGTTTTGCACGAAAAATAAATCGGCAGACGGCCGTTGCCATAAAATCATTGTAAATATATTTTTTTCTTAATACTTTTATTTGCAATAAAAATAATACTACTACTACTTAAATACCATCCCAATGGCGACGCGTAAGAGTGGTACTTATTCCGAAACCAGGAAAAGACGATATTCCTTCGTGTTGAAAAGTCTGGAACGAGTGGTGGAGAAACATATTCGAGTGGGGGTATTGTCAAGAAGTCCACTTAATAGAAATCAACATGCTTACCAGAGCGGAAAATCATGTGAATCAGCCTTACACGATCTTGTTAGCAAGATTGAAGCCGGGCTGGAAGCTGACGAATACACATTGGGCGTGTTCGTAGACATTGAGGGGGCTTTTGATAATGTCACTTTCGGCTCACAATAATATTCTGCCGAACGACACGGAGTTAAGCAAACCATTGTAAAATGGATATATTCCATGCTTTCTGAGAGACTGTTAACCGCTGGTGGGAGCAGTGACGAACAAATCACAGTCAGGGCCAAGCAAGGATGTCCCCAAGGGGGTGTTCTTTCTCCACTGCTGTGGTGCTTGGTCGTAGACTCTCTACTAGTGGAGATGCAGGAGCTCGGTTTTCATGTTCAAGCACATGTGGACGATGTCTGTGCGCTAACATAGGATAAATCCCTAAGGAGGCTTTGCACGAAAGTGCAGAGAATTCTGGACAAAATCGATGACTGGTGCAAGAGAAAAGGTCTTTCCGTTAATCCGAAAAAAACAACCATAGTCTTGTTTACGAGAAAACGGAAATTGGATGGACTCAGTCTTCCAACACTGAAATGAGTCACAATTGGTCTTTCCCATGAAGTTAAATATCTAGAAGTTATGTTGGATAAGAAGCTGACTTGGGAGACACACGTTTCACTGAAGGTGAATCGCACATTGAGGATTTTTCTACAATGCCGCAGAGCCTTGTACTTATATGGGTTCCTGGACACTCCGGAGTTCAAGGAAACGAAATCGCTGATGAATTGGCTAACCGTGGATCAGCGGTTTCCCCATAAGCGCCAGAGCCAATAATCGGAATCAGTTCCGCAGGAATCATGAATTGGATCAGCGATTATGTAGGCAATCTACAAAAAGAGCGATGGTCCGGTCTAGAACGCTGCAGAATTGCAAAGTGTTTTGTGACAAGTCCGAACAGAAAACTGTCAAACTTTCTACTAAAACTTGGAAGGAAAGATGTTCGATTGATGGTCGGTATAATTACAGGACACAACCCATGGGGTCAGATATGACCACTATTGGAATCATTGAGGACCCAATGTGCCTGTCGGGCTTGGAGGAAGCGGATAGCACTGAACACTTTCTCTGTGACTGTTTGCTAGAGCACGGCTACGAGTTTTGGCTTCTAATGGCACGAGAATGAGTAGTATTCGTTCTCTAAAACGGGAGGATATCTACAGATTTGCCAAAGAATCTTGAAAATTCTCACAGGACTAACTATCTCTATCTCTGTCTCTATTCTTTCCTATCTCTTTCTCTGATACTTTTCTCCTTCCCTCCTTGACTATCTACCCTCTTTCCAGAGCTTTAAATACAATGGGCTTTTTAGCCTGAGTGTTTTAGGAACCCCTAAATTTCTTGGTGCTTCTTGGCTCGACCGTTTCAAATTTCATTTCATTTCACTACTACTCGATTAGGTCTAGTAGCTCAGCCACATGGTGGCGTAAAACAAGAATCTCGGCGACAAAACAAAGTAACTGGAAAAGGAATTCTTATTTCTTAATATCTTGAACAAAAAAAGGAAAACTGAAATTTCTAATACCCAAACAAAATAGTACACACGGGAATGGATATTTTGAAAAAAAAGAAGATATTTCTTATTAAATTTTCCGTTACCTAGCAAAACAAAAAAAAACTTTGTACAATTTTTTCCATAAATACATTTTCATCGAATATGTATTGAAAAAGAAATTTTAACATCTATTTTTATGCTTTTGTTGGTAAAAACATGCCGACAGCGTTGGTTTGATTATAAATTACGTTGGGAGCCCGAGGAATATGGTGGTGTTGAACAACTTTATGTGCCATCCGAGCATATTTGGGTGCCAGATATAGTGCTATACAACAACTGGGATGGCAATTATGAGGTGAGTGATGAATGCAACATACAACAATTACCAAATAATCACACTAGTACACACAACAACAAAAAGTCTACAGAAATGGTTGCGGAAATGAGAATGAGGAAATAAATAAAATAAATGAATAAATGAGCATCAAAGTGACGTGTAACACAAATATATATTTACACGTTGAAAAAAAATGATAATGAAATAATACGAAATGATTGTGTAACGTGTGTAATGTAATTTAGTTACTATTTTGCTTGTGTCTATATGTATGTACTTGTACGCGTTTGTGCATGCACACTTTTGTGCTTCTTTCAGGTAACACTCATGACAAAGGCAACACTAAAGTTCACCGGCGAGGTCTTTTGGGAGCCGCCGGCTATCTACAAGTCATCCTGCGAAATGAATGTCGAATATTTTCCGTACGATGAGCAAATCTGCTTCATGAAATTCGGTTCATGGACATACAATGGCGCACAAGTGGATTTGAAACATTTGGACCAGGTGAGTGCAAACGAAGGGGGGCAAATATTGCAAATAAATAGCAACCGAAGCCGCAGTTATAAAATGAGGATACTTTTTTGTTTTGACTGTGGCTTTTTAACATTTGCTCCACTACATACACAAATACACGTATTCCAAGTATTTGTCTTATTTTTGTAAGTTGTTTCATTTCCAAATGCACATGTGTGCGTGTCTGCGGAACATGTCTCCTAGGATACGTTTAAACTTTCATCCATTTGCACCACAATTGCAATTTATGCGCCACAGCTGTACACACATGCGTACACACCTCTGTATATGCTGAAATATGTATGGATGTATAAATATAAAAACACAAGCATGCATATGGTATGTACAAACATACATTATTGCTGGCAAAATGTGCATTTGTGTTTTTAAAGTACAACATCAAGTGCGGTCAAGCTCCCTTTGCCGGGGGTTTTTTTTGTTTGAGTTTGCCACAGGTTCCAGTTTAACTTTGCTTGATTGGATTTTTTCTTTATTACTTTGCTTTGTTATAAATTTTGATCTCTAAACTGCAGAGGTGTTACCCAGCGAGGGAGTATGCATTTCTAGCCAATAAAGCTTTCGCGTATAGTTGAATAGCAGATGAAGACACGTAATAGAAAAAAATGAGAAAAGTTTAACTTAAAGTAATATTGAAGTAAATGCAGGATTTTCCACCACCGCGCTTGATTTCGAAAATTATTTTACATATTTACATTCATATTACATTAAAGACGGTGGATTCTCGTTCTCGTGGCAATTGGGTCTACGTTACCACAATGCCATCCAATATAAGATACAACCAGAGCATGGGAGGAAAAACTCTACAAATATTGCGAATTCTGTATTAAGGTAGAGAGCCCACTTTTGTGAACAAAAGAAGAAGAAGTTTGGACTTTGATGCCTCTATAATGAAAAATGTCGGCTGAAAGTAAGTTACGGGCAGAAGTTTCTTAGGAAGAAAAGTCATTGCTGTCTCAAGCAAATACAAGAAAGTCTGCAATTCGCACAGAAGAGTATTGAGCTGCAAATGAGGAAAAAGCGAAATATTCCTTGATTAAAGGGCACGTAAGTTTATATATTTGCCTTCGATCAAAGCGCGTTTTTTGTACGTTGATCCCTAAAAACCGTATTCCGCCCTTAGCATAATATTAAGCATGTAAAAAAGGGGGCGGAAACACAATTACATAAGAATATTTCACATACAGTAGAATATGTTCCTTATGTCGGCCAGAAAGAGCTTCTATAAGATACCAAATTAAAACACACAACAAAGTGGGCAAAAGAATGGCTTCGAAGGAATAATGCTGAAGTTTTAGGCTGACCTAGTTCGATAGAATTTTGTTTTTTTCTATATTTGGAGGATTTCGTTTTAAAAATACACCCAAAGCCAAATAATCGCATTCAACATGAGAGAATTTTATAAGAAACTACCTGGTTACCAACCAACCCTTTTCCAATATTGAAATAAAAAGTCAATTATTGGGTGGCCGCTATTTCTGAAATCGCAGGCATTGTTCGGAACGTCCTCTAGAAATATGATGTTATAGAAAAAACTACTAAACATAAAATATTAAGCCAATCGGATAAGACCAAAGGTTTCGCCTTGAGCCTGAACTTTGAAAAACAAGTATTTTTTTAAAGTAAGTTCACATAATGTAGAAAAAAATAGGTGAAACTCTTCTGCGACTTAGAATTTTACGTTTTCACAACCCTACTGATGGCCAGAATCGTGCGATAAATAGCGAAAGTATTATAAAAGCTAATCAGGGAGCCAGTGAAATGGACAGCCCTAGCGCCAAAACTAGTAGAGTTGTTGATGATACTGCGGTATTTTTCACTGATTCGCTGTACGTACTCAAATTAAATTTACAAGTAGCGAAAATTTCTAAGCGTAGTCTAAGTTATTATTCAAAAAAAATAAGATTTTTTTTTCAAAAATGACAAAAAAAAACATTTTTCCAAAAAGCAATTTTAGAGCTTGAAATTCTAGTCGGAACCTCTAAACCTTCTCCAATCGGTTTAAAATTCCTTATTTATTAGTCTTTTTAATAACCTTACGTTTCTAGAAGGTATCCAAAATCACATGAATATGGCCACAAATTAAGGACACCCTAATGCTCATACTTTTGTTCTTCTCTCTTTCGAGTATATTTCATTTGATAACCGCATCCTCTAATTTAATTTACTTTATTTTTGATTTTACTTTATTCTTCATTTTTCCATTGAAAATTATATGATATGCCCATGATATCGAACCCTCGCTAAGTACTACTCAAAAAGTTAAAGACACCCTGGAGCTCATCCACCAGATGGAGCCACCCATAAAAAATTTCAAAAAAACGAAGTGAAAGAAGCGAAAAAAAGGTTTAAACCATGAAGGCCTCTGGATTTGATCTCATCACTGGAGAAGTACTCAAGCAACTCCCAGCAGAAGGAATATCTTTTCTCACACATATATACAATGCCTAATATTGAGGTTTTGTTCCCCCTCAACGGAAGGTCACACAAATAAAAATGATTCTTAAACCCGGGAAGGCGCCGCAAAAGTGGAATATTATCGACCCATCAGCTTCTTGCCTATTACCTCAAAAGTTTTGGAGTCACTATTTCTCAAAAGAATGATGCCCATAATTGAAGACCGAATTTCAATCCCAAATCACCGATTCGGCTTCAGAGAAACACATGGTACCATCGAACAAGTACATAGACTCGTAAATAATATTCACAAAGCATTTGAACAGAAGAAGTATTGCACAGCTGCATTTCTCGACATATCTCAAGCCTTTGAACGCGTCTGACATGATGGTTTACTTTGCAAAATAAAGGCTACCACAAATTATTACATCTTTATTAAATCCTACCTAAAAAATCGGCACTTTTTTGTAAAACAAAATGAAGAACAATCTCTGCTCTGCGAAAGTTTAGCTGGTGTACCCCAAGGCAGTATCATAGGTCCCATCTTATACTTGCTTTACACTCACGATATACCAGTTACTGAGGAAACTTTCCCCGGAACTTTTGCAGATGACACCGGCTTACTCGCAATTGACATGAATGTGGCTTTTCTTAAACTCCAAAAAGGACTTGATGAAATAACTCAATGGCTCAAAGACTGGAAAATAAAATCAAATGAAACAAAATCTATTCAAGTTACCTTTAAGTTATATATATAATATATATATATCGCACCCTAAATACAAAAGGGGCACAACTCAAAATTTTCCACACTCGAGCTTGACTTGTTTACAGTAGCACAGAAAACAAACTATGTGACATATCACGCTGAAATTTGCCATGTAAGCTTATAACAGTCCTACCAAAAAAACAAAAAATTTATTTTTGCCATATGTCATCCGCGGACCGTTTTATTGATAACGTCTCGTTCATATTTGAGCAGAAGTACATTTTGAGTTGTGACCCTTTTGTATTTAGGGTGCGATATATATAATTGGCGCTAACACCCTTTTTGGGTGTTTGGCCGAGCTTCTCCCCCTATTTGTGGTGTGCGTCTTGATGTTGTTCCACAAATGGAGGGACCTACAGTTTCAAGCCGACTCCCACCGGCAAATGGTTTTTATGAGGAGCTTTTTCATGGCAGAAATACACTCGGAGGATTGACATTGCCTGCGGAGGGGCGACTGCTATTAGAAAAATGTTTTTCTTAATTTTGGTGTTTTATCGAGATTCGAACCAACGTTCTCTCTGTGAATTCCGAATGGTAATCACGCACCAACCCGTTCGGTCAAGACGGCCACCACTCAAGCGAAATTCTTGCACACCCGTTATACACAATAATACAATCATACCCCAAAGTAATGTTACAAAATATCTCGAAATGCATCTTGACTCTCACAAGCTGACATGACAAACCCATGTCTTTACTAAACGCAAGGCACTAGGAATCAAACTTCGAAGCCTTTATTGGCTGTTAAATCCCAATTCTCATGTATCCCTGGAAAATAAGCTCTCACTATGTATACTCAGCTATCGTAAAACCAGTATGGACATATGGCATACAACTCTGGGGAACCGCAGCTAATTCAAACATCGAAATACTACAAAGATTCCAATCGAAAACTCTTAGAATGATCGCAAATGCACCATACTATATCACTAAAGCCCAAATTTATAGTGATCTCAAAGTTCCCACAAAAGCTGAAAAAATCAAAATGCATTCCTCATCACACAAAATAAGACTTCAATCGCACTCAAACCCACTAACTACAGTAATTACCACCAATCACATTTAACAGGTTGAAGAAATTAACAATAGATCTCATGCAAAAAGCAAAAATTGAGGAAAGGTTGCATCACTGGGTGTTTACCATGCATGTCTCGTAGAGTATCTTAGTTTTAAATATAAATATTGTTAATGTTATTAAACAAATCGCAATAAATAAATGGTGAATAAAAAAATGTAAATGCAAATGGTTATGCTATGGTTATTAATGGTTATGAAAACTTTCTCTAATGAAGATGCTACTTCATCGCACATCACTGTAGCTCTTTTTTGCTTCGCTTTTTTTCCCCGATAGGTTCCTGGCAGTAATCTAGTGCAAATTGGAATTGATTTAAGTGAATTTTACTTATCGGTCGAATGGGACATACTCGAAGTTCCTGCAACTAAGAATGAGGAATATTATCCAGACACTTTGGAACCGTTTTCTGGTAATGCGAAGAATATTCAGTTTTTCATATTTCGATGCGCAACCAAATATGATAATTTAATAGCAAACAATTTAATTGAAAATATTATAGTAGTACCTGCAATCATTTCTTTATTACCATTACCCTAGATTTTTATTGAAAATAATCTATCTCTTAAGCATTTTATTGTATTTATAGAAATTTTAACTACATTTTGCAATATTTTCAAAATTTCTTCACAGATATTACATTTAAGCTCACTATGCGTCGTAAAACGCTCTTCTACACTGTTAATTTAATTGTCCCCTGTGTGGCATTGACTTTTCTCACAGTGTTGGTCTTTTATTTGCCCAGCGATTCTGGCGAGAAGGTATTCAATTCGTACAAATATATGTATGCATGTGTGTATTTGAGGTTGAAAAATGTGTACAATGAAATAACTATGTTCGTATAAACACTTTTTTGGAATATTTATTTATACAATATATATGAAATAGATTTTTCTTTAAATTTTATACCATTGCTTTCAACTTTTTGCATGGTTCGAATTTTAAGATTGCACAGTATAACTAGCTTGTATCAATTTTAGTACTCTTTACACTTTTTTGGTATCGTAGAAGATTAATTAGAACTATCTACAAGTATAGTATTAATTGTATTTCTCTATAACGCTTTTATTGCATGCGATCTCTTTGAAACTATATGCAAAAATTTCAGTACACTTATACTCTTCAAGAACTTACCTACTTTCTAATCATACTGTCATTGCACTGCTGAATTCTGTCGGAAAGAGGCGAATATCGCTTAGCACCAAATTAAATTAATTAAGTCAATAGGCGAATATTGCATAAAAATCTATGAAGGGTATTCACGAAATGGATAGGTTGCATTTGTGATACATCCTATACAAAAACAAACTTGCAATCGTAGTTTGAAAAAAAAAGAAAAAAATTTATAAATAAATAAGTACAAATTAAATGATCTGTTTTAAACCAATTTAAACAGCATTTTGGAATAGAAAGCAACCATACGAGTACACCATTTTTGTAGAACAAAGTGATAACCCAGCGCGTAAAATTTTTGTCAGTAATTTTTATACTTATTACGTGTTAGTAGCCGAATGGGTTGGTGAGTGACTATCTCGGGGTAGTACGTAGGCTCGAAACTCCGTGCATCAATCACCAAAATGAAGAAAACGTTTTTTCTAATAGCGTCCCTCGGCCGCCTATGGCAAACCTCCGAGTGTATTTCTGCCATGAAAAAGCTCCTCATAAAAAATAGCTGCCGTTCGAAGTCGGCAGTTAAAACTGTAGGTCCTTCCATTTGTGGAACAACATCAAGACGCATGCCACAAATAGGAGGAGGAGATCGGCCAAACACCTAACAGAAGTGTACGCGCCACTTATTTATTTTATTTTATTTTTTATTAAGTGTAAAAATGTTATAATAGATGTCTGATAGATATACTAATACCAATGTCTCATAGTAAAATTCGCTGAAATTAATGTTTGTTGCACACTAATACCCCCTCTAACTTCCTTTTGTACGGGCCAGCTAGGCTCTTTTTTATACGAAATGTCCAAAAAGTTCTTTTAAATGGGACATTTGAGGAATACAATATTTTACAAAAATATTTTTCACCAAATTTCAGTGGCGGTTACCTAAGGCACCGAAGCCATCAAAATAGGCGTTTCCTCGTAATTGACTAAAATAAAGGGTATTTCAAAAGATGCGCCTAGTTGTGGTTTTAAAATAAAACATGCAAAATTTAGATTCTTTCAGGCTCACTACTATTATTCAAAATACGGTTCTTAACAAGTAGTATATGTGAAAAATGATATAATTTAAATGTCCACGTCTATGTCATACGAGTATTAATATATCCAAGAATTCTCTAAAATAATATCACATTGACTACAGCACTCACGATTCGGATGCTGTGTTTCATCTCTGGAATTGTTGGTGGCGTATTTAGATATATAGTCTTTAAATTAAAAAAAACCACAACCTGGTCTGCTTTTTCTCTGTTTTTTGAAATTTTTCCACCAACCTTTGAACTGCCGTCTCATTTGGATGATTATTTTTCACCAAAATAAAAACACAAAAGCCATAGAGTTGCAGGGTGTTCAGAGTCTCTCTCGGTATAATTTGTGTACCATTGCAGCATTCTTACAGCAGCACTAAGAAAAATACTAAATCTGTACGCAATAGACTTGGTTGCAAAGAACTCAGCGGGTAATTTGGCACTGAGACTATTGATACATACAATGAAAATTCAGGTGCAGTATAATACAAAATAATAAATGACAAAATTCAAAGCCCGTTTGCCAGTTAGTGGCTAATTGGCTGGAAACCTAGAAAATTATGCCAACTTAGGCTAAAATGTTTCACTATTTTCCTAGCCAAAGTTTGATATTATACTTGAACGTCTCATCATACTGAATACAAAGATGTACATCTCTCTCAATGGACTGATCGAACTAATGCGTTTGAAAACGTAATTAATTTGCCAGTTAGGTAGCCAATAAGTAACCATAATGCTTGTGCTACCTAACGACCTATTGTCCTTTCTATAGAACATATAATCAAGCAGTTTCGTCTGTCTCGTGCCCCATTAAGTTGGAATAGGACAGACTTATGTAGACTTATAGCCTATTGTAGTACCGCATAGGGAATTTGCCCCTGTTTTTGTACAACCAATGTGAATCTTTCAAGCATTTTAGAATATTTCTGATTTTCATAGCACTGAGATCTTCTAGCTCTTTAAAAAATTGTAAAGATTCATTGCGTTTAGCATTGAGAATACAGTTGCGGGGGGTTTCTGTAGGTGGGCTCGTTACGCCACCTTTCATTCGCGTTTCTTAAAAAAATAAGTAGTGTACATGTTTGTAGGGGTATACCAATATCATTTCCAATATTCTCTGGCTAGTTCGTCCCATAAATGTGACAATTGCTAGGAACTCATGATTCATGTGGGTGAAATGACTCAGCCTTCTCTTGAAGAGGCACTTTGCCAGTGTCACAGTCTTAATTATTGCCACAATTTTAGGCTGAAAAACACTACAGTAGTTGGGAGCCGAAAACTAAAGGAGATCTTCAGATGCTTGCAAGGAGTCGCTCTGTTTTACAACGTCTTGTTTCCGCTCTTTCCTTGAGGGTAGGACGGTCGTGAACGTTGTGGTAACTGTGGTAGGCGGGGAAGTTAGATTAACTAAGCAACAAATTAGTTTCGTGAATACCACTACTTTTTTTTTAATTTATCTTCATTGCTTATTTACTTTTTATTAATTTAGGAAATAGATTTCAAATACAAGTCATAAATTACAAAACTAAACGCACGAAGTCATTAAAATATATTAAATAGTTTTTTATATTAATCTAAAAAAAAATAATTGAAAAGCATCTTGAGAAAATATGAGAGAATATGAGAAAATGAAAGAATTGTATTTTTATAAAAACTAAAATATTTGTAAAAAATTTTAACTAACCAATTCGCCAAACTTTTTTATAGCTTCTCTTAACTAAATGAACTTATTCTACTTTTGAATAGAATTATTTTACAACTTCTATTAGCAATTAGTTTTTAACATTTTCGTCACAATGCCGCATTCTTTTTTCACATTTGATTGCCAACACCCATCAATTTAAGCAAAGGCATACTTCATAACCAAAAAATTGATATTGCTTTTCAGTGAAGAAGAGCTTAAAGCAAGTATGCGCTTTGCTTAAAAAAGTAAAGAAATCTCATAACGTAATTTCATCGAAAGTCGAAAATTGAAACGTGAAAAGAGTCAAGTAAAAAGTAAACAACAAAAAAAAACCGAATAAAAAATGACCACAAATTAAGTCAAACACTCATCCTTTAAAAAAACATTTTCACTCTCGTACATTCACTTGCACGCACACACGCACATGCATACAAAGAGCAAACAAACAAAACAAAAAAAGGTGTAAAGAGGCACACGGAAACACCAACACCACAACATACACATACACACAAGTAAGCTGAGATCGGCTCGATTGCTCGCAGTAACGCCGCAGTTTTGATTGTAGAATTTTGACATTTACAAACATTTTGACAGTTGGAAATTGTATGTATGCATTTTCGTTAAATATGGTTTTTTCTTTGGTTGTAACTGTTTTTGTGTAGAAAATGAACTTTTATAACTTAAAACAGTTATATTTATAACGAAAGTGTGAAGAGAGAAGAGAAATTATTTATTTATTATATTATATTATCACATTGCGTTGCTTGCAAATTGATAAATTTTTTTTTGGTTTTGTAAGTTGTCGATAATTAATGTTGATTGTAAAATGTTGTGTGTTTGGAATTTTTTATTTTGTTGAGCTTGGGCCATGAAAGAAAAGAGGGTTCGAATTTGAATAAAAATGATATGTAGTTTTTTGAAAAAAGTATTTATCGTTTAAAAGTTCATTTTATTTCATCAATAATTAAATGCCCTTAATATTTGGGCACTTTGGAAAGTAATAAACCATAGGAAGTTACGCATTAAAATGCCATTTGCAAAAATCATAGCATCTTCCGATAGGGCGATGACTTTTGCATCACCTGGTAGCAGAACGGAAGGCTTTTAAATAAATACTATAAATGTCGTATACATATTTCAGCTGATTACTGTATCTGGCAGCGGGTTGAGGCAATTAACCACCCTAGTTAGTTTCAAAGTTGCCGCTCTTTCCATAAATATTAGAACATTTAAACATAAGGCAGAGACAAGGAAGACATTATTTCACAGTAGAACCCAAGAACTAAACCATCCAATCCCTATATAAAATCAATTGCTGAGTTCGAAAATCCACATACTTTGTTGTATGTTGTAAGCCGGCCATCAATCAGTACGCCATAAGTTAGGTTTGGTCTTACTATTGCTATGTAAAGTCAAAGAACAATGTAAGTGGAATGTCCCTAAGTTGATCCTATTAATCTTTGACAGGTGTTGAGTATTATAGCTGCTTTTCTTACTTTATCTTTGACATTTGACTTCCAATTGAGTTGCCTGTCTAGTATTAATCCCAAGTAGCGGGCTTTCTCCCTAATTCTGCTTCCTAGTTAATAGACCATTTCGGTTTTCTTTGAGTTGACATTTAGCCCGTTTGCTTTCGACCTTTTTCCAACCGAATTTAATCGTCCTTGCATAATTTCACATAGGGAAATTTCCCCCTCACTGCAAAAGCAACATCATACGCGTAGGCTTCGATGTGGGCGGCAGATACATTGTCTGACAAAAACTAATGCCCCTCGCCTACTGAGAGGAGTCGAATCTAAATTGCGCCGTTCTTCCTATAACAAAGAGCATTGATATAGGGCTTTTTTAACATAGTACGCTAAATAAAGAAGAAAATAAAATAAACATTGTTTGATAGCTTATATAAAATTAATGTTACAACGTTTTTCGCCCGACCAATATTTTTCGTGTCCATTCTTTAATCGGCTAATTAGCTAAGCAGCTTTGACCGACAAGAGTTCTTTTTCTTCTGACAGCCCTAGTATGTCGAATGCAATTTAACCAACAGATGTTACTTAGCAGAATTATCTGGGAAGTTGGGAGTATACTGGTGTATTACTTGTGCATATAGGTATGCCTGCTCCAAGCTTGAAGGACCTGGAGACGGATAGCAAAGTTGTTTGTTTGTTTTCAAAAGAATAATTACTTAATATATTTAATTAAAGAGCTCATAAATATATAATCAGATTCATAGATATATAATCAAATAACAAAGATTGTTGAGCGACAGGCAAAATACGAGCAGAAATCTACTATTTGATTTCATTATGAATGTAAGGTGAAGTGCGTGCAAGTAAAAAATAGAAATAAATAAACCTTTTTAATAGGGTGTTTTTCTTAATTTGTGTACATAGATAAAACATTTTTTTTTATTGGCAAAGGAAAATCACCAAACAAGTTTTATAAGTACTTTATTATTTATATTCAAAACTTAAAAAAAAATCTTGAAAGTTAATTTTGTGTTTTTATACGAAATATTTACAAAACAACTCACACTGGTTTTTAACTACGAATAACATGTTGGGAAAGAAAACTTTCACTTGAAACTTAAAAATATATAAGATTCAAATTTTTGCGAAAGCTTCAGAAATACTGCCAACGCCCGACTTATAAAAAAACCCAACACTCGACGCCTTGAGCTCTTTGTAAAGCTGCATAAATATAAATATGAAAACCTAAAATTTTGTGAAAGTTGCAAAACGAGTGCAAAACTTTGAACAGCTATTATTAGAAACTACAACATTCGAGCCTTTAAGATTTTTCTAAAGCCGCATAAATGTAAATATGGAATCTCAAACTTGGTAGAAAAACTACAAAACTTTGAATTGCTATCCTAGAAAAAATATTATAAAATACCAGCAATCGAAGCTTTAAGCTCTTTGCGAAGTATGTAAGTATAGGAGCCTGAAATTTGTGTATCATTTTCAGAAAGATTGTAAAGCTTCTCTAGAAAAAATATCATCAAAAAGTTTCACAGCTTCGTGCGTTTTGTAAAGCTACATAAATGATAATATGAAAACCTTTGGGCTTATGGTCTTCGTCCAACGCTGTGCGAGTTTGTTGACCCCTTCCGAATAATAGGATTTGTCCAAGTCTCAAAAAAATAGCCATTCGTTTCTACAATCACCTCTTGTTTGATTAAAATCTTTGTCCCGCCAGCCATTTCTTCAAATTGGTGAACAAATAGTAATCCGAGGGGTCCAAGGGAGGCAAGTCTAGAAAATAGAGGGCACGTGAAACGAGTTGGAACCCTATTTTCATTAATTTTGCGACCATAACTGCTGAGGCGTGAGCTGGTGCGATGTTGTGATGGGAAAGAAAAATCACTTGACTTCCTCGATTCAAACGAATGCCAAACACAAAGAAATGGACCGATCTGGCTGACACTTGGTGTGTGTTCTTCCAAGAGATGCTACTAACTAAACATAGGCTTGATACGCCACATTAGTGCCATCTCTCTGACTTGCACAGACTTTTCAAACGAACCTCGTGGAGTGTGATCTTAACAGGCATCTGAATTAGATGGGCAGTTCCCTTGGCCGGATATTTGCTCCTCTACAAAGTCTTAGGGATCAGAACAAATTAGCCTCTCTTGAGTTAACAAAAGTAGACTGACGGTGAATGTACGTCCAAGGGAGGTTACACTGTATAAATAGTAGGTCGGGGAATAAGTTCGTAGAGTTTTTACCGAAGAATTTTATTTAAACAATTATTATATCAATAAGTTAATATATTTTATATTCGCCATTGCTTTTTACAACCTCTTCCCACTAATTTCTTGATGCCGTTCCGCCAAAAATCACCTGGTCAAAGAAGTTGTTGAGCCAGTTTTTAAGGACCTCTTTGTTATGGTTCATATGGTTTGACAGGGAACGGAAAAATGGTAATCGGTCGTTGAAATTTTCGGAGAATACGGCGTATGTTGAAGGTTCTCTCATTCGAGTTCATGAAGTGGGGCTTTGACGACTTGTGCAACATGGGACCTGACGTTGTCCAGAAGGAGTACGGTTTGATTATGTCAATTAGGTCTTTTCAGTCAAATAGCCTCATTCACGCGGTGTAGCTGGGTCCTTGTTGGTCGTGGCATTCTTTTCGAGCATTTCCCAGTGCACCATGCCCACCAAACACATATTATGATCTTCTTTGGATGTACTTTGGCTTGACTCTCGGTTTTGGCGTATCTTTTGGAACCAACTACTCTTTTCTTTGCTTCATATTGATGCCGGCTTCTCATCTACCTTGAAGGTTTGGTACAAAAATCGTTGTTTATGACCGCATGTTGCTCGATGGCGGGCGAGATGCTGAGAAGCAATTCGAAGGCGGCTTTCTTTGCTTTTTTTGTTGAGGTCGTGAGGCATCCAGGCTCCCAATTTTTCGGTAAATTCAATTGCATGAAGGTTTATTTATAATCGTTTCATGATTGCAGTTAATTTTTTCTGCCAATTCACGACTGATTTGGCGACCATTCTCCTTCCAAAGTGATTTGAGACGTTCTTCATCGAAGAAGCTCTTGCGCTGCGATACGTGTCATCGACGTCGTTATTTTGCCGTCATTTTTGGTCTTTGCAACCCATTTCCGTGCTGAAGACTCGCCTATGATACCTTCTCCATGCACGGCGCAAATGTTCTGGGCTACTTTGGCAGCTTTTTCACCTCGATGAAAGAGCAGGTGTCGTAAATGTTGATTTTTGCCTCAAGGGTATTCCATTTCTAAGCCTCAAAACAAAATAACTTAAAAATACAATTAACATAGTTCTGTAGAGCAGAAAGAGTTCTATTGAATGAATACTTATCCTTTGCCCAGCAGAAAACAAATCGATGTAAAATAAAAGAAAATATAAAAGACCTACTATGACCCAATAACTTCTGTAAATTTGGATAATTTTTTAGCTCAAATAACCGATGGAATGAAATAAGCTTTCCAAGAGCTCTTAAGCTTTCAATCGTTAGAAGGTTTTTCAGCACTTTTCGCTAAAAAAACCGCTGTGAGTTGTATTTGTACCGAAATTTTTAAAATCCTTCTATCCAATTGAATTGTGTTTATATTTTCAGTCTTGTAACTATCAGACATATGTATGTATATGTATGTGTGTATGCATAATTGGCAATGTTTTTGATATCGTTTGTTTGTTTCTTTTGTCATTTATTAAATGGATTTGAGCGAGTGTATGTATGTATGTACATATGTTTATTGATTTGAACGTTCACCAGTTCGTTCATTTGTTTGCTTGTTTGTTAGGTGGATTTCCTTGTCTGCGGTAGGTAATAAAAATATTAGAAATCTGAAAGAGGCCGAACATATTTTTATTACACTATCACCATGTAAAAATGCATAATGAATTATGTAGTTTGTAAGTAGAAGAAAACTCTACACTTGAATTTCGTTGACAGGTTACGTTATGTATTTCAATTCTTGTCTCGTTGACTGTGTTCTTCTTGCTGTTGGCCGAAATTATTCCGCCAACATCACTGGCCGTACCGCTGCTAGGCAAATATCTACTATTTACAATGATCCTGGTTTCGTTGTCCGTTTGGACAACGGTATGTGTATTAAATATACATTTTAGGTAAGTAATATTTATAGTGAGAATTTTTATAAGACGGAAGTTTTGAGAATTAAAAATTGGGGCATATTTATATAAACTAATTTAGAGTGCCGGAGGAGAAGTGCCTAATGTCTTTGTAATTTCAATGATGTTTGCTTTGCTTTAGATCACCATCTACACATAAAATGTCACCGTTTGTGCGTAAACTATTTTTACACTTCATGCCAAAGTTGATGATGATGCGACGCACTCAATACACACTGCCCGATTATGACGATTCGACACCCAGCAATGGCTACACCAATGAAATTGATGTGCGGTGAGTTTGAGTTGACAACTAATCTGAAATGGTATATGAGGGGAGGCTACTAAATAACGATGCTGATCCTGTGAAACTTTTTTATTTGATTAGTAGCATATTTTTGGTGCGTGACTACCGTTCAGAAATGCGTAGGTTCGAATCTCCGTGCATAAAATACCAATATGATAGAAAAAGTTTTCTATATTAGTGGTGGACCCTCGGCGGGCAATGGTAAACCTTCGAGTGTATTTCTGCCGTGAATCAGCTCCTCATAAAAACCATTTGCCGTTCGGAGTCAGCTTAAAACTGTAGGTCCCTTCCTTTGTGGAACAACATCAACGAGCTCGGCCAAGAACCCAATAAAGGGTGTAAGCGCCAATTATATACAAGTATACTAGGTTGTTTTGCGGTGAGAATCTGGAGCGGCTGCAAGATACGCTTCCAAAGTTGTTATGACCTCATAATTTGGTAGAGAACCGCCTTACAAGCATTCATCTTTTTCGGTCTGGAAGCAGATGGAAGTCGCTAGGGGCTCAATACTCCAACAATTCTAGTTTTAATGCATGGATTTTGGCCATTGTAAAAATGCTCAAAAGAAATTTTTCGTTTGCAAACTGCGTATTTTTTCACGTATTTTTTCCTTCAGCTAGTCTAGAGGTTACAATAATTTTCAGAATTTATTGTTTTACCAATTTGCAAGTAATCCACAAACAAAACTCCTTTCGCATTCCAAAAAACTGGTGCTAACACTTTATTGACCGATTTCTGGACACGAACTCGTTTCGGAGCCGAAGAACCAGGTTCACACCACTCTTTAGCCTCTTGTTTTGATTTAGGATCATTTTGATATACCCAAGTCTCATCCATAGTGAATCGATGCACAAAATCCACTTTGTCCTTTCGAAAACGCTCTAAATGTTGCTGAGAAAGTCACATTCGAATGTGTTCTTGTTCCATTGTTAGCAAATGCGACACGCATTGTCCACGCAGCTTTCTGAAACCCAATACTTCAGTCAGAATATTGCTTATAATGCCCAATGAGATGCCTAGGGCTTCTACTAAATCTCTGTCAGTCACTCGGCGGTTTTTCAATACGATATCTCGTAATTTTTCTCGAATTCTCTTGTTGCTGTTTTGGGCGTCCTTGCGCGGATCGTCTTCGAGGCTTGTAGGATCACATTTAAATTCAACAACCCACCTTTCTGCTGTACTAATTGATGGCGAAAAGTCCTTACACACTTTCAACACGCGTTCATAAATTTTCCTTGCTTTTAAACCTTCCAAAAATAAAAATTTAATCACTGCGCGACACTTAATTTTTTCCATTGTAGAAAGTACTGTGGCACGTCGATACTAAATGGCTTGTAAATACAAAATGAATTGACTGACTGAAATGAAACTTACACACAATACAAAACAAAAAAAAAAAAAAAATGAGGCTAGTAGGATCGCCCTCTCTTATCGAACCGCAAACCTTATTGAGCAACCTAGTATATATAAATACAAGTTTTTCCCCCCGTTAAAGACGCATTGCCCTTCATCTTTTTTCAGTAAATTCAGTAAAGCTTCAGTTGCGAAATTTCACACACTTCGTTGCTCCATTGTTATTGTAAAAACAACAACAACAAAAACAATCCTAATGCGACTGAAAGCTATGGCTATAATAATTTGTTTCCAGAAGTGAGAGGCCCTACATTAGAAAGAGAACGATTCACGCTGAACAGCTGGTGGTTGTTTGCATTTGGGCCACGCGCACTTCTATAGCAATGTCAGTCTACTCATGCATATTTTCGCGTCTCTTCTTCAAGTTTCTTAATTTGCTCCCTCACTAACTGATATTTTCTTCAATGACATTATCTAAATCAATCTATTTCTCTTTGTTACATAATAACAACAATTTACATTGCGACTCTCACTATTAGTTTGTAAGCTCATATTTGTTAACTTAGTTGTAAGAATTATGTAACCTTGGAATGATTAATAAAGCTATGTACCTTCGCCAAGAACGGATTATTATTCTATACTTATATGTAGTTGTAAATAGTTTTTGCGACGCATTGAAACTGTTGTTGTTTTGCTTCTTTATTGTAAATCTCGTATGCCATCGAAATCAAAACACAAGCAGCGATAGTATTAGCGACTTTCCCAGTGAGTTCAAGGATAGTCAAGAGGGGCCCTATGATAATGGTGTGCAGCACTCGATTGGTAAGTATTTTAATATTTCGATGGGATCCATTCTGGGGTTCTCGTAGAATTTTTCGTCATTTACAATATATTTTATGTATAAAATAGGTTTGCGAGTGGTTGAGGAATCTTTGCAGAAGAAGGATTCACATTTTAAAAAATTTCAGCAAATTTTTGAATTAATCTTTTTAAAGCAAAATTACCGTATTTGGAGTAGCAGGGACAACATGGGACAAAAAAATGTGCCTACTGCCAATTGAAAACGACAAAACTGTAGGCTCGTCCACTTAAAGGCAAATTTGGAGGAAAAGCTCAGGCAAACACATAACAATGAATTTACGCGCTAATTATATTGAGTTATTCGAAAAAAATCAAACTGGCTTCTTTTTAAATAAATCTTTAAATCTTTGCAATTTGAAACTTTCATTTGCTTTGCATGTCTGTCTATCGTTTAACTGATGTTTTCTCTTTCCTATGCCGTTTCTCACTTGCCAGATTCCGACAATGTGATACCTCGCAATTTAACACCCGAAGTGCTGCAGGCATTACGTGCAGTGCGTTTTATTGCGCAACACATTAAGGATGCCGACAAGGATAATGAGGTAAGTGTTTCAAATAAATCATTATTCTACTTGTATGAAAAATTGAGCGATGTTGAATATTTATTACTGACCCGCCAGGATATTAAACTTTAGTAGGTGGATGTTTTCTTTTACACAAACACACTATTTCCCTCATGACTTGTGGTACCTCCCTGCAGGGAAGCGCACTAGCACCGCACTAGTGCCCTTCTGGTCAATTTAGGGATAGTAGTAGTCCGCGTTGCTTCTCCTTTCATGCAACTGATCAGTTCTACACTCAGAAGTATTAAGCGCATATGCGGGACTTATGACGAAATGCAGATTCAGTTGTTATTGTAAACCACTAAAAAACTATAAATTTTGATAAAATTTGACTATTTGTTTTTAATTTGACTTATTTTATTATGAAATTATAGTTCATTCTACAAAAAGTCCATAATAGTTTCAAACTTGGAGTAATAATCCAGGGTTTTATGGTCTAGCGAGTTAGGCGACCCTAAGTTCAATGTTCTTGTGCCCGCATTGCTTTGTGTGAAGGAGCAGAGTCTTGCTGAAATAGGTCTGGGCTGTCACCGTGTACACTATGAATCCAGGTTTTACTAAAACCTCGATATATGCAGCAGAATTCACTCGAAATCTTTGAGTAAAGAAGTGACATGTGCTTTGTTGCTCACAAAACCATAACAATGGCTGGAAATTTTGTGTGCATGACAACAGGCACCTCTGTAGGATTAAAACATATTCATATGTCATTCTGGTAATTTCTGCGGTTGGTCTTTTAATCTTAGTTAATATTTGTTTTGTTAGAAAAAAAAACCATAACATCTCTAAATCGGTGTGATTTACATATATAGCGACGATAACTACATACCTTTTCATTTCTTGAGTTAAGTTGAAGTCTGCAATGTCTTATCTGAAAAAGAGCAAAAAGAAAAATAATGGTTTCGGGAAGTATACATAGAGCTAAATTCGACAAAAATAAATCGACGAGAGACACAATTCTGAATGGAAATATTGCTACTGACAAAATAAATATCGGGTTTTCCAATAACAGGGGCTACTGGTGAATGGATTGCGCTATCGAGAGATGATTATGTATGGATCATATTGATCTGGACAACATTTATTTTTAACAAGACGGCGCTACGTGCCACACAAGCAACGAAACCATTGAACTTTTACGGGAAAAGTTTCCGGACTGTGTTATCTCTCGAAGAGGTGATCACAATTGGCCCCCGAATTCTTGTGATTTAACACCTTGTGACTTTTTTCTTTGGGGCCACGTGAAAGAGAAGGTCTACGCCAACAGCCCAGGGTCGATTCAAGACCTCAAGGATGGAATTCGTGGGGCTATCGAGGACATAGGGCAGTCACTTTGCAATTCGGTAATGGGAAATTTCATGAAAAGGATATTGTCCTGTAAGCGTGGTCGTGGTGGTCATTTGCCTGATGTTATTTTCCACTATTAACGGCATACCTTCCTCTTCATAATGAAATAAACATCCGATCATTTATATTATTATTCAAAAATAGCATTTCTCTTTGAATATCAAAATAACACCTCTTATTGGAAAACCCTATATTAAAGAGCCTCACAATTGGCGAAGTGGTACCAGTCCTAAATTAGAAATTTCTTTCACTAGTTCAAATTTTACATGAAGGGCTGCTTGCTTTGCATTTATCAATTGAATATTTATGCTGTTTATTTGTTTATCCCTTCGTTATTGCTTTACTATTTTTTATTTACTTTATTATTTCATTTTTTCAGCTTTGCCACATTCATTTGTTATTACAACAATGCTAAAAAATTATTTATTGTTGCAAGCGTTGTTGTCTACTCCTCTTCATTTTTTATTCTTTATATTTCATAATAATGCTAAGCAACAACAACATTCATCATAAAATAGTAACTACGTCAGAATCAGGGGAAAACTTAGCGTAACAGTATCGTTGTTGTAGAGGGTGAATGTGGCTTTGGAGAGGCGCGTACGAAATGTTCTAAGATTTATTTTCATTTTGGTTGTCAGTTTATTGATTGCTTAAGGGGATTTCGATTGATGCCGTGGATATTTTCCTTTATAGTCATTCATCATACAGTAACTATACATATATACACATTGTTGTACGTATTGCACAACAACAGCAAATATAGAAATAAACAGAATTTATGATTTATAGGCATTTGTGCGGGCAAAGTTTATTTGTCAGTTGTCAAGAGGTAATAATTTAAATATATAGTCACTCGTGAGAGAAGAGGACAGCTAGTGCAGATGGCGCAAATTTTAAAAGAAGATTAATATCTTCACAAGCAGAACTCAGATTAGATTAAATTGAAATAGGCTTTATTTGATTGGTTTAGATTAAGGATAAGTTAAATTAGGTTAGGATTAAGAAAATTTGATCAGGCTTGAATGGATTTGATTAGATATGACTGGATTAGATAGTAGTAGAACAGATTAGGTTAGATTTGACAATCTTAACTTAGATTAGATTGGATATGATTGGATTAAATTATGTTATAAAAGATAAAATGGATTATACTGGATTAGATTAGAGTAGATGAAAATAGGTTAGAGTAGATGATTTGAATTAACGAGATATGATTGATTATTTTATATTCGGCAAAATAGATTAGATTGGATCAGATTACATTAGATCAGCTAGATGTGATTAAATTTGATTAGGCTCAATGGGAAAGGATTATACAAGATTAAATTATATTAGATCAAAGCTCTTGAGATTATATTACCTTTTATTCCTTCGGATTAGATTACCTTAAAATAGATTCAATTATAATATATTAGATTATATTGGACGTTAAATCATCTATTATATTCGATTCGATCAGAACAAATTAGATTACATTAAGTTATATCAGATTGGATAGCATCACAATATACTTGATTGGATTCAATTAAATTATCGTCATCATCATCATCATAGTATTTATAGCTCAGGATGATGCCTCCAGTTTAGGTACTTGAAGGTTTTCGACCTTTTGGAATACGTGGGGCTCCAATTTTAGGTTACCGTAACGACCATTGCTTTGCGATCTAACCAAGTAGTATTTTCGATTCAGACTTCTAGACCAACTAGCTTTTTTTTGTTAATCATATTTATTGTGATGATAGCAAGATCGTCAGCATAGTCATAGATCTAAATGGCCTTAGAGAAATTAGTTGCGCCAGGTCGATGCCTTTAATAACAAAGTTCAAAACCCAGTTAAAAATTACAATGAAGAGTGTGTCAACTTGTTTGACATTAGTGAGAACATCGAAAGGGTGAGAAGTTTTTCCTTGTACCATAGCCTTAGATATTGTTCCTCTTGGAGTCATACATAGGACCTAGTGAAGCGAGGGTCTGTGGTATTTCTTGCCGATGTAGTATGAAGGGTAGCTTTTTCCTGTCGATGCTGTCAAAGGCTTTTTTGAAATCTATAAAAAGACAGTGCATATCGAGTTCGTACTCATTGAATTAAAAAAAGGCATATTACGAAGCATTGATCTGCTGTTTTTTTATTGCTGATTCGATAAAATATTACATGCACATACGTGTTTCTTTATGATGTTCCATAAATGGAGGAACCCATAGCTTATGCCGCCCCCGAACGACGGATGATTCTTTATGAGTAGTTTTTTTATGACAGATATGCTCTCTGAATGACTCGACTCCTGAAGGTCGGTGAAATGGTTGAAGTGCCGGTCTGGCACTCCTCAAGTAGCACTAAAGCGCCGTTTTGATACCATAATGAGACCTCCAATAGGCAGATATCTACAGCCAGGCAGAGCTGTTGATATAATGGAGGAAGTTGATTGGATTTAGGTTGGCACACCCAAGAGATTTGATCTCCTTCTTAGAGGAGTTTACTAATTTCGTTCTGCTCCATGGCGTCGTCAGAGCCTTAATCGCGGCTTGACTATCTGAGAAAATGTTAATATCTCTCCCGCTCCCGCGTTCCCTAAGCATTTTGCATGTCTGCAGGATCGCAAAGACTTCTGCTTGAAAAACACTAGCAGTGTTCGGCAGTTTAAAGGAGATAGATAAATTGGCTGATTTGGAGAAAACCCCTGCTCTGACTCCTGATTCCATCTTGGAACCGACAGGGAAGACAGAGGTACAAGCTTCGGTGCAGCACGACCCTCAAACTCCAGTTTGCGGATAGAGAGATCTGTTCGAAGTTCGGAGAGATCTGTTCGGAAATACGTTGTTAACTACCCGAAAATGCTAACATGTCCCTTGAGAGATTGTCGCCAGAGGCCAATCTCTTTTAACCTGATTGTACTTTGAGCTGCGATGGACATGACGGAAAAGTCGATGGGAAGTAAGTGCAAAAGGACATTCAGGGCAGCACTGGGGCAAGTTTTACATGCTCCGGTGATGCCAATGCAGTTCTTTGCACTCTCCCCAGTTTAGTGTTATTATAGCTCTTCCAAAGAGCTCCCCACCAAACTAGGCATCCATACGTTAAAATTGGCAAAACCACTGCGTTGTTCATCTACAGCACGACCTGTGGCTTGAGTCCCCATTTTTTACCGAATATAGATTTGCAGGAGTAGAAGGCTATACTGGTCTTCTTTACCTGATTTTCAATGTGTAGCTTCCAATGGAGTTTGGAGTCAAGTATCACTTCAAGATACCTAACTTCCGATGAGAGCGGGAGAACGTGGTTGCTTAATTTGGGAAGTCGAAAGCGTGGAGGTTTCTGGTAAATAGCACTAGCTCAGTTTTGTCAGAGTTGACTCGAAGATCGCAGGTGGCAGCCCAGCGACTGAGAACAGCCAGTGACCTTTCCAAAATCTCAGCCATGACTGACTACTACCTTAACCCCACCCTTATTTAGCATTATTAGAACTTCGTCAATAGCAACTAGCCAAAGTAGGGGCGAAAGGACACCATCCTGCGGCGTTCCCCTGTGAACGAATCTAGTGACTTTAGTCCCTCTTGCGACCACATTAACTTCTAGTCTATCTAATGCAGTGATAATTGACTCCGCCCTGATGTTATTAAAAGCACCTTCTATATCTACGAAGACCGCCAAGGTGAATTATTTGCCTTCCAGAGATATTTTTCCATAGTCCCTATGACCTGTGTACGGCTGATGCCGTGGATTTCCCTTTTAGGTAAACGTGTTGCGCTGGAGATAATTTGGATTCGATGTGCTCTCGCATATGATAATCAATCAATCTTTCAAACACTTTTACGATGAATGAGGTAAGACTTATAGGCCTAAAGTCCTTGGCTGAGTCGTGACCCCTCCTCCTTGCCTTGGGTATAAAAACAACCCACGCCAAGTAGATTTCTTGAAGGACAGGAACCACCGAGGTACTTGTTTTCTGAAGCATCACAGGCAAGATATCGTCAGAACCAGGAGATTCTGTCAACTGACACGACCCCTGAAAAATCATTGAATTTTTGAAAGGAAATTTTAGGCATTAAGATACTAGTATTTATATTTACCTGCTTGCTGGGAAGAAGCTCTGGAAAGATGAGGCTGATCACAAGACAATAATGAGAAGAATAAGGAATTTTGGTTACCAGTGAAATCTGCATGTATTGAGGGTTGTGCAATTGCTTGCGCCTTTTTGCTGATATTTTCATCCCAGGTTGCTATAGAGCTCAGGTTCTTGAAACTTTTAATCAATTAAACTATTTCAGTTATTTCAAGGTTCTGCTATTCCACTTGTATACGATTATAATATTATCATGTCTTTCTTTTTCCATTTATTTATTAGATTGTCGAAGATTGGAAGTTCGTCTCAATGGTGTTGGATCGTTTCTTTCTCTGGACTTTTACACTATCGTGTGTCTTTGGTACGTTTGCCATAATCTGTCAATCGCCATCTCTATATGATACACGCCAACCAATCGATCGTCAGCTGAGTGAAATACCACTGAGGAAGAATAATTTTATGTTGCCGCCGGACATAGTGCGTCAAATTGTTACTTAAATGAAGTATCGCTTTAAAGAGCAATAAAAGAATTTAGAAAAATGTTAGGAAGTAAACGAGAAACAAGCTGTAATTGCGATGCCAGAAGTTGATTAAAATTAAAGAAAAAGAGAAAAGGGTTTAGTGGCAGAGAAGTTAAATGAAAACATTAAAAATATGAGTATAAAAAATATGAGAAAACACTCATACCAGTTAACACATTACATTACATAATCCCTATACAAATAATCTTATAGTCTGACTAACAAGAGCATCAACTAATAGAGGAAGTATTTTAAATCTGTGTAAGAGTAAAAATCATATAAAAGCAGCGAAAAATTTATAAATTATAAGAAAAATAAAATTCAAATTTGATTGATGAATTTGAAGACTTTAATTCTTCCTGAATAAAGTATGAAATTTTTAAGGTGAAAACTCAAAAAAATTAAATTATAATAAAAAATTAGCTCCGCATACATAAAAAAATGTGACCAACATTCCTTACATTAAAATTTTCACAACGATAATCTAGAAATGACAAGGCTGCCGACCATTCATGAATTGCAGTTGTATCTAATATATGTTTTTTTATATAGTAATTTTCGAACATAAATTCATCATTCAAAAGCTAAATTTAAAACGAAAAATTGAGAACAGTTGCCACAACTTAAAATTAAATAAAATTTACCAAACCCACAGCTTTCAGTTTTTTCTTGGAAATATGCAAGTGGATGTTTGCTTGAAAATAAATAAAAAAATAAATACAGGGTGGGCCATAGGCAGCAGTAACTTAGTACCATATCAAATTCCATCGACAGTCAATTCTACGCGGCAAGAACGATCCATATTTAAATCCGGTTTAAGTAGCCCCAGTAGCATTCCCCAAAAATAAATGGAAACGATTTTGGTTGTGTTCGCCGCACTCAATAATTACAGCAATAGCGCGACCATGTTACGCTTTTGATGGACTGATGCTGATACTCAGCTGAATAGCTGCCGCCATATTGCAGAAGTTATTTTGCGCCGAATGTGTGGCTTAAAAATATGGAAATAGACTACGTGAGTTGATAGAAATGAGGAAAAGCCAGAGTGGTTTCATGGTAGGCAAGTCCACAGCTGATGTTAACTACACAATAAGAATACTAATAGAGAAGTTCAGGGAAAATAAATTTAACTCTATTTTATTTTTATAGATCTCGAAAAAGAATTCGATAGAGTACCTCCAGAGTGGAGTACTCAGACAATTTCAACTAACAGCAACGAATACCGCCTTCAGAATGAAAAGAAGTTGGTTTTTGGAATGCTAGGATGTTATTTTGGGTTAGTGTTTTTTTGACCGCCAAAGGCTTACTAGCAACTCATCAGATTTTATTGCACTAAACTTTGGAATAGAGTTTAAGGTAAAGTTCCCCACGCAAAATGAATGGAATTTGAGTTCAGTAGTCAAAGAGAATACTACTGGACTGAAGATCCAAGATGATCTACGGCGTCGGCGCCGGTGTATCTTCGAAAAACCTCGAAACTTACAAGTCTTTTCGCCTGGCGAATTGGAATAGTATCTTTCAATCAGAAGTTCTCGAAATAAGGGAAGCTTGCAGGATAATTAAAAACCATCCACAACAACTATCGAAGTATGTATTTTTGCTAGTCAAGCAGCCATCTTAGCTTTAAAGTTACCTAAATATTTATAACCAATTCGAAAATCGTCAGACAATGTAAAGAAGACTTAATACTTAAGCGCGCACGACAGACAACACTCTGATCTGGGTACCTGGTCATAGGAACAAAGAAGGAATTGAGAAAGCTGATGAATTGGCAAAATATGGGGCATCCTATGATAAATCCAAAGCGAAGAAATAGGTTGTCCCTAGGGCGTGCGCAAAGTGAGATCTGGCTATTCCCAGAACAGGCCGTTGGCAGATGGACTAAGACGGATACCTGCAAATTAACTAAACAAACGTGTCCCAATTTCAACAAATCCAGAAGTGACGAGTTGTTAAGAAAGCCTCGAGCAGACATATTCAGAATCAAGTTAACAATAACCATCCACTGACCTGACTGGGAGACCATGCCAGGAAGATGGGGTGACCGTACAACGATAGATGCAGAAGCTGCGATCAAAAAGAATCTAAAGAAACAGCCTTTCACTATTTGTGTGTGTATGGGTGGTCTACGACATAGAATTCTGGGGGAATTATAGATGGTTAACTTGAAAGAAATTGCAGAAAAGAAAATAGACGACATAGGTAGATTCATAGTCAAATCAAGGTGGTTCTATAAGTGGTATTTAAAAATGGCATCTTTTGTGCTAATTGGGTCTGGGCTGTGCCACTTAGGCAACACCTCTACCACCACCACCACCCCCCAGCACAAAAAGTACCAGAAACTACAAAACGTAAAAACGTAAAAACCGCCACCTATTGCAGTTGAAGAGCTCCAGTTTCCCCGTGGGACACGCGTAACACTGGCACAACTACGTTCTGGATACTGTAGCGGGTTAAACTCCTACTTATCCAGAATTCACCCCAACATACCAAACATACGTCCGGCATGTGAAAATACCCCGCACGACACTAACCACCTTTTCACATGCCCTCTAAAACCTACGCATCTAACACCCCTCTCCCTCTTGACCTAATCCGTCGAAACAGTATGTTTCCTGGGCCTACCTTTAGATGAGCCAGACGAAGACGACCGGTGATATACCCTACACTGACGGGGCTTCTATTACTGTTAAAACAACAACAACAAAACGTAACTACAAATGTTTGAGCAGTAGCTGGGGAAAGTGATGAGTTTATGGTAAAAGTATTGCGACACCAAGGTCCCACGTTGAGTCCTCCAGGACGACCTCAACATGCACGGACGAAGCAGATAGAAAGCGGTATGAAACATGCGAACTTAAATATACTTCAGACGAGAGACATTCACATCTTAGCGGCTATCTTAGGTTAGATTAGGACAAGTTGTAGCGCTTGTTCACTATGGGATACATTCGGGCTCATGATCCGCTGTGATGACGATTGGGAAACCATCCCAAAACCAATGGGAGCTGATCAAAAACTTTAAAAGACTCCTGATTTCCACAGTACTGAGATCTCCAACTCCTTAAAGAATTGCCCACCTAAAGTGAAAAATTTTCGTTTGGGTAGAGCAGAATAGAGGCACAGAATGTGTAACATCGCCTCTTCTTCTTCATTCAGACATCTGGTGTCTATCCGCTTAGCTTCTGGACGTCACTACCTATTAATCTATGCCTACAAAGAAAATTGCCGTACCTGGTGAGCCATTTCGGTTATGGTTCCATAATTACTAACTTTTGTAGGTAGGAATCAAAAATATGAGGTTGGAAAACTTTTTGTTTCAGCAGAGTGCTCGCATCGTATACAGCCTAACAAGTACTCGATCGTTGGTGATTGAGTTATCAGCGAGTTTGATGGTGCCAATTGGTTACCTCGGAGTTGTAATTTGAATCCGTTAAATTTTTTCGTGAGATGGGTCATGTTAACATGTTAGAGAGTAGGACTGACAGAATGACCTATTAGAACGTCCTGAAGCGTCTATTCATGAGATGGATTGCTAGTGAATCCGTTAAGTTGTTGTTGGAAAATAGGACTGACATGATGACCTGTCGTTGCTCAGAACTAGCAAAACAAACGTCATATGAAAAATTTGCTTTCGGAATTGAGATGGAGAACGAAAAGTCGGTAAAGTTTAAAGTAAATGCAATGTTAAAATACAAAATTGTTTATTTATTTTCCTACTCCAAAATTAAGCTCAAATGGAACCAAGCTGTTGCCCATTTGCCAATCAAACTTTAAAGTTGAGTTTGATAAAAAAAAAAAAAATTGGTTTTTTGTGGCAAAGTGAGAATTTATGCCTACATCTTATCCGTATAAAGGACTAACACCAAAGAAAAATCTTAAACATGGATGCAACCCATAAGAATTTTGTTTCCTTACTTGTCGCTGCCTTCCATCATCATTTCATCAGTTTAAATATATCAAAGTTTCCATATCTCTTCTTAGCTCTTTCACATTACACGTCCTGTGCAAAAATAACTTTTGCTATGTTCTAGCAGATTACGGTGCGCAAGTTCAAAATTTGGGCAAAAGTTTTGATAGATGGTCTTACCTAATTGAGCCGTCTTCCATTTTTCCATATTGGCGTCAGTTTTCAGACATAAATTTCAGTCTCAAGCATACTAGGAAAATATCGCCCGTCGTACTTCCGGTTCTGGCTTAAGTAAACTGTATAAAAAACAGAAATGAAAACAATAAACCGCAGAAGGTCTTAAATTTGCTGTATTTATAGTTTGGTCAAATCACGTGGGAACTATATATACAGGGTGGCGCACGAATCGTGCTACAAAAACTAAACGTAATAACTTTTTTTCTGTGTGAGTAATCGGCTTTTTTTTTTTATTTTGCAGATTAGTATTTAGATTTACAAAAAATGGAGGCTTGGGATACCGAAAAGAGGATTTGGATAGTGCAGCGGTACCATGCTTTGCAGTCCATCATTTCCGTCCAAAGGGAATTTAGGCGGGAGTTTGGCGGCACTCCCCCGAGCAGATGGACCATTATGAGGCTGGTGAACATGTTTGCTGAATCTGAAAGCATCGCACGCAGACCGTACCATCGAGATCCCCATGTTCGGGTCGAAGCCACAATCGCGGCTGTAGCATCGTCAATTCAGGCAAATCCAAGAGTTTCGACTCGTAACTTGTCGGCGCAAATTGGAGTTAGCAGACGGTCATTGCAGCGGATAGTTCATGATGACTTAAACTTGTTTCCGTACAAAGTTCAAATCACAAGCAAATTAAACCCTCTGGATTTGCCTATTCGCCTGGAATTTTGCCGAAGAAGACAACAACTTCATAAATTGCTTGTTTATGTCTGATGAGGCCCATTTTGATCTAAACGGCAATGTAAACAAGCAAAATTGCCGTATATGGAGTCAATCAAATCCGCAAATACTCCATGAGATGGAACTGCACCCAGAACGAGTCACAGTGTGGTGCGCAGTTTCATCAAGGTGCATTGTCGGGCCATACTTCTTCGAAGAAAACGGTGTAACAGCGACTGTAAATGGGGGCCGTTATTTAAACATGTTGAAGAGTTTTTTTATCCAGAACTGCGGCGAAGACGTATCCCTTTTAACAGCATTTGGTTCCAGCAAGATGGAGCAACTGCACATATAGCCAGACCGGTTATGGAGGAGCTCCAACGAAAATTTAGAAATAAATTGATATCCAGAAATTCCACTTTCCGCTGGCCCCCAAGGTCACCTGCACCAGATTTTTTTATGGGGTTATCTCAAATAAGAGGTGTATAAAACAAAACCAAGTAATTTGACTGAATTGAAGCAGTCCATCACAACAATAATTGAGGCGATCCCGACCTCAACCCTTCAGTGCGCAATGAACAATTTTCTCATCAGGTGTCGCATATGCGTGAATGAGCATGGAGGTCATTTACGTTCTATTATTTTCAAAACTAATTAGTTACATAAAATAAAATTGAATTATCTATACAATAAAAAAACAAAAAGTTAAATACATTGATTAGAAAAAAAGTTATTACGTTTTGTTTTTGTAGCACGATTCGTGCGCCACCCTGTATTTATATATATATATATATATAAAGGGTGACCATTCATTGGTATTTCATCATGGAAAGACTTACGCCTCAACAACTTTTACAATCGTCCCTCCGTGAAAAGTGTTCATCGCGCCCGTTGGGACCCGAATTTTGTTCAGCGGTGAGACCCATTTTTTTGGCTTAATGCTACGTCAATAAGCAAAGTTGCCGTATTTGGGCGGAAGAATAACCCGAAGCCATTCAAGTACCGCCATTACATCCATTGAAAAGAACCATAGGCCCATATTTATTCAAAGACGAGGTTGGCGCCAATGTAACAGTGGATGGCGAACGCTATCGTGCCATGATAAACGACCTCTTGATACCGGAAATTCAAGCCCGTGATCTAAAAAACAAAATAGATGGATGGCTCCAACAAGTTGGAGCTACTTGCCATACCGCCCGTGAAATAATGGATTTACTGCATCGTCGTTTTGGTGTGCAATTTATATCTCGCCTCGGACCAGTGGATTGAACACCTTTGGACTTTTATTTGTGGGGGTATGTGAACTTTTAATGCTTGTGTTTTCGATTGAGGCATTGGAAGCGAACATTACTAAAGATATTCACGAGATACCGACCGAAGTCCTCCAGCGAGTCATTCAAAATTGGTGTTTATGGCTACCCGAATTAGGGCGCAGTTGCGGCAAACATTTTCCTTTTCTTTCCTTTCAAATACAAATGTCACTGGTTCTACATAAAAATAATAAAATAAATAAATTGAAAATTTCTCAAAAATTAATGTTATAAAAAAAATTTAAGGCAAAAAAAATTAGCGACTGCTTTCGTGGAAGTTGCAACTCATCTAAGGCAGCATTTCAAATTTCCCGCTCTACTATATTTACGGTAAAAGAGAATGGAGGCTTGCAAAGTAATTGCGAAAGGAACCGTTCATGGCGAAGTAGATACAGGAAATGATTCTCAGCTGATTTAAAGCTTACCAATAGACTACTCCCTCAACTTCTATCCGGAGTAACTCCTATTGTTCAAGAAATTCAAGCAGGAGGGCGACATGTCTAGAGGTAGTGTCTAATTAAGTTGAGCGCTTACCTAGTAAGACTGACTGCACAGCAAAAGAATTTCCATGATCAGTGCTGCACTCGTATCAGATATAACCACAATTTCGCTGATATCTGATCAATCTGTTTTTTTAATATACTTTGTTTGATTGTTGGGTACATGACCCACAAAATTTCACGGTCTCCGCTGTTTAAATTAAAGAGCTTGACCATTCAAAAACGGTTGTTGGTTGTGCCAGAAATAATCTGCAGTGTGTCAGTTAAAAAGGCAAGATCGTTATCTGACATATCGAGGCAACTTTGGGCATACGTTCAATATTGGGCATACGTTCAATACAGTTGGTCGTCAAGAAGTGTTGTTGTCGTCAAAAAAGGACTTGTGGTGATTAGTGTATGGAAATGTTGAAGAAATGCAGCCAAGGTGGGTTAAAGCGCGTGTACGACATCATAAGAGGTGATAAATCATGGTTCCGTGTATATGAGTTGGAAACAAAACCGCAATAAAACCTATGAAACTTGTGCGCGAAAGAAGCATCTCAAAGCAAATGGTCGCCAGTCTTCTTCGGAAAATCTAACATATCGCAACAAATTCGCCGAAGACGAATCATCCTTCACGTATCGGCTCAAACAAGAGAGTTTTTAAGCTCCCAAAGGGTCATCAGCCTTGCAACCCTGATTTGCCGCCAAATGATTTATTTTCGTTCTCAAAAATCAAAACTTAAATGCGAGGTCAACGTTTTTTTACGCCTGAAGAAGCTGTTGAAGCCTTTAAACAACTCGTTTTGGAGACATCGACTTCTGAGTGGCAAAAGTACTTTGAAAAGTGGTTCAAGCGAATGCAGAGTTTTTCAAATTAAAAAAAATAATAATAATAAAGACATTTTCATTATAATTTTACTGTGTTTAATTATTGGGCGCAAAACATTAAGGGCAACCTTCGCACCTTGAATGTCAACTATGATTCACATTGACTTATTGACATGAAGTTTGTAAGTAAGTTGCCATTTAAAATGCACCAAATCAGTCAACTATGAGTTTTGCCAAGCCTATTTTTTAGATCATACTTGTTTTTAACTTGTTTACGGAATTTTTCGCAATTATTTATTTAACTTATAGAAAGATGCTGTATTGTAAAGTGAAAGAAAAACCAAACTAATTGGATTAAAATGATCAATGAAACAAATTTTTAGCTGTAGGCAAGAAGTTGCCTCAGTTATGCGTCATAGAGTAAATATTTAGGTATGTAACAGTGTAGCTTCTCAGATAAATTAAATAAATAAGATATATGTATTTAGGTGATTAATTTGATTAAATTAGTCATATCCCCGTACTTTTCTTGAATGTCATTAATCATAAAAAAAATTCTGCTGCTTAGGTGCATTTTGTCTTTATTTTAAGTTTAATACAAAAAATGAAACAGGTTTTAGAATTGAGCATTACACTCATCACGAAATAATTGATAACAAATTTGTCGTCATTACTTTTCGGCTTTTCCAATTTTCTGTTTACAAAACAATGCTCGTTCATGTGGAATATCTTAACTTGTTTCGCTTCATTAATACCAATCTGTCATAAGTAATGAGTAAATGCGAATATATGCCTACAAAATTCTAAGTAGTAAAGAAATAATGTTCGCATATAAATACAGGTACAGTATTGGCCAAAGCTTAAGCACCCTTTTAGTATATTCTTTTGCTTCAAAATTTTATTTTTTAACAGGAAGACGTCATAACTTTTATAATCATATCTTTTTTTATTTATAATTCATGGAAAAAGACATATCTCTTAATACACTCTGCAAAAAAGTACCTATAATTGATCAATGAAAAACAAAATATTTATTAATCATTAAAATTTTATGTATCACATACAAAGCAGGGTCCTCCTGAAATAGTCAGCAAAACATTTTATTCAATTCAAAATTCAATATGGACAGCCCAGATGACTTCCAGATGTATTCGGATGCTAAATGGAAGAAAAAGGAGGAGTGAATGACTCTTAATTTCGGAGGGGGTTCTGTCATAGTTTGGGCAGCCATTAGTGTCAAAGGCAAAACGCCTATATGTTTCATATCCACAAAAGTGAATAGCGTCAAGTATATAAAACTTCTCGTCGAAGTACTTATTACGTTTTTTGATGATAATTTCGATAAGGAGTGGCTTCTCCAGCAAGACAACGCAACCATTCATGCTTTCAAAGCTACAAAAAAGTTTTTGTCGGCGAAAAAATGACAATTTCTGAATGACGTGCCTACAGCCCTGACCTTAACCTAATCGAAAACTTATGAGCAAGACTTTCTCAATTGGTTTTCAAAAATAAAAGACAGTTTGATAGCGCTAAATGCCATAGAGGTACCATAAAATTTCCATTGATGTTGAATCATCCAAAATTAATCACAATATTATAAAAATATCTTTATCAAATCGATGCCTCGACGACTTCAACAAGTTATAATCAAAGGAGGATCCAACATAAACTGCTAAGCACCAAGTTATAAACTAACCCCAAGAATCCCCACATTGGCTTTATACATTTTTCGTTCTATAGATTTAACTTTTCTTAATAATTACAATAATTTTAGTTTCGTGAATTGTGTGCTTATTTCTGGATATTTGTGTAAATGCCGAAATATAAAGGAAATTTAACGAGGCGATTCTTACGTGCGACCAAAATAAAAAATTCAAAATTGCCCTGCAAAAATACTTTAAAATCAAAGGTATACGGTGAGCTTTTTCGACACGGTCTATACTACAGGCTTTTGCAAACTTAATTATGGAGGACTTGGGCCACTTGAAAAGTAGCGGAGATCGGTAAACTTTTAAGTCAAAAGCGTTAAAAATTGCAATTTACAAAATTTTAGTGTTTTTAAAGAGCCATAAAACTTTTTCTTGCCAACAATAAATAGTACTCGCACAAATGAATCACCTGTGGCAATCTGGAGGGCTATTCCATGCATCGAATACTGTTGCCTGAACTTGCGGAATTTCATTTAAAGCTGCCCACTTTTGTTGCAATACATTTCTGGACCTCAAACTCTTCCAAATTGCTTTTCAAACTCTGTAAATTTTCTACTCCACAAAGCTTTACTTTTTAAATCGATCAATTGCATTTCTAGATATCCAGTATCAATTCCAAATGGCTCAATGAGGATTTCATTACTATGTATTTATTTGACAGAATTTACTCCGAATGCTAGAACGGTTTTGTTGGATTTGTCACCAAAGTCATCTTTAATTTTTATGACTGAATATCTTCTGCAAAAGAAATTAATTTTACTTCAAAACAAACCAATTCTTCTAACAAAACATACGCTGGGTTTTCCTTTCCTTGCAGTTTTACATTCAGCTCATTTAATTTCGCTGCGCTATCCACCATAAAGTAAAATTTGTGCAACATTTTTTCATGTGAAAAGAATATTTTCATGGCCGTTGACCCCGTGCCACCGAAGGAGCTGCTTACATCTATCGAGTCTAATTTTCTTCAAGCGTATTGTCAAAAGATGACCAGTTGAGCGACGGATGGTTGTCATGTGGAGATCATCTCCAATTAGTCTTGACATAGATGTGGTCGATACATTCATTTCCTTGGACATTTTTCTACTCCCTAAGAGGATCTCTGCGAAATCTTTCTCGAAAGGCTTTTATGGCTGCGCTGGTTCAAAACACGCGAGGACGACCACATTTTATTCCGTCTTTCATTAAGACATTTTTGGCAAAAACGATTTATCGTGCGGTAAACAACATTCTCGAAATATTAAGTTTTTTCAGCATTTTCTTTAGCTCCCCACTCCATAGTTAACAAGCGAAATTTGCTACGAAAGTGAGCATAATTTATGAGTAGACAATGCGTACGAATAAAAGCAATAAAAACGGAACTTTTTTCTGCCAATTCTTTCTCGGCGTATACATTGTAAAATTTGTCAAAGAATTTATGGCAAGACCGAGTAGCATGTCACACCTCGTACTCAATTTAGCGAATACCCTTATTAAGTGCTGCCGGGCTTAGTCTGGAACTTCCAATATGTGTCAGCTCGATCAGTTCAATTAGCTACTGGGTAACGCGAATGCATTGCATTACTGTTGCGACATATGTATGTATGTAGGTATTTATTTATTTACGTATGTTGCTATTTTAGCAGCTGAATCTTGACACTTTTGCTAAACCCAAATGGATTCTTAATGGCTCACAATGGCGGTTTTTTTCTCATTTTCACATGTGAGCACCTTATCAGCCACCTAATAGTTTAAGCGAATGTGCCGCTTCCATAGTCTAACGACATGCAATGCATAGGTAGATAAAATAAAATAACGACAAATAGAGACTGCACCTGAAAATGGAATAATTTTGTTTTCGTTTTCAGAAATCGAAAGTGATTATTAAGCGACCTTGGTGAAAAGCTAATGCATAATTTTTTAAATATACAGGTGAGGAGGAATGGCTGCCGATGTGAGGGCTCACTTGGTCAATGAATCAAATTTTTTCTTTAAGATGTCATACAGGGGAAAACAACAGAGAGGGAAGGAACGAGTGGAGAGGAAAGATAAAATGGAGTTTTGATTAGAGGATGACGACCAAACGGTGTCTAATTACATTGGCGTTAACCGCTTCAAGCAGCTGATGAAATTTACCAGGTGCGTGATATTTAAATCTGCTATATCCGCAAGTGTAGCCAATTGAGAGCCCAAAGGCCTGAATCTTATTTTCCAACTCATCCTCCAGACAGCTTCTGCAGAAATGACTTGAAACAATCTCAAGCCCCACCGCATGCACACCTAACGAACAATGCACGATAAGGACACCTATCAAATTCGAGAGTTGCGGCTTTGTTAGCCTTAAAGGCTCACTCGAGCGCGTCCGATCTATCCGCGGTCAGAAGGATCTCGCACCTTGCACGTTTGTACACCAGCCTGTAGAGTTGACGCGATGCTCGTCCTCCAGAAAAAGACCACAGGCTCTCATTTCATGATGAAACGGTCTCGCAAGTCCTCTATCTAACCATCTCATCAGCTCAGCAGTTTCCCTCTATGCCACTGTGATCGGGAACCCAAATGAGCCTAATATCGAAGTTTTTGGTCTGCCAGTCCTTTTTCCATCCTCGACAAAAACAGTTTCATCAAATTTTTTCACCAACCTCTGAATTGTCGAGTCAAGTCCACCAAAAATCACGAATTTTTAGATATGTTGTTCTTAAAGTTCGACCATTTTCATGACATATATGTATATATATATACATATAATGGGCACCAATATATATATATATATATATTTATATGTAAGTATATTTATATGTAAGTATATTTATATTTACGGCGGCCGCCGTAGCCGAATGGGTTGGTGCGTGACTACCATTCGGAGTTCACAGAGAGAACGTAGGCTCGAATCTCGGTGAAAGACCAAAATTAAGAAACAATTTTTTCTAGTAGTGGTCGCCCCTCGGCGGCAATGGCAAAACTCCGAGTGTATTTCTGCCTTGAAAAAACCACCTGCCGTTCGGAGTCGGCTTGAAACTGTAGGTCCATCCATTTGTGTAGGGACACAGCCCTATTAGAAAAAAACTTTATTGTCAATTGGTGTTTCATGCACGGAGATTCGAAACTATGCACTTCCGCATGGTAGTCACGCACCATTCGGATTAATTGATTAAATTGAAGTGGGATGGTCACACTTTACGCAAAGAAGACGCTAGCATAGCAAAGAAGGCAATGGAATTGAGCCCACTCGTAGCTAGGGGAAGAGCGCCTGGCTGGCCAAAGGAAATCTGGGAAAGAACGGTGAAGACATTATCCAGAAATCGGACGAGATGGCGCGTAGGTGCTGTTGGTGCCCTTATTCCGCTAGGAGTTCAAGGAAATAATAATCTACATGTTAAAAATATTCGCAATATTTTTCATGCCAAATTTTCTTCTTAAATTTTTTATAAAAATTCCAAATTTTGTACAAAATTCACAAAAATTTAACAATGTCCTATAAATTGGCATAAAAACTTAACTAAAAATTTTGTGAAACCTACTGGGTATGCAGTTTTATAGCCCATTAAATTTTAATATTAAAAGGTTTAACTTTTAGTCGGTCAAAAATTGCGTCATTATTGATCGAAAATTATAGAATCTCAAAATTTGTTTGTTAAAGCTCAGTGATTATGGTACTGTTAGAAACAGATATCCATTTAAAACCTTTTTTCAATAACATAAGTGACAAATAAAGCTCAAACTCTTTTAACATAGAACCAAAACTTTCATGTTTATTGCTCAACGAAATCAGAGCTTATAGCATTTTATTATCATCCATAATTCGCTGCGCATATATCCTGTATAATACGATCTCTCATTTCCCATAGTAATATCCATACGGTGCATAATAGTTATCATAACCACCATAATTATAAGGATAACCACCAGCATATGCATAAGGATATGCCGGATTTGCTGCACCTGCACCAAAATAATTATTGGACACATTTTTTACTGGCATCGCAGATGTATTGGCTGCAGATGTTGCAGTTCTCCTTCTCTCCGCAATAGCGCTTATCAAACTAGCCACAATCACGCCAATATTATCGTTGGACCCCAAATTGGTCAAAAGCAGGGTAAGCAATCCATTAGCACCAAATAGACCAGCTCCAGTACCTACTGCCGCCGCGCCACCGGTAGCATTACGCAAATTCGGGAATAAGAGTCCAAGCGTGCGCCCTTCATTGAGTGGTTTCATAAATGTTGTGGTTGTCGGTGAGGCATTTAGCGCGGAGGTAGTTTTTTTGTGGGAGTTGCCTGAAGCAAAGACAGACGGCCGTTTGGGTCCTTTTTTTACGCTTAGCACGCTTTTCATTGTTGTTGGTGTGGTTGTTTGAAACGATACGCTATCCATTGTTGTGGTTGTTCTTATTGTTGTTGACGACTTAACTCTTCCTACCATTACTTCGGTGACATTTGCTCTGGGATTTTTCATTGTGCCTGCCGCATTACCGACATAATTCACAATTAACAATTCTGCCACGCAAATAATTGAAAAATATAACAGCATTGTTGTTTATTTTATTTGCTTTCTTTGTTGTTATAAGAAGCCGTCGTTGCACACTTTGGACCTATTTTATTTAAGCAATAAAATCTAATTAATTGCGGGCACTTATAATTAATTTCACACACTCACACACATACACATAGTCTTGAATAGATATTATTTAAATTTTATGGAATTTTGAAGGAATAAAATAATAAAATACTCGCCTTATGCAGAATACAAAAACTCCTAATGAAGGTGAGAGCTGCCTTAAAGCTGAATAAGTGACAAAGAAATTAACGTTTAAAGAGGCTAAACTTGGCCGTATGAAGCAACGATGTTATACTAATTTGCATATTAATGAATCATTTGTTGCTAAAACATAAGTCATTGAGTGCTGAGTGGAACCGAACTTTATATACCCAGTGTATGTTTTCGATTTGTCATAGTACGAGAGCTGCCTTTTATATTTTGCGCCTTTGCAACACAGCGCGTGATCAGCTGTTATTCGAAATTTCTTTGGAAAATTTGGTATTTTTTATTATAAACTTAAATATGACATTTTCACTTACGGAAAAAAGTAATCTCGCCGAAAATATGGAATTAACTAGTGAATATTTTCGAGCAATGATTTACTATGATTTTCGACGTGCATTATCGAGACAGGAGCGCATAGATCAACTTAGTTCGACTAGTGGCGTTGAAGCACCAAACTTCACAATGTGAAACGCTAGTAATACACGGGCTGAAAAGTATCGGGCCTAACACATAGATGGCACTAGTTTTATTGCAGTCACCTCTTTTTCAGTTAGTACCAACCTTTCATAATATTTTATTCATTAGTTCGTGAGATATTTTGCTAAGAGTGACGCTACTTTTGCTATTTTCCAAACAATGGGGCAAAATAATTTCGTGTTTTAATTTTACAGTGCTTCTTGCTGGGAAAAAATACTGTTCAAGAAAAGTGATATTGAAAAGTTAGAGCGGCGCTGGAATGATTGTGTTGTTCTTGATGGAAATTACGTTGAACGTTTGAACAAAAAAACCTGCTTTCTTTGTTTAGCCCCGAACTTTTCAGCCTATGTGTTATAATAGTTTTCAACGTTTCCGTCGATTTTTTCACGATGCATTTCGTGAAAGCCGTCCAAAAACGGTTGTTGTACCACAAACAATCGATGTTGTGTGTCAATTGATAAAGTCCTGGAAACAGTAATTGTATCCATCCGGCCCATACAGATTGATCTTCGTTTCGGCACTAAATAAAGGGTGATTTTTTAAGAGCTGTAGGAAAGTTTTTCAAAAAAAAAACAAGTAAAATTCAGAAAAATGCATGAAATTTTTATTTAAATCGATAGTACAGCTCATATAATTTAATGTTTGAAGATTATATCATGCAAATGTTGACCGCGACTGCGCTTCAAATGGTCCATCCGCTTAGTCCAATTTTGGCATACTCTTTCCAATGTTTCGGCCGGTATCTGACATATAAATGCTTTAACGTTGTCTTCCAATGCGTTAATTCAAGCAGGTTCGTCTGAATAGACATGAGCTTTAACATACCAAAATAATCTAAAGGCGTTATATCGCACGATCTGGGTGACCAATTGACAGGTCCCGAACGTGAAATAAAATGTTCACCGAACTCGCCTCTCAACAAGTCCATTATCGACAATTCGGCTTATTTACGTACCCATTGATCCAAAAATGAGCTTCGTCGTGAACACAATTTTTCGACTTTAAACTTTCTTAACAGAACACGCATTTTTATAATAAAATTCAATGATTTGCAAGCGTTGTTCGTTTGTAAGATTCATGGTTAAATTATAGACCAAACTGAAGATGTTTGACAGTGAAACAAAACACGAAACGTGCGTCAGCTGTTTACACCAACTGTTTAAAAAGATAATAGCTAAAAAATCCCCCTTTACTACTTCTTCCCATTCACCGGGATCGTTATTTGTAACAGAACTCCAAGCCATTTGGTCCCTTACAAAATCAAGGCTCCATTCTTTGCGAAATTTATTCAAAGATGGCGTGTTTTTTTTTTGATATTTGTTATGCTTCAGATGAGGTGCTTTTAGAAAAGCCATTCGAAAGGTGGATTTCTTGGCTGCAATCTGTGCTATTTCTTTAATTTTTGCTGTTGGAAGGGTAGAATTTGATGCAATCTTAAGGATTTTGTAGGTTTCCTTCGGTGTCAAGGCCATTAACATACAGTTCCGCCTTTGCAGTTTTTACCATCGGAGGCACCTTGTTTGCACCTTTCTGCTTTCCTATTGTATTAGATTTAAGACGTTTTCGACTAAACGCAATGAATGCTTAGAAAACGATGCCTTTCCATAGCTTACAACAAGGGTGTAAGTGTCAATTATATAATATATATATTTCGTATTTTATTACCACCAATGTGAGAACGACGCTTGTAAATTGTATCAGTCAAAATAATTCTCAGCGAAACTACTTTCAATTTTTTCGTGATGGGTTGTAATACCTCTAGATAGGGATGAAAAACACATACTCTTTTTGAAATAAAGTTTCTACCGAAATAAAGCACCCACCGTGCCTGCTATACCCAAGTCTGTGCAAAAATTTCGTGAGGTTGACTTGATAGTGGACTACGCTCACGGCCTCCGCCATTGTACGGTGCGCACTGGTGAGAATATAGGTAACGGTACCGAGAATGTGTGACTCAGTTTTGGAACATGGTCTTACTTCCGATTGCAACAACTCAACATTTCGTAATACATCAACCTAATTCAATACACAAATACTTCACATTGTTCACTTACAAAACACAATGAGCTCAGAAATTGAAAACACACGATCCACACTCCACTTATTTGAGATTTTCAGTTAAGGCCTTAGGGCAGCTCAAAATGAGCGACGATTTTGCCCGAAAATTCATCTCGGCGGGCATATTTACAAGCAAAACATATGAGGATCGGAAAGCCCGCACATGATCGTCGAGAAGCCAATGCATTTTCAGAGATTGGCAGTTTGGTGCGGATTTTAGAACCGGGGTCCATTTCGGTCATAGAGAGCGCTACAGAGGCCCGACAAACGATTTTGTGTGGCTGGAAATTGAAGACATGAATTTGGACGAATCACGCCACACAGCGCATTCGTCCTCCTCGGATCTGCCATTTGGCGCCTTAGAATTTTTTTCGTAATAATCTGTCGGCCCTTGACATTTAAAATTTCATGCGTCGCGTTTTTTGTGTAGCTCTTTCTGACAACGATCAAAGTTTCGGACTAGCAAAGCCAGTAAAGCAAGCATTTGGCCAACACCGTAACCACCATTCTCCTCGTAAAGAGTCAATCTTAAATAATTCTACCACTTTCTAAGTCATTTGAGACAAACACAGAATTTACCACAGTCTACAAGTGGACTATTATTTCATAAGACTTAAATAAGTAAATAAATAAATTGTAACCTCAATCTGCAAAGGTGTAATGCTCCATTGAGTTGAGTAAATAAATATAATTATTTGCGTTACGGCAGCCACCGTAGCTGTATGGGTTGGTGCTTGACTACTATTCGGAAGTGCGCGGGTTCGAAAACCCGGACACGAAACACCAAATAATAGAAAAGGTTTTTTCTAACAGCAGTCGCTCCTCGGGAGACAATGGCAAACCTTCGAGGGTTCGGAGTCGACATAAAACTTTAGGTTCCTTCATTTGTGAAAAAATATCAAAACGAAGACCACAAATAAGAGGAGGAGTTCTGCCAAACTCAAACTCCCAATATACATTCTGTCAAAAAAAAAATACCGGAATTGTTCATTCAAAAAGCGCGCGTTTCACATATGTCTACATTTTTTTTCGCTGGAATGTTGGTACAACTGTCCTCTATAGTGTCGCAGAGTTTGAGTGTGATCTGTCGATTAGCTTGTTTTTGGCATTTAATTATATCAGTCAACCGCAAAATGTGCTCTGCGATTTTCACTATGAATAAAAATATCGAACAAAGAACTAGTCTTCAATTTTATTTTTTGAACGGGACATCGTGTGGCGAATCGTTGAAAATGTTGCAAAAAGCCTATGGCGAGTGTGATTTATCAAAAACACAGGTCTACGAGTGGTATAAGGCTTTTGCAGAGGGCCGAGAAGTCGCTTAAGATTTGCCCCGATCTGGTCGCCCATCAACGGATGAAAACGTTGACAAGGCCAAGCAAATGGTGCTGAAAACAGGCGACTGAATGGCGCTATTCACATGGATCGAAATCCAAAAATCTACGTCAAAGTCGGTCAAAAGTATTACTCGTTTTCTTTGATTATCATGGGGTTGTGCACTTGGAATCTCGGTTCTACGGTAAATAAAGACTATTTCAGAGAGAATGTGCGTAGGAAATGGCTCAATTTGTGGAAAGAAAACTCATGGATCTTGCACTTGATAACGCACCGTCTCACAAGGCGCATATTGGGAACACTTTTTTGACCAAAAACTCGAAAAATATCTTTGAACAACCACCGTATTCACCGGATATAGCCCCCTGTGACTTTTTCCTTTTCTTAAAACGTAACTGCCACTCCGCGGACGTCGATAGAGGCCATTGCGGAGAATTCGCTGAAGGAGCTGAAGAATATCTTTTTAAACGCGTTTAGGTAAAGGGTGCTTTGATGAGTGGACTAATCGTTGGCATATGTGTATTGTTTCGAAGGGATCCTATTTTGAAGGCGACAAAATAAATTTTGATGATTAAAGAAATATTTTACGTTTTATTGAACAATTCTCGGTACTTTTTTGACAGAATGTAAAAGAACTGGATTCTGCTGAGGTTCTTTGGTTCCCTTGGGAACCTATAGTTCGGTGTTTCTTTTTATTGCGCACATAATTAAACGCTTGTCACGTATATTAAAATTTTATTTGGTGCACTTCGGCATTTATTTTGTATCCGATTTTCATAAACGCAGCGCTCATTTGTATTTCGCTCTGTTGCATTACTCAAATTAGCTAATTTAGCAATTTTTCGCTCCAATTTTCCAGTTTTAAATGATTTATGCCTGATTCCCGCTGTTCAATAGTCGCACGGTGGCTCAATTTTTGCAGTTAAATGTAACATAAAACAATAAACCAAAAAAAAAAAAAAAAACCGTCGACTCGGCCGCTGACCCTCGCCCAGACAAGCGCGAGCATGAAATTACTTGTGAGCAAAATTCTTCCTATGCAACTGCGTTTCCTGCCAGCCGGAATTTCTGTGAATACTACTGTACTTGCTATGCTTGTAAACGATTTGAGTAAACATGTATTTATTAACATATAAAAAATTTAAATTGCGACTATTTTTCATGTTATTATTACCTAAACTGTTAAATTGAAACTGCACGAAATAAGCTGTGCCCTGCCCCTGCATGCCTCAAAGAACGTATATTTTCATTGCTACACAGCGTAATGATTATAAAAAATTAAAACTCGCAACATAATTATCAAACATAAATTTTTTTGATATTACTCATAGAGGTTAAACTCTCCGATAAAAACAATTCTTACATGAAATGCTAAAATGTAGTTTTTACATTCGTCACAACACTGTTTTGCACAAACGAGAAAGAGGAAGCAAATGCGGGTTTGTCCGAAAAACAAACAATGCGACTAAACAAAAAATCACCGGCTATCAAAGCTTCTTTGCGCTCTCTTGCTTACTCACTTTGCGACACTTCAAGATACAGGCAGTATAAAGTGCGCTTATCGCTTAGTGCAAGCCGCAGTTATATGGCAACCGGCCGCGGAACAGCATCTTCAATAACAATAAGCCAGCTTCAGCAACAACAACAACAACGGGGCAAGCAAAGTAAGAGCAATGCGGACACACCTTCAGTATGAACGTCACAGAAGCGGGATTGTCTTATCAGCTCTATTGTTGCTGACATTGAGCGCGGCCACACCGGGAGGACAGCCAACAAGTTTCGAGCAGCTGTTCTCAATGGATCCAAATAATGCGGTAAGCAAGGCGTATTTCAAAATATTAGCCGGCAAAAACGTTTTGTTCGACACATTTAATCGGAGATTTTTTCCAACAATTCTTTACCTTTTTGCGCTTCTTTGCCTTTGCAGACCTTCACTACACTTTGCGATGATGCGCTATTGCGGAATGTGGCGCAACAGGTTACTCAACTTAAGGCTTCAAGTGAGAACGTCCACTTACTGTTGGACACATATAATTTGAGGTGAGTGTCCTCTGTATAAAGGCAGTTTTATATTGTAATATACATACATATGTGCATATTTAATTGCTTGGTTTCCTTGCAGATTGGATTACATTAAACATTTGTTGGATGAACGTTTGCCGGCGGTCAAGTCATCACCTCAATGGATTGATGTGCGCGTACATGGCGAGGAACAGGGTGGCGCATCCACTCTGTCCACGCAATCCTCCGCTGGTGGTATAAATTTTCCAGGCATCAATACTCAGGCCTCTGCAAGTGGCGGAAACTTGCCTGCGCCCAGCAGCTCGCAATCCTCTGCAGGCGGCGCAAATATTTTGCCAACTGTTGCCGAATCATCCTCGGCAGGTGGTTCAAATCAACTGGCTAACAACAATGCAACACCTGCAGCCAATGCACAGGCATCCTGTGCACCTGCCTTATATAGCGCTCCTTGTCTCTATCCCAGTTCAAATTTACCGAGTACATGTGAAGAAGCGTTCACACGTGCGGGCGCTAACGCCAAGAGCGGCATTTATCAACTTTATCTACCCGATTCGGGATTGAAGTTATTCTATGTCTACTGTCTGCAGGACGCAAATGGTGGCCCAGCTTGGACTGTGGTGCAGCGCCGCCAAGACGGCTCCATTTCCTTCCATCGCGATTGGCATGAATATCAAGCAGGATTTGGAAATTTGTATGGCGAGTTCTTTATCGGCCTGGAGCGTTTGCATGGATTGACACATGCGCGCCTCAATGAGTTGTGGGTGCAGATGGAGGATTTTGAGAATGTGACGCGTTACGCACGCTATGAGAACTTCGCTATCGGCGATGAGCATGAATTGTATGCATTAAATGTGTTGGGCAAATTTGAGGGCAACGCTGGTGACTCTTTGCGTTCCAGCCAAGCACAAAAATTTAGCACCAAAGATGCAGATCATGATATGTGGGATCGCAATTGCGCAGTCGAGTATACTGGGGCATGGTGGTATAATGCGTGCCATGATAGGTGAGTGTTTTTAGAGAAAAAAAATATATTAAATTAGAATTTTTTTCTATAAATTAAGTATAAATACATTTCAAGTACTATTTCATTGGGTAAACTCGCCTTTGGTTTTTTCGATACAATTTTTTATTGTACATATACACACCTAATTCGGTTTTTACACGGTCTTTTTTACACGGTTTACGGAACCAATTTATCGTGTAAAAACAGAATAAGGTGTAGTTATATATAATTTTTTTGAAAATGCCATCTTTTTTAATAAAAAAAAAACATCTTATATTTCCAGCAATTTAAATGGTCAATATTTGCGTGGCAAATATAGTAAGGACAAGTATGGCAAAGGCATTGATTGGACTCACTGGCATGGCCATGAATACTCGTTGAAATATGTGCACATGGCTATAAGGCCAGTACCATGAAAGATGAAAGCCTGAAAAGAAAATCAAAGTAATACTCGTAATAGTTGAACGGCATAAATATACACTTACATATACTCGTCAATTTCTTAATTCAAATACAATGAAAGACTTACTTATACAAACAAAAAAGGAATATAAGAAACACAAAAATATTTTTTATTTTTCAATAAATGCACTTATACGAATTATAGTATATAATACTTATATATTATATAGTATATAATACTTTTAAAAATTTGTGTATCTTATTGCTTTTTATTTAGACGAGCCTTAGTATATACTTATGTATTGAGCTCACAAATCGTCGCCGGCTTGTTACTGTAGACCAATGACTTCACATAACCCCAAAACGGGCTTGTTAAATGGACCGTAAAATGGCCGTAATGCTCTTAAAGCAGCAGCAACAGAACGATTATTTTCATAAAAAATTTGAACGATTTGCAATCGTTGCTCAAGTGTGTAGCGTTCCATGATGAAATGTATAATAATGAAGTTTACAAATGACAAGCGAAAAATAAAAAATATTGCGTCGTTCGCCCTCCCTATCGGAAAAAAGTTGAAGCGCACCTATTGAAAAACCCTATATGTATTTAGACTCACAGCTAAGCTGCTCTTAATTAAATTCAGGCATCTTAATCTTCGCGTGTCGTGTGAAGTTGCCTGTCTCCCATCGGTTGCTTCACCAGATGGCGGAGTGGAGAATGCTCGGCAGGGTAAGAAATAAAATACCACTCGCGGACCAAAACAGAGGTGTAGGTTAGGATGTCCCGAAATATTTTTTTTTAGTTTTTCTAAACGCAAGACCTCTTAAAATTTGTGTAATTAATTGTAGATTCCAAAAATAATTTTTAAATAAAAATGAAATTATATCTTCAGGTCTCTACCGATCTTCAAACTTTAGAATATTTTACCTTTTTTTGTAATTTTTCGCATTTTTTAATTTCGCTGAACTGAATTGAATATACAAAAATATTAACTTTTTTATTACATTCAAGTATAATGTAAACATAATATTTTAATTCGCATGCATTGACAAGTTCCCAATCACTAAATCTTTGCTAGGTTTCAACCTGCAAATACCCTCAATTTTCAACATAATTCGAAGTGTTTCTTACCTTAACTAGGGAGTGTTTTCTTCAAAGCCACTCAGTTTCTTGTGTCGTTAAAGTGCAGTTGCGATTGTTTTATTTTTAAAAGTGGATTAAATAATGAGTTTGAGGCGTAGTGAAACTACTTGTGCTATATTGGGACCTTACGAAGAACTTGGCGATCGACAGCTACCAACCATAAAGGACGTCATTAAATATATTTTATTCGTAAAACTTGATCTAAAATTGAAGTACAATGGAAAAGATCCATCAAATTCAGATACATTTGCGATTGTTTCTGAAAAAATATGCGATATTTGGACCAAAGCTTCGATTCCAATCGTAACAAAAGAACGAATTATTCAATTACAAAAACAACATTTCGAAAAATATCTCCATTTAAAAAGATACCCCAAAAACAAAAGAAGTGATAGCTATGAAAATAAACTGAAATGTTTCTCAGTGTTATCAGAAAAACTCTTCGACGTTGCTGCTTGTAAATGCACTTCTTTCAAATTTTGTTCATGTTTAAAACCTAAAAAAGTTCCCATCAATGAAAGAAATTTTATGTTGGCGGAATTGATAAGAAGGAAACGACTAGATTAATGAAACGACAGCAGAGACAAATAGAAGAATCAACAAGGGCAACAAAAAAGTTCTGTTCTACTCAAGAAACCTATTCGGACTCAGCCTGTTATGAAGATGCGATGAGTGAATCTTGTCTGGAAATAAATCCGATATTAGAGGGATCATCGACCAGCATGCCCTCAGTAGAGGCGCCATCAACTTCAACGGCAAATCGAAACACACTGCCGTTGCCTACCGTGGCTAAGGTCTGTGACAGATACGGCTTATCGTTGCGATCTGCTGCGGCTGTAACTTCGGCGGTTTTGGCAGACGTTGGCTTGGTTTCTACCAAAGAGTTAACTCTGGTTATTGATAAAAACAAGATCCACAGAGCGGTATCTAAAGCCCGGACCGAAGCCTCAAAAGATATTGGAAGCACCCATCATAAAAAGCATTTACTTTGATGGACGTAAGGACAAGACTCTGATAAATGAGAAAATAGGGAATCGCTACCGTCGCAAAGAAGTTTTAGAAGAACACGTCTCAGTTTTGGCTGAACCTGGATCAATTTATTTAGGTCACACAACGCCGAATCGTGGGACTGGGAAGGAAATTCAGATTTCGATCACAACTTTATTAGAAGGACAACGTTGGAAGTTAGATGACCTGATTTGCGTGGGATGTGACGGAACTGCAACTAATACCGGTTGGAAGGGTGGCGTGATTCAAAATTTAGAGCAATATTTAAAACGGCCACTCCAATGGTGTGTTTGTTTACTTCATGCTAACGAATTACCGCTTCGTCATCTATTTTCTACTTTAGATGGTCCCACTTCTGGGCCTAAAGAATATTCTGGACCTATCGGAAAACAATTAGTTGGCTGTGAAACTAAAACCCCCGTGTCTTTCTGTGCGGTGGCTGGTAATTTGCCTGACTTGCCGAGAAATGTGATCGATGATCTTAGTACAGATCAAAAATACCTTTATCAGATGAGTAATGCTGTATCAACTGGTTTCTGTGCTCCTGAGCTGGCAAACCGTCAACCTGGAAAAATGGCGCACTCGAGATGGCTTACTACTGCTAATCGTATACTCAGACTTTATATAAGTACTCTTCAGTACTCAGTACTCTCGATTTCTGCCAGAAAATTTGAAATCTGTTGTGGATCCTGTTATCGAAAGAAACGCCTTTTATGCGCACGCAGAAAACCTACATGTCAGTATGTTATTTGATGAGAGGGATCACATTCGGGAGCTGGCATTACAGAAAATAATAACAGCTAGAGAAAATGAATCTTCAACAAAACTCAGAATATTCAGGCCACCAAAACTTAACTTCTCGGCCCGAGATTACACTGAAATGATTCTATGGGACGAATGCCTAACTACAACACCCCCTGTTCTTCGTCACATTTCAGACGAGGAGCTAAAAAACATGGCAAAAGATAAGATCTTGGAAATCGATGACTTTCCTTGTCATACACAATCAGTGGAAAGGTGTGTAAAACTGGTAACAGAGGCCTCACCACGTGTAACTGCCGCAAGCTCTAGAGATGGTTTCATTAGAACCAGGCTACAATCTCGAGCAGAAATGCCAAATTTTGGGCACAAAAATCTTTTTAAATATTAAGATTCTTTTATTAATTGACCGCTTTACTTCGTTTATTTTATTTTATTGTTCTGTAGTTCACTAATTTGCATAATAAACTAGCTTATGAATTTAACTTTTGTTTTATTTTCGGCATATGGTTCATTCTTGTAAAAATGTAAGATTTAATAAAATTTAACGTTCTGTAGAGCCCTCAAGATAATATGTAATTCAAATTATGATATTCGTAATCTGTGTAAACTTACGCAAATTTTGACAACTCTTGCGTTTGGATATCTTGAAAAATAAAAAATTTTATATATTGACGGGACACCCTAGTAGGTGGTTTGTTTAACTATCACCAAGCTAGGATAGGCGGGCTAGCAACCTACTTATTCGAATCTTAATTGCTAACGAATCATCAAATTCACAGCCTCGAATAAATAATTCGTTTATCGAAACATTTGCAACAAACTGATGAAAAAAGCTTATGGCGATGATGGTCTGTTTCGTACCAGAGTTCATGAGTGATTTAAACGTTTCATAGATGGTTGTGAGGACATAAATGACAATGAACAGACGGACCGCCCAAAATTAGTAATCACTGAAAACTCCATCGAAATTGTCAATTTATCAAAAATGAACCGAAATCATCGTTGAAATTTATGGAATATCTCCAAAACATCGACTTATTGCATTTTAACTGATCATTTGGGCTCACGAAAGGTCTGTGCACGTTTCATTCCGCACAAATTTACTGAGGACCGAAAATTGCTCAGAATTCAACATTCGAAAGGGCTCATTAAAAAGGCGAGAACTTCCTTCCTTTTCCAACATGAACCTGAAACTAAACATCAAAGTGCCGGATGGACGAAATCGTGTCAGACGAAAAAATCGTGTTTGGAGAAGTCAAAAATCAAGTCGATGCTCATTTGGTTTTACGATTCCAAGGGAATTCTCCACAAGGAGTTCGTGCCAACAGGCCAAACCGTCAATATAATTTTCTATCTTGGCATTTTGAAGCGTTTGTTGCATCGCATTCGTCGAATTCGCCCTGACTACCACGAAGGAGGAAACTGGCGTTTATTGTATGATAATGCACCATCCTATCGATCCACTCTTGTGACTGATTTTTTGACTAGAAATCACATTTTAACCATCAATCACTCACCGCATACGCTTGGTATGGCTCCCTGTGACTTTTACCTATTCGGAAAATTGCATTTGGCCATGAAAGGAAGCGTCCGTAGAACATCCATAGAGGCTTGTACCGACATCCTGAAGGACATTCCGGTCAATGGCGTGAAACACTCTTTCGGAAAGCTTTTAGATCGTGCAAAACAGTGTACCGAGGCCAGATGGGACTATTTTGAATAAATAAAGTCGAAGTTATCAGAACAAAGCTCCTGTCATTTCTATTTCAGCTCAGTCTTGTTTATTTTGGGCTTCACCATGTAAACTTTGTAATTGTGGTATCTCATTCTATTTTCTTCTTAATTAGCATGCAACATAGCAATTCCAACGCAATGGAGGGCTTTCTCGATTGCTGGTCAAAACGTCATATGCTGAACTAATTAGGACAGAAAGTTTTAATAACAAATGTCACTGTGAATACCCTTACTGTACTTTTATTTTAGAGCTTCCTGTTTGGATGATAATAAAATTAATAGGACAATAAAATCAGGTAAAAAAAATTTCCGTTTTGTTGCCCAGTGTATTTCGCACAAATATCCTTCTTAGTGCTACAAAATTAGTATAAAAAATTTAAATTTTGTTGAACAGCGTATTTTGCACTAAAAGCCTGTCTAGTACTACTAAAATAGCATAAAACACTTAAATTTTGTTGACCAGTGTATTCCTGCTGTGTACTAAAAAATTAGCATAAAAAACGAGATTATGTTGACCAGTGATTTCCTACTTAGTTTGGCCAAACAAGCATACAAACTTAAATTATGTTGATCAGTGTACTTCGCAAGAACTTCCTACTTAGTATTACCAAATTTGTGTAAAATGTATATTAAATCTCGTTGAACAATACACGAAATTCTAACCAAATTTATGCAAGAAACTAAAATTTTGCTGACTAGTGTACTTCGCACGAAAGTCCTACTAAATATTACCAAATACGTATAAAAAATTAAAATCTTCTTGATCAGTGAATTATGCAAATTTATATAAAAAATTTAAATTTTGTTGACCAGTGTACTTCGCACGAAATTCCTAATGAGTATTATCAAAATTGTTTAAAAAAATTTGAAATATGTTCACCAGAGTACTTCTAGTGAAATTCCAAATTAGCATACTACAAATTTAATTTTGTTGGACAGTGTATTCCTATTGTGTATTGAAAATTTGCATTAAAAACCAGACATTTTGTTGTCTAGTGAAAGTGATCAGTTAGCGAAATTACTACAGAGAATTACCAAATTAGTAAACAAAAATTTAATTGTGTTGACCAGTGTACTTCACGCGTCTACATTGTATATCATATGCATATGACTACAAGTACTAAAAAAATATATGTATTTACATATGTATGTTTATGTATGTACTTATGTATACCGATTTGCTATGTGTTCCACTCAGCACTGTAGTGATTACCTTTTTTTACTTAAGTGTTGTTGTAATGCATTGAATATGAACATATGAATATGAGTATGTATAAGTACAAGTTACAAACACACATACGAACATCGAAAGCTTTCAACTGACAAACCAAATATTCGACGCTATGTATGCTAGTGTGTATTTACATATATATTATACACACATACATACATATGTCAAAAGCGCATACATGCGTAAGTATGCATGTAATGCTTATGTTATGTTGACTGTCAGTGTCATCAAGATTGTTTGCGTTTCGCTGCTTGGGACTGCGTTAAGTCACAACTTGCAATATTCTTTTTTCGCAATTCGCAGAAGTACAAGTGTGCATGTACATATTTGTTGTTATTGTATTAGTATATACAACATTTCCCACGAAAAAGTACTCACATTTTTTGAAATGAAAGCAAAACCGCTTTCCAATTGAAAATAATGGTAATCTTCTAAATCGCTCGAGATTAGTAGTACTTTGGAGGGAAGCGGAAGTTCAAACATAAAATTCTATGTACTAAGTAAGTGTAATATGTACATACGTACATTTGCTTAAGTTTTACGCCAAAAAATACTCTTCTCAGGAGGAAAATGTATTAAATTTTACGAATTCTGGGAAATGCCAAATACGAAAATGGGGGTATGCTTAACTAAAAATGAAACCCAAAACCAAAATAACAAACAGAACAAAATAGGACAAATACTAAAATTTATAGCAAGTTGCTGACGAGTAGAAGATTTTGAAGAGGGATATAGCCTTCCTTAGAGTTTAGTATGATACTTTATGGTGATGCTGTTAAAAGCTTTAAGACCTCGAACAATTAAAAGTAATATATGTGATTCCAAAGATCCAATAGCCTCCTCCAAATTCATGCATTTAAGGGACACTGGCTTCAAGGAAATGCACAGGCTTAGAGAATTTGAGGAGAGCGGATCTGGATTAGATTTGGAGAGAAAATTTTAGCCACAAAACTTACGAAATAAGTTTCGTATGGGTTTCGTTAAGATTTCATGTGATAAGGCACATTACAACGTGCATCAAAAATTAACTTGTTTTGTTGTCCAGCAAAAATTTCGTTTGCGCCTACTAAAGACCTAATAGAGTAATGCTGCATTTTCAGTCTTTCATTTTCTCTTCAATTTATTTTTTTAAAGGATTTTGACAGAGTTTGAAAATGACTAAATTAAAAAAAAAAAAGATTTTAAATACTTATATTCACTCAATGATATTCATATGGATGTAAAACGAGAGAAATTTTGTCATTTTTGAGAAATTCTATTAAAAAATTTTTCTGTTTATTTTCACCTGGAAAAATAAAGATTTTTTATACAATAGTATCCATTGCGTATACTTTATTTCATAGGAGGAAAGTTTAACTATTTTTTATTCAAAACTTGTTTTTTAATAGCTGGATATATCCTCTTTCACTTGATATTCATACTGACATGACATCGCAAACAAGTTTTATGTTTGATTACAAAAATGAAACCAGAAACATAATTTTTAATTTCAATCAAACAAATTAAGCTCACAAATAATTTTTATTCCTTCCCATTCTGTGTATCTCCTGCACTTGACAGAAAATGGCTACACCTCCTTGGTGGTATTGCCGTGCATCCAAATAAATTATGAAACAATAAACCCCAAAATGTGCTAAAATTTATATATACATATATACAGGGTCCGCCATATAACTTTACGGAATTCAAAATGCTATAAAAAAGAAACTACTCAATATTTTTCCAAACTGTTTTTTTATTTTGAAGTACAATCCTTCCGGTTAATGATGGAACACAACTTCATTCATATGGCCGCCCCGGCTAGCCATGCACCATCCCATACGATCGGTCCAATTTTTCAACACATTTTCGATTGTATGCGGCTGTATTTCAGCTATGACATCGTGTATGTTGTCTCCAGTGCATCAATTGTTGCTGGTTTGTTGGCATAACACTGGTCTTTGACGGCACCCCAAAGATAATAATCCACGCACGGTTTTTGGTCGGTCACGCGTTGGTTTGTCAATAAGCAACCCAGTTTCTCTTACTTTTTTCGCAAAGTAACGCACATTCGCTTCATTCGGTGCTTTTCTTCTTCCCATTGCCGTACGTAATTTTCGTACACATTCTGCAACATTACCATGATTTTCAAAGTAATGTCGCAATATTTCCCAGCGTCCTTTGAGCGTGTACACAACCATTTTCGTTCAGCGGATGAATAAAACTAATTTTCTGTCAAATCAGATGACAGCTAAGTGTTACCATTCTTCAAATAATACCTAGTTCAAATCCGTAACGATAGATGGCGGGCCCTATATATACAGAGAAACTTCTCCTAACGGACACTTCTAATAACCGGACACCTCCCTTGGGCGGACATTTTTTCATGCACCAAGTTTTAAGTGCATTTTTCAGAACAAATGCCCCTCTCTTATCCGGACACTCTCTTGGCCGGACGCAGACAGTCATTTATCATAAAAATAGACCAAAAACCTCTATTAAGCGGACGCGAACCTCTTATCAACTGACAAAGAGATTTCGTTTCATAATAAATCAGAGAAAAACCTCTCTTGAGCGAACGCGAACTCCCCTTGAGTGGACAAAACTTTACATACATAACAAGGCAAAACGTTCGTTACTGACTTTTAGTGTGGTTGTGTACACACATACGATGTGAGTAAATAAAAAAAGGGGACTCCCGTGTTTGTTGAAAATATTTTTTAAGGCGCATGCTTAGTTTGGTTTGCTCAGTTAAGTGTGTTCAGTGAAAGTGAAAAGACGTAAAACAGTGTCGCGGAAAGACGTAAAAAATTTACGAGATGTGTTACGAAAGGTTTTGTAGGGCCCGAAGCCAAAATGTTCCAATATCCGGACCAATAATTCAGGAAAAGGCTAGATATATCGCTTTAAAACAGGGTGTCAATAATTTTGTAGTCTCTAACGGCAGGTTACAAAAATGGCGAACCAGACATAATATAACTTTTCGGTACATTTGTGGTGAAAGTGCTGCTGTTGACATGCAAGATGTCAAGCAATTTTTGGAAAAACTACCATCAATGCTAATTGGATATGGCCCCAGGGATATTTATAACGCTGATGAGACAGGCCTTTTCTTTAGAGCTTTGCCAAACAAAACGTTGGCTCTAAAAAATGAGGTATGTCGAGGAGGCAAACTTTCGAAAGAGCGTCTGACTATCCTATTTTGTGCTAATATGGCAGGAGAGAAAGAAACACCATTTGTTATTGGGAAAGCTGCACGGCCGAGAGCGTTTGCGTCAATTGATATTAAAAAACTGCCAGTACATTGGTATTCAAATAAGAAGGCATGGATGACCCGTGAGGTGATGTCACAGTGGTTGACAGATTTTAACAAAAAAATGGAGCTGCAAAATAGAAAAGTACTATTATTTCTTAACAACGCGGCATCTCACCCACGTGATATGAGTTTGAAATATGTTGAGGTAATTTTTCTTCCCAGTAACACGACGTCAGTTTGCCAACCTTTGGATCAAGGAATTATCCAAAATTTTAAAATTCATTATCGAAACTTTCAAGTAAAAAATATCTTGGTTAGCATGGAGACAGCTTCGTCAAACAAAAATATAAATGTTTTAGAAGCAATACATTTTATAAAAGAATCATGGGTGAAGGTTCAACCGGAAACCGTGAAAAATTGCTTCCAGAACGCAGGTTTTGACAAAAATAACAATGTTTCTGCTGAATTCGAGCCCGAAGATGATTTGCCGTTAGCAACGCTTGCTTCTATTTGGGAATTATTAAAAACCCTTGGAGAGTCTAGTCACTCAAGTTGCGATGACTTCGTAACAGTTGATAATAATGTGTGGACCGAGAGCTCTGAGTTAGAGCTGGACGTTGTAATGGCTGAAAGTTTTGAAACGATTAATGATACTGATACTGAGAGCGTTCACGAAGAAGCTAGCCCAATTAACTCAAACGAAATTGCTTTGGGGGCTATTTCAAATTTGAAAAGATTTTGCAGCGAAGACCTGGTTGCTTTTGAATTGCTGCAAGAATTAGAGAGCCATATGCAAAATATTTTCCTTGTAAATAAACAACTCAATTTACGTCAATCGACAATTTCCCAGTTTTTTAAATAATCAAACAAAACATGCCTTGTTCTAAGTGAAATATTTATTTTTCTTTTTGTTATTACTTTATATGAGATATCCTTCGCGATGGCAGACACCTTGCCGTGGTGCGGAGGCTTAGTCGAATCACTAACCAGACCTTACCAATGGATGATAGTGTTGTCACTTAAATATATCCCAGTATTGGGCGAATGCACTTCACTCCCTTGGTTCGGGCTGCTTTTTGAACGATGACCAAGCTCTGCCCTGGGTCGGAACAAGGTGTTATACGACCCGTGCCGAGGTTCAGCCTGGCTGGGGACCCAGACCAAAAATAGCCCAGTCTTGAACGGAGTGCTCCGGATACCTGGCGACCTCCGGTTCTATCTAGCCTTACCTGTGCACACGGACCTCTGTACAGGCGGACCTCCCTTGTCCGACACTCGTGGGACCAAAATGAACATGTCAAACAAAAATAACATTTTTTACAAGGAGGTCGGTCCTCCCAAAAAACCAACAAAGGTGGCTTCGACTACTGCTACAGCTGAGAGCAAGCCAGTGGTCAGACCGCCGCTATTAGGAGCTAGAGGGGGCATAAGTGAAAGGGCTGGTCCCAGTACGAGTACTGCAGGAGGCAGTGGGGGGCGAGGAGGCTTGGGTAAACCGGCCTCAAATCGGTCAATGGCAGAAGCTGCGGGGGCAACGTTGCGTAGGACAAATAACCCCCATCCCACCTCAACCCCTTATAGAGGACGGGGGTCGGCACCTGCTTTTAGGATTAACCGGCAGGTTGCCATAGAAGGGCCTAGTACCTCTAGGCAGTTCATAAGCGCAGAACGGGGGGGGCCGGCTAAACATGTCCGTCCCTCCAAGCAAAACTATTATGAAAAGAAGGCGGCCAGCAGGGTCATATTTAGACTAGGAGAGGTAGCAACAGACCAGCTAACCGAAGACCAGGCTAAATCGCTAGAGTGGGCAAAGGGAGTAATATCCGACTTGGGAAAACCGGCGGGTGCTACTCCCAAAAGACAACGGTCTGCAGAGCAGACAATGGAAAGGGCCGCCAAAAGACAGAAGGCAGGTGGCCAAAAATACCCAACCTTCAGTGAGGTGGTAAAAGGCGGCGGTGAGATACTGGCCGTCATCGACAAAGGAGAGGAGGAAGGAGTGATTCCTAAGGAAAAATGGAGGTGGATTGAGGAGGCTATCGCCGAAGTGTACCTTCAGATCCTAGAGGAACACCCCGGACCCCCTCCCCTTTGTCATGACGCAGGCTGGTATCAAGGTAGAGCAAAACTCATCGCCTGCGAAGACACTAGGTCAGCCACGCTCTACAGGTTGGCCGTAAACAAGATAGGAGAGGTTTGGCCGGGTGCCAAACTCGATGCGGTCAGCAAGGATGAAATTCCAAGCAGGCCTCGAGCACGAGTTTGGATTCCGGCCAAGCCGGCAGAGCCAAACAAAATTGAAGAAATGTTCAAGTCCTGCAACAGAGACCTGCCAACACATAATTGGAAGGTAGGGAGAATAGAGGAGCCAGTAGAAGGTAGGCGACAGGTGATGCTCATCCTCAATGGAGAATCGCTCGGCCCACTGGCGCAGAAAAACAATGTCGTGAGATTCGGGTTCGTTGACGCAACCATTCGAATCTATCGCAGCGACGAGCCAGCTTTGAACTCAGACGAGGAGAGTGACAAAGCCAGCTTGCGGAGCGATACTGCAGAAGGGTTGGCCAACAGCCAATGCTCAACCGACTCGGAGAGGCTGACCGGTGTGGGGCCGCTTTTTAACGAAGATGATCTCCTCGCTGACATTGAGGGTGGGGAGATCTCGGAGGAGGACGTCGAGGTCACGATGGTGGAGATGAAACGGACAGATTCTCATGAAGCTGATCCAAATTAATCTCCACCACTCCAAACTTGCGTCCGCGCATCTCTCCGTCCGCTTGGCTGCCGGTGGACTTGACATAGCCCTCATTCAAGAACCGTGGATATACGGCAATAAAATCTGCGGCCTCGGAGTGAAGGGTTTTAAAGTGATTGCCGTACAACACAGAGGTAAGATTCGTAGCTGCATCCTCGCTAAAAATAATATAAATATCTTCTTGCTCCCACAGCTTAGTAGCGGCGACATGGTGGCGGCAAGCATCGAGCTCGGGTTTTTGGCTAGCCTCCGCCTACATGGCCTATGACAGAGAAGCTCCGCCGGACGAAGTCCGCACTCTGGTGCAAGAGGCAGCCCGGAAGAATAAACATTTGGTTGTCTCCTGCGACGCAAATGCTCACAATATCCTGTGGGGGAGCAGCGACACTAACTCTAGAGGTGAGTCACTACTGGACTTTATCTTAGAAAATAAAATTAGTGTTTTGAATTTAGGCTCAGAGCCGACTTTTGTTACTATGAACAGAGAGGAAGTTTTGGACATCACCCTGGCTTCCGACATGTTCTCTAATCACATTAAAAGATGGCGAGTTTCAAACGAAAATTCGTTCTCAGACCATCGGTATATTGAATTCGAAATCGAAACTAGGTCTCCCCAAGTTAGCCATTTCAGGAATATACGGAAAACTGACTGGGGTGTTTACAATAAAAAATTAAGAGCTTTACTGCCAAAGAAAGCCCCCAAAAACCCCACTACTCGTGGGGAGTTGGATAAACTGGTTAATCAGGTAACTAAAGCAATGAATAGCTCGTTAGCAGCCAGCTGTCCGGTTGTCCGACCCAGAGGGAAGTCTAAACCACCCTGGTGGTCCGAGCAGCTAACCTCACTACGAGAATCCCATAGAAAACTATTTAATCTGGCCAAGGTCACGAGAAGGTCAGAGGACTGGCAAGCCTATAAGGCTGAATTGAAAAACTACAAAAAAGCAGTTAGAACTGCGCAGCGTGAATCATGGCAAAATTATTGCAAAGAAATTGAAGAGACTTCAGAAGCGGTCAGATTAAGAAAAATTCTCTCAAAGACGCCATGCAACCTAGGCTACCTACAAGGTCAAGGGAATACATGGACTACGTCGAGTGAGGAATCGTTAGGTCTTCTCCTAGACACACACTTTCCAGGTAACACGCCGGTGGAACAAAACCATTCCGCCAATAATGAAAGGCAATCCGACCTAGGAAATCTCTTAGTTACACACTCAAAAATCGATTGGGCTATTAATACTTTTGGTCGTTATAAATCGCCAGGAATGGACGGTATCTACCCCGCTGAACTGCAGCAATCACGGGGCATTGTACTACCGTTTATAAAAATTGTCATGAGAAGTTGTCTTAACATGGGCTACATTCCGCTAGGATGGAGGGAGGCAAAAGTCTCCTTCATACCCAAGGCAGGTAGGTCCTCCCACACTAACCCTAAAGACTTCAGACCCATTAGTCTAACGTCTTTTCTTCTCAAGATCCTGGAGAGAATAATAAATGAATACATACGGAGTGTCGTGCCTTTAAATAGGCTCTCTTCGGCGCAACATGCCTATACTAAAGGGAAGTCCACAGAAACCGCCTTACACTCACTCGTCGGGTTGGTGGAAAAAAGCTTATCAGACAAAGAGTTTGCATTGGTTGCTTTCGTAGACATAGAAGGCGCCTTCAACAATATAAATGCAAACGCCATAGTAGATTCATTAGAAGATTTTGGAGTTGAACCACATGTCGTAGCCCTGATAGAAGATATACTCATCAAAAGAAAGGTAACGGCTAAATTAGGAAGCACTACTCTAAGCAGACAGGTCTGCAGAGGCACACCGCAAGGTGGAGTCCTCTCCCCTCTTCTCTGGATTTTGGCAGTAAACTCCCTGTTACTGACCCTGGAAAGAGGGGTTGCCACGTCACAGCTTATGCAGATGACGTAGCAATCGCCGTTAAAGGCAAATACCCTAATACCCTTATGGATATTCTGCGCTCTAACATGGCCACGCTTAGAAGCTGGACTGAGAGCAGGGGACTCGATATAAACCCCTCAAAAACTCAAATAATTCTGTTTACAAAGAAACATAGGCTCCCTATAACCTCCGCGCTAATTTTTAAGGGTGTGGAGATTCCTTTGAAAGAGGATGTCAAGTACCTAGGACTCATATTAGACAGGAAACTCACGTGGAAATCTAATATTGAGGAAAGAGTAAAGAAGGCCAACGTTGCATTATACACTTGCAAAAAAGCGGTCGGTATCAAATGGGGACTAACACCCCGTATTACGCACTGGCTCTATACTTCGGTAGTTAGGCCAATCTTAATGTACGGAATACTTGTATGGTGGCCATCTGCTCAAAAGGCGACTTACGCTAAAATCATGAGTAAGGTCCAAAGAACAGCTTTTTTATGCATCTCTGGCGCTCTAAGGACTACTCCAAACAAAGCGCTGGAAGTGCTAATCAACTTACCTGTCCTAAATCTGGTAGGAAAACACGTGGCCGCCGCCTCGGCGCTCAGACTAAAAAGTATGGCGCTATGGAAAGACCGGTGCTTTGGCCACGCTTCCATTTTGCACTCTCTGAATAGTCATAAACAAGAAATAGACTACTCTATCCTTAGACTCACCTTCGAAAGGCTCTTCAAGACGAGTATACCGTCAAGAAGGGAGTGGCATACAACAAGGCCATGGAGAAGGGGAGAATTAAACTTTTATACAGATGGCTCCAAGCTAGACGATAATGTTGGCTACGGAGTTTTCTCGAAGGAATTAGGACTGGAACTATCCGTTCGACTACCAGACTACTGCAGCGTCTATCAGGCAGAGGTACTAGCTATAAAAGAAGTGGCTACATACCTAAATACGCACGTCGTAACAAAAACGACTATAAATATATTCTCGGATAGCCAGGCGGCCATCAAATCAATGAATGCGGCTTTACTAAGATCGAAGGTTGCACAGTCATGCCGGGCAGCTCTAAATGATATTAGTGACGTATTCAAGGTCAGCCTTATTTGGGTTCCGGGACATAGAGATATTGAGGGAAACTGTAAAGCAGATGAGCTAGCCAGAAAGGGTACCGCTCTCCAACTGCTGAGTGATAAAGGTGCCATTGGAATACCCATGGCCACAAGTAAACTAATAATAAAAAACCACTTTATCCAAGAGGCCAATAGGTCATGGAGAAATGAAGATACGTGTCTAACAGCTAGGCTACTATGGCCGCAAATAAACAAGAAAAGAACAAAGGAACTGCTTAGTCTCTCAAGAGACAATATCTCGAAGGTCGTGGCTTGTTTAACCGGTCATTGGCTATTTGGCAGGCATTCCTCGAGACTAGGAGTTTTCTCCCATGAATATTGCAGAAGCTGCAGAGATGAGGAAGAGGAAGAAACAGTTGAGCACTTCCTTTGCAATTGTCCAGCCCTAGCTAAAATCAGAGCAGGTTGTCTAGGTAAATACTTTTTTAATTCTCTTACAGAACTGTCTGGCGTGGGGTTGGCATCAATACTACGCTTCATAAGAGCCACGAAATGGTTCCACGAAGGAAGATAAATGAGGTTCCCGTGCGGCACAGTGGTATCACAACGGACCTGTAAGGTCTAAGTGAGTTGGTCGTGCAGACCGACTACCACCATAACCTAACCTAACCTTATATGAGATATGTATGCATGTGTATGAGTTTTGGAATTAATAAACTCAAATATTGTGTGATCTAATGAATATGATTTATTTAAATGAGCAATTGGTAAGCATTTAATTAGTTAAAAATTCAAAACTTCGCAAAATAGCTACCCACTCCTATAACCGGACACCTCTCTTGGCCGGACAAAAATCAGCTGACGGTGAGTGCCCGCCCAAGGGAGGTTTCACTGTATACATATATAATTGGCGCGTGCACCCTTTTTGGGTGTTTCTATTTGCGGCGTGCGTCTTGTTGTCGTTCCACAAAATGGAGGGACCTACAGTTTTAAGCCGACTCCGAACGGCAGATATTTTTTATGATGAGCTTTATCATGGCAGAACTACACTCGGAGGTTTGCCATTGACTGTCGAGGGGCGACCGCTATTAGAAAAAACTTTTATTTTGTGTTTCGCCGAGATTTGAACATACGTTCTCTTTGAATTTCGAATGGTAGTCACGCACCAAACCATTCGGCGGCCGGCTTTTATAAAGCCTTGGAATATAGGGTACCTCAGCAGATTTTGCGCAATATGGGAGAACCCTTTCGGTCGCTGTGCGCAGTAGCCTAATAGTAATAATAATAATAAGATTTATTCGCGAGCAATTGAATAATGTTTTTCTTATTTCGCTTATAATTATTACGCCCACTCGTATATACTTAAATATATGTAATTCCACATAATTGAATCCTCTGTAGGGTATCACAAAGCATCAGTGTTAGGCCTTTAGGTGAAATTGCTGATGATAAATTTCCGCATACACACTTCTTTACGCTTATTTCACTTTATTTTAACACTCAAATTTACTAAACTAGTTTGGGGATACCACTCAATTAAATTTGGTTCACTTATCTTCCTGTTTGTCAGATTTCGGCAAACACTGACCTTATTAACATACTTAAACTTAAAATATTTAGAGATTCTATCAGGAGCTCAGCCTCATACAGTACTAGTCAAAATATTTGCAACTTTATATGTCCACCAGTTTTCGTTTTTATTAAAATAAAGCATTCAATTGCATCATTCATTGGGAATATATGCTCCTTTGGAATCACATGATGATCTTATGATATCTTAAGAATAGTTTGAGGCTCTGGCGTTCGTTTGATTCAGTGTAACTGCTTGATTGCTTCTAGGGAGCGGATCGCCTCCCGAGCTGAAAACTTCTGAAATTACGCGATATTAACCGATCAAGCAATTTTAGAATAAAATTTGCAAAATATAATTCGGCACAACTTTTCACTCCACACTTTAATTTTTTCTGCTTAGCTAAGAGGACCTTAGTATTCACACGACGGCATAGATGGCAAATAATTTGTGTCATACTTTCGTTGTTGGTATTGTGATAATTCCAAACTTTGTACAAAGCTCAGAAAACCTCATCCAATTTTCATCAAAATTTCCGGCTTTTAATACGAGTTTTTAAAAAATGTTGAGTACAGCCCATGCAATTCTGGTATAATATGTAGAGTGAAGGTTTCAAGTATTATACTTTAAAAATCGGGTTGATTCTTAATAACTATTTTTTTGGTTGAAATTTGATGAAAATTTGATGCATATTTCTGAATTTCGTGCAAAGTTAGGAATTTTAATTAATATGGCTTTCTTTAAAGAACGAACTGTATTTATTAAAGACTAGTTTAAATTTAATTACAATAATTAAATGTCAAAAAAATTGTATCCAGGCCGATTGACAGCAGACTTTTTATCGAACTTTCATTACTAATTTTACGTTTCCTCGTCTCCATTCTTACCGAATTTTCTGAGATTGTGAATGAAATAACAGAAGGCATTACAACACGAAAACCGTTTCTAGATTTTGCAGAAATATATCAAGTATCATAAAATTATCGAACTTTTGTTAGTTGGGGTTACACGATCCCTTGATGATTCAAAGTTTGAGCCGCGATATACTTACTGTATACCCTGTACATAATTTGCATAATAGTTTCTAAACAAAATTTGTTTTTTGATGATGAAAAGTGGGAGATACTCAGTGAAAAATCTTAGTGGAAACTCAAAACTTTATGCAATAGCCTTTTGAACTGTTAAGGCTTGGCTCGAATTTCATGGGTGATTTTTATTAATTGGCATAGTGGAGGATATCAGCACATATAACCAAGTTATATAACGGCTGATCAGATCAGACTTTTCCCAATTGGGATTTTTTGATACACCACGCGTGACTACTACCAAACTAAGCACATAATTTTTCTCAGTATTTATTGACATTTCATCATGTTTACAAATGGTGCAATTGTATTAAGAAAATCGAAGCTCTGTGAAGAGTGTTCATCGCACGCTCAGACCAATTTATGGTGTACATAACCGTCCTACCGAATGCACTATTCGGCAAACCATAGGAAAAATTGATAATAATTGTACATTATTTGATGATACTCGACCAATTAAACAGCGTACTAAGCAGCCCGAAGTGAAGAGAATGTTGCGGCTGTGAATGAGAGTTTTGCCGAAGTCCCGTGAGAATCGATTCAACGTCGATCTCAACAACTTCACCTATCTTATGAAAGCGTATAAAATACAACTAGTCGAAGATTTGTAGTCGGCCGATCTTCCAAAGCGTCATAATTTCAGTCATTGGGCTCTTGAAAGCTCGCCGAAGATCTGCGTTTTGGGACCCGACTTTTGTTGAGCGATGAGACCCAGTTTTTACTTAATGGCTATGTCATTAAAAAATTGTCGTATTTCGGCTGAAAAGCAACCCCAGCCCATTCAAGAACAGCCATTACGTCCATTGAAAACAACCATTTGGTGCGGCCTATCGGCTAGAGGAATCATCGGCCCATATTTCTTCAAAGACGAGACTGATGATAATTTAACAGCGAATGGCAAAAGCACCATGGTAAACGACTTTCTGATACCGGAAATTGAAGCCCGTAATCTCAAAAATATTTAGGTCCATCAAGATGGAGCTACTTGCCATACCGCCCGTGAAATAATGGATTTACTGCATCGTCGTTTTGGTAAGCAATTAATCTCTCGTCTTGGACCACTGGATTGGCCACCAAGATCGTGTGATATCACTCCTTTGGATTCTTATTTGTGGGGGTATGTAAAGTTTAAATGCTTTGTAGATAAAGCTGCGATTCAGGCATTGAAAGCGAACATTACTGAAGTTATTCACGAGATACCGACCGAGTTCCTCCAGGGAGTCACTCAAAATTGGTGTTTACGAATGGCCGAATTCCGGCCAACATTTGAAAGGGATTATCTGTAAAAAATAAGTCTCATGAATGGTTCTACACAAAAATAATAAAGATTGCCCAATCAAATTGAATTTTCGTTTTTTTGTTTTTTAATTTAGGCTCCGATGGCTCTAAAGTGATAAGCATTTGCATATAAAATTGGCGGTTATATATATATAATTGGCGCGTACACCCGTTTTGGGTGTTTGGCCGAGCTCTTAATCCTATTTGTGGTGTGCGTTTTGATGTTGTTCCACAAATGGAGGGACCTACAGTTTCAAGCTGACTCCGAACGGCAGATATTTTTATGAAGAGCTTTTTCATGGCAGGAATACACTCGGAGGTTTGCCATTGCCTGCCGAGGGGCGACCGCTATTAGAAAAATTTTTTCCTTAATTTTGGTGTTTCACCGATACTCGAACCTACGTTCTCTCTGTGAATTCCGAATGGTAGTCACGCACCAACCCATTCGGCTACGGCGGCGGTTACACCCTTTATTTAATGTTTGGCCGAGCTCCTCCTCCTATTTGTGGTGTGCGCCTTGACATTTTTCTACAAATGACAGATTGCTTTTATGAGTCGGTTTTTGATCGTAGAAATACACTCGGAGGTTTGCCATTGCCTGACGAGGGGCGATCGATATAGAATAAAACTTTTTCTATCAGAGGTTCGAACCTGCGAACTTCCGAATTATGGTCACGCACCAACCCATTTGGCTATGGTGGCCGCTAATTCAGAAATTAACTAACTAATAGAGTGGTTAGGTTAGGTTAGTTTAGGGTAGCCTGGTTGGCAACAAGCCACGCATAGACCTTTTGGTCCCTAGCGATACCAGATGGAGACCGACCTAAGTGGTTAAGTATCTGAGACGACTTTCCCGGTAGCCCTGTATATTAAATGTTTTGGCGACAACTAAGAGACAACTTGGAAGAAAGAACGTTGTTTCATAAAAAAGTAAAAAGTCATTAAGTTACTCTGAGCAACTGAATTGTTGATGCAACATGGCTAGTTAGTGATTGATTGTTGCTGTTGCGCAATAATTATTTGGTTATAAGCGATTTACATTAAAAGATATTTACATTAACGGCAAATAATGATTTTATGTAAAAAAATTACGGTTTGTTAGCTTCAGTGCAAATATTTTGGCCCCTACTGTCTATGCCCGCAGATCCTTCCATTCGCACTGCCTCATCTACTTTGTCAATCACTTATGCAACTGCAAGCGAACAAGTAATGCCATTCGAAGGCAACTTTTGTTACTTGACTTTCAATTATCATCACAACCAATTAGCATATTAAATTAAATAAATTTTAAATTACCAAAGCCATGAAAAGAAAAGCTAAGAAGCAAAGCAAAGTACAAAAGCGGCAGCAAAGCAAGCAAGTAAAGTAATGCAAAGAGGATATGCAGCGCAGGAGAGTGGATGGCAGCAAAGTAAAATAAATTACATAACTTACATAAGCTCATTTCTAAGTGATGAAAGTGCTGAGGGTAAAGCTCGGAAAAAATTCTCAGCTGAATGCATAATGGAGCGAACGAAGGTGGAATACATCAATGTTTGGTGATATAGCGAGGCCAATGGCAAGGCACTAATAGACACAAGTGTCTTATACACAGGCATACATACGTACATACATACAAAGTGGCACACAAGTACAGTTTTATGTATGTAGGTATGTACATTATTGTGCGGAAATTGAGAGCGTTGCATAGAGTAAGTGTGTGTATGTGTCCTTTATTGTTTGCCTGCTCCGCTGCAGTACACTTTGTGTAACGGTCTGTTTAAAAAAACACAAAACCAACAAAACAATGTCAATCTCAAAGGATTTCTCAAGCGACTTCGATGCCCTGGGCAAAGTTTGAAAACGCTGATGATGATGAGGATGACGGGCTTAAGATGCTAGTGATATGTACCTTCGACAAGTGCAGCGGTAAATCTATGCAGGGGTTAGGCATTTTCTAGCTTGGTTGGCTTAAAACTATGCAATGGTTTACCAATTTTGCGTTGGTTTTTGTGTATGCATTTGTTTTTTGCACACACTTGCACACACCAGTGCTTGCCTAACCATTTTGCTCTTTTTCCTGAGCTGTGTTCACATTTTACCTTTTACCTGTACACCTCAGGCACGGCCAGTGTAGGAATTTGTTTGAATATGTCAAGTGGCGCAGTTGGACTTTTTACGAAGGAGGGGCTTTGTTAAAACATTTAGTATTATACCATTTTATCATAAAAGATATAATTTAAATATCAGGTGGTTTTTTAGGAGCTTAAAATGGTAATACAAAATATAAATATTGTTGAAATGATTTTTTTTTTTCATTATAATTTGGTAGATCATTTTTTGGTATTTATTTTTTGAATATAATATCCGGCATATGTATGTCCGTGCCACGTGATTATTCGCTCAGCCCTCTTTTTTACTACTTTTTATAGTAAGTCTGATCATATGGCGTCAATGGGGGACTTGAATATTAGCAAAAAGTTCTCGATATTTAGCTGATTAATTTTTGCTAACAATAGCGAAATTTGGAAATCGATAGCACTCGTCATTCATCGAACCGACTGCTCCTTCCTCATTTCGTCGAATGATATAATGGACAATGATGACGCCAGCGTGTAAACCGCACATAAAATGGACAAAGTGCTCCATGATCTTCGCGAACAGATTTAGTTTTTTGACGTGATAACGTCTTATAATTCGATTTAACAGGCTGCACGCACGAAAAAATGTGTCGTTGCCTTGCTCATTAGTGTTACCTTGCTCATTGCCGTTACCTTGCTCATATGTCGCTACATTGCTCATTGCCGTTACCTTGAATGAACTGCAAGCGAAAGCGCGGAACGAACGACAAAGCAAACAAGGCAAACGAACGGCAACGTTCGACATCTTGCTCTCTCCTACTTAGGTGAGCGTATATATGTATGTATATGCGCATATGTACATACATATATAAATTCACGTATTTGTATTTGCATATGCCTTCTTATTGATTATTATTAATTTGATTTACTTGAAGAATTTAAAATAAAACCAAGTTTGTTAATAATACCTGTTGTTTTAATGTTATTATTATTTTTTGACGTGATAACGTCTTATAATTCTATGTAGCCGGCTGCACGCACCAAAAAATGCGTCGTTATCTTGCTCATGCGTCGTTACCTTGCTTGAACAGCATGTTATGTTATGTTATGTTATGTTATGTTATGTTATGTTATGTTATGTTATGTTATGTTATGTTATGTTATGTTATGTTATGTTAATGTTAACTCATTCTCTATATCCATACAAAATATCTATCAAACAAATAAAATTAAAATTTTCTTTTGAAAAATGCAACCATTCAATCAATATTTTCTTATGACGTTATCACGTTAAACTATCGTCAGTAAACCGACTTTACAGACAACCTCTTTTTTCAATGTAAATTTCTACAATTCGGAAGCATTATTCTGGCGTTAAACGATTCATGTGACTTGCCAAACCTTACTGCGGCCAAATCATAATTATCGGTATCGAAAGTTATCATGCAGCTAAAAACCTTCCAATATTTTTTGTGGTCTCATTTTTTGTCAATGATTTTTGATGCAAAATACTGCTCTAGCGGAGCGCTAGCATAGGCACTCATCCATTGCGTCCATTTACAAATCGATCGTACATTAAAAAGCAGATATCTACTGTGGGTGAATTTATTTGTCAAACTTCGCGGGATTAAAATTTCGCTCTAGTTATGTTTTTCATGAGTTGGCAGCACTGTTAATAACATCTGGGCCAGCTTTCATGTGAATGTCATTATCAGTAATATATTTACGCTTGTGTTTACCAAACGACCAAGAGTGAATTTTTCGATTTTTTTTGTTTGCGGGATGAAATTTCGGCTGCGGAAACGTTTAGCATGTTGCAGAAGGCATTTGGTGATTCGACCATGTCGCAGAAAAATGTTTATAAGTGGTACAAAGACTTCAAAGAGGGTCGAGAACGTATTGATGACTTGGAGCGCTCCGGACGACCATCGGCGTCAACAGATGACCAACACGTCAAAAAAGGGAAGAAGTTAGTGCTCAAAAATCGTCGGTTGACTGTTAAAGACCTTACTGATATGATCGGAATATCAGAAGGATCTGTGAAAACCTTTTTGAAAGACCATTTGGGCCTACGAAAAGTCAAATCTCGTTTGGTACCAAAAACTCTCAATTTCTTGGAAAAAAGTCGTTGCGTTGATGTGTTTTAAACAATGCTTTCAGACTATCAGGACAAACTCAAATGCATCATTACGGGAGATTTATGCTTACGACTCTGAAAAAACCGACTAAGCAAGCGAATATCGTGCTAAAGGCGAGGCCAGACCGAAAAGAAAACGTGAAAGTCGTTCAAAAATAAAGGTCATGATGACAGTTTTTTTTCGATTTTCGTGGTGTGGTGCACTATGAATTCCTTCCACCTGGCCAAACTGTTAATAAGGAATATTATTTGAGCGTTATGCATCGTTTACGTGAAGCAATTCGTCTAAAAAGACTAGAATTATGGGCCAACAACTCTTGGTTTTTGCATCACGATAATGCATCGTCTCACACTGCACGCGTTCTTCGTGACCATGTCGCCAAAAATTCCACGCATGTCGTTCCGCAACCACCGTACTCGCCTGATTTGGCTCCGTGAGACTTCTGCCTATTCCCAAAACTCAAGAGACCACTCCGGGGAGCGTGTTTCGAGTCGATTGAGTAGATAAAAGCTGAATCGAAGAAGGTGCTGTTGGTTATACCGGAAATGGATTATTTTGCATGTTTCGGGGATTGGAAAAATCGTTGGCATAAGTGTATTTCATCGAGAGGGGATTATTTTGAAGGAGATGAAATTAATTTATAAGAATAAATAAAGATTTTTCATTTTACAACCAAATTCACCTTACTTCTTGCCCACAGTAGTATGACATTTTTCACTAGTTCGCTGTACGCATTTGAATATAACTGGAAAAGGTTTGGTAACCCCACTATGAAACATTCAAGGACTACTAAACATAGACTCAACAGTTAATTAAAAAAATAGGTGGAAAAAAATCTGTGGTGGTGAGTATTTTTCAAAAAAGACAAAAAAAAAATGTTTGTCTTAAAAATTCTTAAAAAAAAGAAACAAAATATTCTTAAAATGTATTTTATATCATAATTTTCAATATTGGATAAATCTCAAAATTAGTAAATTAAAAAAAAAAATTCAGTCTACTTCTTATTATATTCGAGCCTATAAATAAACCAATTTTCAGAATAATTTAATAAAAAATTTTCCACTTGACATTTAATAACCCACGATTAAGATAAACGGTCGTCGATGAAATAATAGAATTTGCAATCAAAGCAAAAAAATCAAAGGCTGCTGGAACTATCTCGGTGTAGAATATGTCAGGAATATATACAGTCTGCATCTAAGGCCGGTTTGTCCAATATTAGCTGAAGTAAAAAGCTCTGCACATTACATCGGTTTATGCTCTAAGGCGCTTTAAAGGTGTGTTTAAGTTGAAAAAAAAGTTCTGCAGCAGTTTTTTGTTGGGAGGCCAGTAGCACCATAGTTCCATATAGAGGCAGAAATGGAAAAAATCATACTACTACGATCAAAGGGAAAAGCCGCAGCAGGTAGCTAAAAAAAAGTTGTGCGGTGTATGTGTACAATATAATAACGGTTCTTAAGCGTCCGTTATATAGTTTTAAGCAATTTCGAAACTTTATTGATGGTACAAAATTGGCCTCCAAAAACAAAAAAACATAAAGAGAAGAAGTAATAAAAACATGTTTTCAATGGATGTAACGGCTGTTCTTGAACGGCTTCGGGTTTCTCTTCAGCCCAAATACGGCATTTTTTTATTGACATAGCCATTAAGCCAAAAATGTGCCTCATCGCTGAACAAAATTCGGGTCCCAAAACGCGGATCTTCGGCGAGTTTTTCAAGAGCCCAACGATTGAAATTATGATGCTTTGGAAGATCGGCTGCCTATAAATCTTCGACTAGCTGTATTTTATACGCTTTCAAATCAAGATCTTTGCGTAAAATGCCTCAAGTAGTGCCATAAGATAGGCCAAGTTGTTGAGATCGACGCCGAATCGATTCTTCCGGGTCTTCGGCAAAACTCTCATTCACAGCCGCAATATTCTCTTCACATCGGGCTGTACGTGGTCTAATCGATCGAATGTCATAAAATAATGTAAAATTATTATCAATCTGTAGGAAACATGCTTGAAAATGCTGGGAGCAGAGGCGGCTTATAGAACGTTTCAAAACTGAGGCAAATACGGCCGTGATATGGTGCCTACAGTTCAAAGCAAATTTGATTTATTAGGGAGAGAGTTTTTTCAGTTTACTGAACTTTTCTAGCAACAATGTCTACACAGAAGTCTCGATCTTTCATTCATGGACAATGGGATCGCAGTGATCTATACGCTGCTGTTTGAATTTAAAAACTTCTAAGGTTATTGCATGACTGGCTTTGTCAGAATTTTGTCTGCGTTAGGTTAGGTTAGGTTGGTATGGTTGCCCAGGGAGTGAGCACACTTGGACGAAGAAAGATTCGTCCTTTGTGATACCATTGTGAAGGAGGTGAGGTGAAAGGGAAAAACCGATGGGATGCAGGGAGAGGGCGGGGAGAGGTGGTGAGGGGATGGTTAGGAGCGTGCGGATTACGAACGATGACTATGTTTGCGTCAACCGCTTTGTGCTGCTGATGAAATTCATCAGATTTTTAATGTCAGCGCCAGCTATATCAGCAGGCGTGGCAAAGAAGTAAGAGCCAAGATGCCTGGATCTTAGACCCGCCAGAGCAGGGCAGCTAAGGAGAAGGTGCTGAGATGATTCCACCTCATCCTCCAAACATCCAGCGCAAAAAGGACTCGAGGCGATTCCAAGTCTCACAGCATGCATTCCTCGCATTGTGTCCTGTGAGAGAACCCACTAAATTGGAGAGCTGATATTTTGTCAGCCTCAGAAGCTCGCCCGAGCGCCTCCGGTCCACACGTGGCCAGAAGGATTTCGCGACCTTACACGTTTGTGTATTTGCCTAGCGCTCGCTGAGTTGGCGCGATGCCCATCTTTCTAGGAGCAGACCGCAGGTAGTCAGGGGGATCCCAATTCTCTCCCTTCGCGGGGAAATCACCTCACATGCCCCTTGTCTGGCCAGCTCATCCGCCTCACAGTTTCCCACAATGTCGCTGTGACCGGGAACCCAGATGATGATGCCTGCGATGCTTGTTCAGAAAACACTATAAGTAGATTGCATCAATGGCTTGAGTTTTATTAATGAAAGCCTTAATGTATGTGACTGAAAGCGCTATATTTGGTCCTAAAATTGGACACGATCTAATTTTCCGCAGTTCGCCAACTCATCAGCTAGTTCGTCGGCGCGAAGACCACAGTGTCCTGGCATCCATAAAAATTCAAGTACATTCCTGAACTATTCATGAAGAGATGATAGCGTTTTTCTAAAGCTTTTACAGCAGCGTAATTGTACCTTGCAGATCCTGATTCTACGCGCTGCACTCTCTGAGCAACGTACCTTTGATCACTTGAACCGTTTCTTGGGCAAAGTGAACAGTTTAGTCACAGTTTTGCAGGAAGATCTGATTGGATACTCCAAAAGAGCTTTAGGATATGTGTGAATAAAAATGGAAAAATTGTTCCATAGAGTAAACTACTTCTAGGACTAGCCCATCTACCTTCACCCACAGATCCCCAAATGAGCCAATATGATTTCCCGGGCTGCGCCACTGTACAAATACATAAATTTGCTTATACACACATACTTACTATGTGTGTTAATCATATGCACACATTCTTATGTAAATGTGTATATGCATAACATGGTGAACATTGTACATACATAGCTCATATGAGTTTTACCTTTGGTCATAATTTATAAAGAACATGTTAAAAATTTCACCTGCAGTGTGGCTTAGTATGAAGAATTTCCACAATCTCGACTGATTGAATGGATATAAGATTTGTTTTCTCAACTTTTCTTATATCCATCTCCTTAAACCACTACATACATATTTATGCATTTCGAAACCACACACTCATCCATATGCATGTATAATAATCGTATCCATGTAAATGATTTCTTAGCTTCTGCTACTGGAGTTATCTCCAATTTGTTTGTAAATGTGGTGGCAAAGTTTCTCGAAATTTAGCCACTGGCTAAGTACTACGGTAATTTCAGTTTCGTAATTGGTTGTATGCTAGTGGATTTAGTTTGGAATTTTTGGTAGTTTCATATGCAAATATTGTAAATGTAGGAGATACTAATATTTAGGTAGAAGGAATATGCGCACATACATGCGTAGTTATGTGTGGTATGCTTAGTGAGTATGGCATAATCAGTAAATCCACGTAGTAGAACTAGATCAAAAATCGTTAAGAAAAGTTTGAAGAGAAATTAAAGACATCAACAAAAAACAAAAAAAAACAAAATTCATAAAATGCAATATCTCTCAACTGCTTTTTTATATATTTTTAAATGGCAATGTAAAAAAAAAAAATATAAACGACAGACGAATGTAAAAAAATCTGTCGGTAAACTGCAGCGAGCGTATTGTGTAAAAGGCTGAAGCCCACCGTCAACCAACTGATTGGACCTTATCAGTGTTGCTTCAGACCTGGAAATTCTACCATCGACCAAATATTTACAATACGCCAAATCTTGGAAAAGACCAATGAAAGGAGAATCGACACACACCAACTTTTCGTCGACCTCAAAGCTGCATTCGACAGTACGAAAAGGAGTTTCCTGTATGCCGCGATGTCTGGATTTGGGATCCCAGCAAAACTAATACGGCTATGAAAGTTTTCGAAGCGGTACCAGCGGTAGCAGAGGAAGAGGAAGATCTCCTTTGCGCTGCAAAGATCAGGTAGAGAAGGATTTGGCTTCACTTGGTGTGTCCAATTGGCGCCGATTAGCACGAGAAAGAAACGACTGGCACGCTTTGTTAAACTCGGCAAAAATCGCGTAAGCGGTTAACGCGCCAATTAAGAAGAAGAGAAGAAACTGCAGGATACCCATTCATACAGATGTGTTCTCGGAGGAGTTCATAGAATGTTCGGTATAACCAGGCTATTTTGTGGCAAAATTCACACAAGAATTTGTATATTACATTTCCGCATTAATTTTCTATTGACAAACTAAAACTCTTATAATAAGCTAATTTTCTATGGAACGATTCCATGTCAGGTGATCGAAGTATTTTAGATTGACGATAGTATTGGGTATTTTTAGGCTTGAGTGAAACAAAAAGTAAACTGAAATAAATTGAAAGAAAATTTAATAATTTTGAGTTTTATTCAATGTTGAAAATTATGGTCGTTGAATAGAAGCGTGCCGAGCAAAATTCATGCTTAGAGTTTCCTTATAAAAAAATTTAAATGCTGCTTATAAATAAGCGTATCCTTTTCGCAATACGCGTTGTGCAATTTGTTAGTTTGGTGAGAAATTTAGAAAGTATAAAATTTTTTTTTAACAAAATTAGTTCCGCGAATGAAAAATGATTTGAAGCATTGGACATATGTACACACAATAAAGGTCCAAAAATGTCACATGCGCCTACGTAAAATATTTGAAGAAGTCGAAGACATTCATAAATAATACAGGCCTGCGAAATTTAACTTTTTTCAGTTTCTAGAATGGCTGTACTTGTTTCTTGTAGTTTTTTATGCGCTGAAAACGAATCTGACCTTCAAAATGCTCCATCACGGCAGGATTTTTGGTAAATGAAGCCTAAAAGGTCAAAAAATGGCCATTTTAGCCATTTTTGATAATTTTTTTTGGGATAGACGTTATACCCAACTATTGGCGTAACTGAAACTGTTAATTTCAAAATGTCATAACTTTTTTTTAAAATCGTACAATAATTTTAAAAAATGGGTTTTAAAGCTAAAGAGTTGTACTATGCGACCTTTTCGTCGAAAATTGAAAAAAAAAATTTTCTATCCCAAAAAAATTATCAAAAATGGCTAAAATGGCCATTTTTTGACCTTTTAGGCTTCATTTACCAAAAATCCTGACGTGATGGAGCATTTTGAAGGTCAGATTCGTTTTCAGCGCATAAAAAACTACAAGAAACAAGTACAGCCATTCTAGAAACTCACCCTCGCAGGACTGTGTAATTGGGCGCAATGGTATATGCATATATAATTTGCGTCTACATCCTTTTTGTGTGTTCGACCGAGCTCCTCCTCTACAAATGGAGAGACCCACAGGTTTAAGTCGACTGAAAGCGGTAAATGGTTTTTTATGAGGAGCTTTTACATGGAATAAATACAATCGGAAGGTAAAGCTTGAAGCCTCCCTAGGGGCGACCGCTTTTACGAAAAACTTTCAATTTGATATTTCATACCTGGAAATTCAAACCTACGCACTCCTGAATGCTAGTCACAAACCAACTCATTCGGCTACGGCGGCCAGTGTACGGTGTTTAAGGGGACTTATACCTGTAAAATTTAGGAAAAAAAATTTTGTTTTTGTCACTATGTCCAACAAATTTTAAAACGTAAATTTAAGTATTTCTTATATTATAGATCGTCAACTGGAAGAGGTATAGTTACGTTGTATTCAAACTTTAGACGCGTTTTTCTACAAACTATATTTTTCGAATTGGCGTACACGATAACTCGAAAAGTTATAGACCGATCTCCCTGAAATTTTGCATACATCTTTTTTATAATATTACTTTATATGTGAATACAAGTTTTCGAAAATAATTTTTTCGAAGCAGAAATAGTTGGACAATTCGCCCGAAAATTCATTTTTTTAAGCATTTTATTCCCCGATATTTTTTTTTCCATTTTTTAAATTCATATAGAAATTATGACATTAGTAAAATAAATTTTGGTTTTTTGCATTCAGGTCACTGCCTCTACCTTTATGCATGCAATAAGCTTTATTTGCTAGAACATGAACCAAATCGAATCAAAATATAATTTTACCCAATGTCTTGACTCCAACGGTTAAATGTTTAAAATAGTGGTTGCATTCCATCTAAGTAAAATATGTTCTAAATAACAGCAAAAGCGAGCCCTAAATATGGCGCACAATTAATCATAAAATTTAATTTTTGAGAAACCTTTTATTAAAAAAACGATTTCATGTGATGGAAATCTTTATTTTGACTTCTACCCGCTCCGTTGTTTATCGATTTGTACACTGCGGCTGTCTAGTTGCGCCACCTTATATAATTTAATGTTTAAATGACTGCAAAATGTAGATCAAACAAACAAGAAATAAAGCGACCTAATAATAATAATAATTGGTTGGAAATTTGGGGTCTTTCAAAGCACGCGCCTAAAAATTTAGATACTTCCAGGCTTAACTAGTTTTGTTCAAAATACAGCTCTTAGCAATCATATGAGAAAAATAACAAAATTTAAATGTCCACCATGAGCATGTCTACTGGTAAAAAATTCGCCAAATAGTCGATTCATGGAATGCCTAACGTTGAGAACGTCGAGATATCGATGTTGAATGCTGTTCGGTAACACTTGGCTCTATAGCAGCGATATTTTCAATAGAACGTCCAGGTTTTGTTCTACCAGGGCCTTTTCTATCCACGACATAACCAGTCTCTTAAAATTTTTTCACCAACCTTTGAATTGTCTACTCATTTGGGCGATTATTCCCACCAAAAAAATCTCAAATTCTACGATTTTTTGAAATTTTTTCAAGAATTTTTGCATTGCCGACTCATTCGGACCAATATTTCCACCAAAAAAATAATGGATTTTCTGATATGGGGGCATCCAGAAATTACGTGAGGTGTTTTTTTCAATTTTCTGACCCTCCCTCCCCCCCTGGTGAGATGTCGTGAGATTTTATTCAACCCCCTCCCCTATCCCCCAATCTCACGTGAGATTTTTCAAAATGTAGGTTTCTTATGTAAACGCGTTGGATTGTTATTGTAAAAAGAAAAAAAAGTTGCTTCGTGCTTTTATTTACGACTAGTTAAGACTAGTAATCAATATTGCTGAGAGTTATAAGTGTAATAAAAATTTAACAATAGAAGACTTAAATCGTAACTACTGCGATTAAAAAAAGAATATCTACTCTACTTCAGTCCATGGAGAATCATGCGCGGTTTCAAGAGAGACTATTGGGACCAACATGTCTATATGATTTTCAGTAAAATCATGTGCTCCTTCAACTTCGTTCTAATCTAGCCACTCTAAGCCGTTGACGCTTGCGCACAGTAACTCATTAGCTCGTCTTGTGACAATCCGTGAGGGTCGCACTTTGCGGAACATACGCGCTTGCTTAGCTGGTGCAATGCGAGCTGCTCGCCTGTGCTCTGCAGCTCTTGTGATGGATGCGAAGTAAATACCGCATGTACTGTAGCATATTTTCTCTAAATCATCACGTATACTTGGGCAATAGAGATCAATAGGCGTGCTGATGAAGGCATTCAGCGGTACGCGTATTAGAAATGGAGCAAATGATTTTCCGTCATGTTCTTTAAAGTCCGGAATTGTCAAACGTCAACCTGAGTGATAGGGCGTTCGGCTTATAGTGGCGCGAAAACAACCGACGGGCTACACTGTACCGCAAATTCAAATTAAATTGAGCTATTTGGTATAAAACAAATATGGTGGTTTGACAGTAGTAATGTATAACGTCGAAGTATGAATGAAATTATTTTCTTTTGAACGAATTAGTGAATGATCTTAATCATACAACGATTACGCTTGAGATTAAATCTTAAGCATGTACAATTTTTTTGTTTCAATCAGAAAAAAATTGCGTGATATTTGCCGAGACCCCCCCTCTCTCCAACGTAAGATTAGATGAGATTTGACGTTTACTTTTTTAGCATCTTCTGGCTCGGATATATTCTACAATCCGTGAATATGTAAAGTGGAGAACGTTTTTTTTTCACTTGGTTGGTTAGAGTGGTGATTCATCCAGAATCCAACTAGCGCTTCCGCACCATTTTGTTGCCACATACTCGTTACCAAATTGTTTAACAGTTACTTACAGCAGGACTATATCCAGTCTGTGCGGTTTAGGAACCTTATTAGGTTGTTGACGTCTAAGCCAGACAGCTGCTCGAGACTCTCGAACAGCGGTTTGCCCAGGGTTAACATTCTGTCCTTCCATAGGGCAGGGCATTCACAGAGAAAATGGAAGATTGTTTCTTTTTTCTTCGGTTGTTTACAACTGTGACAGTATGTGTTGTGAGGGATGCCCATTTTGGTGGCTTGTTCTCCGATAGACCAGAAGCCAGTTATGACTGCCGTAAGTCTACAGGTGTCCCGTCGTTTCATGTTTATTAATGTCGACGATTGCTTGAGGTTGTAGGTGGGCCATAACGTTCTGCTGATTTTGCATTTCGTCTGGTCTCTCCATCTACAATCTGCAATTCGAAGGTATTTTAGGGAAATTGCATTCTTGACCGCACCTAGTGGAGTGAATACTGGTACTACAAGAGCGCTATTCATGGCAAATTCCCCCTTGCCAGTTCATCAGCTTTTTCGTTACCTTCTATGTTCCGGTGTCCCGGAGCAAATACGTAATTTAAAATTACCTTGGGTATCTAGATATGGAAACAAATTTAAATTCAACATAAACATGTCCCATAAGTGTTTCAAATAATACCTACTTTACTAGCACAATTCATCCAAGCAGCATTCAGATGTATGTCATCGTTAAGTTCTTGCATTGGATTGGGAACCAACACAGAGCTCAGACCTATCTCCCACAAAAGAAGAAAACGAATGAAGCAGCTTATGGCAGCAAATTGTGTTGCAACCAACTTTTAGGTTGACAATACAAATAAGAAACACAAAGCGTGTCGCCAATACGAGAGACAAAATCCCCTCTCTCTTCCCCATACGTCCTTAACCCACGAATCTTTCGGCATTCTCGCTCCATTGTGGCAAAACAATAGTATCAGTCTTCAAACCAAACTGCACATCTTTAACTCGAACGTCGAATCCGTTCTAATATATGGTTGCGCCACCTGGAAAGTAACTGCGCAGATCACGAAGCACCTGAAAACGTTTATAAATCGCTGCCTTCCAAATGCTTCCCAGTGTAAATCGGCACTAAGAGCAGAGTTACTTTTTACTTGAAATCCTGGCAATGCATGCATATAACGGGTGATCAATTAAGAGGAGATTTTTCATTTGTGTTTTTTTTACAGATCGCGCGCGAGTTGTGGCAAACTGTCATCGTGGATTTGTTGAACAGCGTTTGGCATTTCATCATGGAAAGACTCACACCGCAACAACGTCTACAAATTGTTCAACTGTATTATGAAAATCAGCGTTCTGTGACAAATGTTTTTCGTGCGCTTAGACCGCATTATGGTCAACATAATCGGCCTGCCTTAAACACTATTCGACATACCATCAACAAATTTGAATCCGAATATTCATTGGTGGATAATTCTCGACCGAATAGACCACGTCCAGCAAGAAGCATTGAGAATATAGCGGCAGTAGCAGAGAGTGTACGTGAAAATCGCGATGAATCGATTCGGCACCGTTCTCAGCAACTTGGACTGTCGTATGGAACAACTTGGTCAATTTTACGGAAGGATCTTCATTTAAAAGCATACAAAATACAGCTCGTACAAGAACTAAAGCCAAATGACCTTCCTGCACGTCACCGTTTTGCTGATTGGGCTCTTGAAAAGATTGAAGAAGATCCGCTGTTTTCGAGCAAAATTTTGTTCAGCGATGAGACGCATTTCTGGCTCAATGGTTACGTCAATAAGCAAAATTGCCGTATTTGGGATGAAGAGCAACCAGAACAGGTTCAAGAGCTACTTTACACGCAGAGAAAACAACGGTCTGGTGTGGTTTATGGGCTGGTGGAATCATCGGTCCATATTTGTTCAAAAATGATGATGGCCGCAACGTAACTGTGAATGGTGCTCGCTACCGTACCATGATATCGGACTTTTTGCTACCTGAAATTGAATCTAATGATCTCTACGACATTTGGTTTCAACAAGACGGAGCCACTTGCCATACAGCTCGTGAAACAATGACTTTATTGAGAAGTCATTTCGGAGAGCAGCTGATTTCACGTTTAGGACCTGTGAGTTGGCCACCAAGATCTTGTGATATCACACCTTTGGACTTTTTTCTTTGGGGATTCGTGAAGTCCAAGGTCTATGCTGATAAACCAGCTACGATTGAAGCTCTGGAAGCCAACATTACGCGTGTTATTCACGACATACCAGTCGAAATGCTCGAACGAGTGATTGAAAATTGGACCTTCAGAATGGACCACCTTAAGCGTAGTTGCGGCCAACATTTGAATGAAGTCATATTCAAAAAGTAAATGTCAAAGAATGTCCTTTCAAATGATAAATAAAGGTTTTGAACATAATTTATATTTTTTTTTTTTTTAACTATTGAAAAAATCACCTCATGATTGATCACCCGTTATATGGGCGGGTATGTTGCAAAACTGTTGGCTGTTTGCTGAACTAATGATAGTTTTATGGATTTATTTATTTAGATGAAATATAATTATAGATAATAATATAACACAATTAAGGCAACTTGCAGCAAAGGCTATTGGCCAGAGATAGTTTTGTATGAAGCAACTCGATGATATTAGCCTTAGAAATTACATTAAATTATGGTCACTCAAAATATAAAATAAACTAATAAATATTTTCACATACATAATTCCTACTTAAGATATAACAGAGCGAATTTCCATTAACATATTATTACGAGCATTTTAATTGCAAATTTGCAACTGACAGCCAACAAGCTGATAACATATGCGCACAAGTTTACATACATATGTACATAAATAGTGCATGCATACATACATATCCTGATACGTTTAACATGCGCCGAGTTACATACTTACATACATGTAAGTCCCACTTGTATACAACTACGCCAGCTGAAATTTCGATAGTGAATGTAAATCTCTATAAACGAGCGTAAAAGTGTCAAAGGAAAACGCTCTAAAGGTTTAATTATCATTTTAATAATTTACACTGGTACGTATAGTATGTATGTATGTATATATGTTCGTACGCACATGTTTAAGTATGCGTATGGTTTTGGCCGTAATGAGCAATTACACATAACATGCCAGCAGCAGTGTGATGCACAGGCGTACTTACATGCCTACATGCAGGTAAATGTATGGCCATTAGGCCGGGTTGTGGAAAATAATTGTACGTTTGTTACATAAGAGCGTGGTCACTGTTAAATAATAACATAGAAGCTAACGTACAGGGGAAAAAACTAGGAAATCCGAATCAGTACCTCTCGTTAAATAAGAATCAAAAATTTTTCAACACAAACATTAATTTTAAGGTATTTAACACTTGTTAAGGCCTCGGCAGGCAATGGCAAACCTCCGAGAGTATTTCTGCCATGAAAAGCTCTTTATAAATTTTTTTGTTTCACTACTACTAAATTTTCAGTGAAACATAATTCTAATTTACATATGTTTGGATGAATGTTTATATGTAAGGATTATAAACCAAAGGAGCAAAGTTCGAATGAGTAACTATCCTATGGACATGCTCGTACATGCATGACTGGCTTATAAGGAAAAGGTGCTAAGTCCAGTTCTTAACAAATATTGCGATATTTAGCTTCCGATAACTCAAATGCAATCAAAGGTTTGATATTGATATTGATAAAATATTTTCGCTTGCACTCTAACTGCTGGGATGCGGTTATTTCAGCAATTATCGTTCCCGCTATCAAATTACAATTTTGCAAAGCCCTACTATCATTGTAGAATTAGAAAAGATAAATCATCTTTCGGCATCTTCGCTCCATTGTGGCAAAACAATAGTATCAGCCTTCACACCAAGCTGCACATCTTTAACACGAGCGTCGAATCCGTTCTAATATATGGTTGCACCACCTGGAAAGTAACTGCACAGATCACGTAGCGAAAAACGAAAACGTTCATAAATCGCTGCCTTCGTCGGATTTTGCAATTTTCTGGCCCCGGACTATAACCAACGCCGAGTTGTTGATGCAAGCTAACTAGAAATCATCAGAAATCAAAAAAAGGAAAACGCGATGGATTGGTCGGCCACACGCTAAGGAAAAATGACGACAATGTCACTAAACAAGCGCTACGCTGGAGTCCATTTCAACAAACTGGTAGTGGAATTGACAGACCAGGTACCAACCTGGCGGCGCTCAACAGAAGCTGAAATGAAGTGTAAATGAAATGGAACGAAGTTAGATCCCTAGCACAAACCCGTGCCCGTTGGCGAAGAGGAGTGGTTGACGCCCTATGCTTGAAATAAGAATTAAAGGATCGCATATACAGGGTTGCCCATATTCGTATAAGATTCAATTGACGCAAAGATTGTTGCCTGCGGACAAGCCTCGTCGATTGGAATGGGCCCATCGAAATGGCTGAAGATGACGGGCAATTTTGGAACAAAATCATCATGTCCGATGAGGCTTATTTCTTATTCAATGGGACGGTAACCAAGCAAAATTGCCGTATTTACGCCACTGAAAATCCTCACGAAATTCAAGAGGTACCTCTTTACGACGAAAAAGTCACTGTTTGGTGCGGCGTTAGTGCGAAAACGATTATTGGGCAGTTTTTCTTCGAAAATGAAGATGGTCAATCAGGAGCGTTATCGCGATATGATAACCATTTTTGTGGTGCCAATTACTTGTCGAAAGCATATGAGGCGGTTCTGGTTTCAACAAGACGGGCTCCACCACACACAGCTCGCACCACAATCGATTTTTTGAAGAAATTGTTTCCTTGTCGTTCGCCCCATTTAACGCCACCTGACTTCTTTTTGTGGGAATATTTAAAATCAAAGGTTTATATTACTAAACCAAAGACCATAGAAGAGCTCAAGAACAACATCCGTGAGGAAATAGCCGCTATTCCAGCCGAAATGTTAGCTAAAACTATGGAAAATGCTGCAAAACGGGCACAATACGCCGTACAGGCTCAAGGCGGCCATTTGAGAGATATCATATTCAAAAAGTGTGTCAACAAATATACTTGAACCAAATAAAATGATTGTTATCGTCAATATCAAAAAAATTGTGTTTTTCTTTGATTTAAAAAAATATATAAAAAATAAAAATAAATAATTGGCGCGTACAATTCTGTTAGGTGTTTGGCCGAGCTCCTCCTCCTATTTGTGGTGTGCGTGTTGATGTTGTTCCACAAATGGAGGGACCTACAGTATAAATAAAAAATATATGGGTTCGTCGAATATGGGCAACCCAGTATTACTGGAAAGTGCTGAGCCATACATTCCAGTTCATGTCCGAGATTAAGTTAAAGAATATGCGCTGGAGTTTAAAAGACAACCGGTAGAAGAACAAAGTAATTTGCAGTCTTCCTCATCCATTGTAATGATGTATTAGTTTTTGTCGAGTTGGTTGAAGACGCCACATATATTCGATTAAAAGAAACCAACTTGCAAAATTATTGTAACTAACTTCCTTTGTTTTTAGATAAAAGCCCATATATAGACTCTCATGGCGGAGCTATGGTTGTAATTTTGTACTTGAATGACCTTGAAAGAGCACTGATGGCTTATACCGCTTTCCTAATATGAATTATTATTTTTTAAATACAACACACCTCTGTCTTCCTCTGCGCTAGGGGAGCAACTTTTTTCCTTTGCCGAAATTGGCAATCGATCGACAAGGCAAAATCTTACTGGCGGTAAGAAAGTGGCCGTGAATAAGGATTTATGAAAAATAATCTGTAGAGGAATCGCCAACGCTGAACAATTCTTAAGCAAAATAGCTGAAAACCACCAGCATCTGTAAGTGACGACGGTTTGAGAGAACGCATCCCTTTAAAAATGTCATCCCATGAAATGTGTAGTTTGCCAAATTTAGAGATGAAGATATCTCGGATGAAAGGGGATACCTCAACAGCTGCGACATAATGAGACATAAAAAAGTTTGCAAATAAGTTAGGTACTTCGCCAGGTGTACTTGTAAATTTATCATCCAACAGCATCTAAGCAGGTATACTGGAACTCTACTTTTTAGATTTTACAAAATTCCAAAATGACTTCGGATTAGCTTTGACGTTCCACTCAGTATTAAGTATATAGTTTTTGAAAAGCAGATTATCTGTCTTACTTTTGTTGCGATATAAATAGAAGTTTTCACCCAAAATTATGGATTATTTTGAAAACATATACTTTTACTGCTTCAGCTCACATAGTCTTACTCTTAGTCTTCAAGAATTTATGTTATGTTATGTTAGTTATCACTAAAGATTTTCGCTGTCATTAAATATTCAGTACGAATATTCGTTGAGCAATTAAACGATTGGTGATCTTCACTCTACCTTATTTTTATTGATTTCGAAAAAGCATTTGACCGCGTAGAACGCAGTGCAATTCGGGAAGCGATGAGATGCAAAGCCATGCCATCAAAACTAATAAGGTTAGTAAAGACACTCTATGCAGACGCCAGCTGCAAGGTTATTCATGAGCGAATGGTCAGTGAACGAATCCTAACTGAAAAGGCGTACACGCCAGAGATGCGTACTTTCCTTCCCTACTATTTAACATCGCTCTCGATGTGATACAGACGTCGGCTCCCAAAATGAAAAGAGGTATTCGCTGGGGCTTAACAGATCGTCTAGAAAACTTAGATTATGCAGACGATATTTGTTTACTGGCGCATAATCATACTCACATGCAAGCAAATCTGGACGCAGCCACTCAATGTGCAAGCAAAGTGGGTGTGAAAATAAATATCGCAAAAACCAAGGCTATGCAAGTTATGGTACATAACACTGCAAACTTCACCATAAACGGATATGTGATAAAGTAAGTGAATTCTTTCACTTATCTCGACAGTGTTATCGTGGCGAATGGAGGATCCAGTGCATATATTAAAAAGCGAATAAGGAAAGCACAAACAGCGTTCAGTAAACTAAGCCCCATATGGCGCTCGCAACAAATAAGTAGAAATACTAAACTAGGGATATTTGAGGCCAGCGTAAAGTGGGTCCTCCTTTACGCCTGCCAAATGTGGAACTTGTTGCAAAAAGTTGCGCAAGCACTTCAAAGCTTTGTAAGCCGCTGTTTGCGCAAAATCATGCACGTATTCTGGACAAATACAATTCCGAACACCGCGCTCTGGCAAGCCACAAAGCAAAAAACGATTGAAATTGAAATAATTAAACTTAAGTGGAACTGGCTTGGCCACTCCTTACGCAGATCAAACAACGATATCATCAGCAATGCAGTTGAGTGGAACCCGCAGGGCAGCCGCCGCAGAGGAAGACCGTCAAATACATGGAGACGGATGATAGAGATGGAGATGGAGAAGACGAATAAAACATGTTTCCACGACAGTCGGTTCTACGTAGCCGAAACGACCCGGATTTGTATCCGGCCAAGGACTGTCAACCCAGCAGCATTCCCCATATGTAAGTATTGGGAATGTGCATGCTGATTTAACAACAACAACGAATAAAACATGGAACGAAATTAAACTACTGGGGCAAAATCAGGACCAGTGAAAACAATTTGCTGAGACCCTATGTTCCATTTAGGAATAAAATAAATAAATAGGAAATAATGGAATTCGAGTTTTTACTGACACTGCAGAAGTAGTGGTAGTGATTATGCCCAACTCTGATACGGAGGTTTGCCATTGCCTGCCGAGGGGTGATCGCTATTAGAAAAATCTTAACTATCATGCCTGGGGTTTCGGTTCTGTGCACTTCCGAAAAGTCACGCACCAACCCTTTATTACAACTACGTTTGAATGGGTTAGGCTACCCTTACTCCTATTTTGATTTGTTTTGCGTGTGGGATTCCTTTTGCGCGCGCGCTTACAGCTAAAAGTGAGTCTATATTTTATTCCGCAGATACGATAGATTCATCTATCATTTAGTATTGTCTATTTTTTATGCATCAAAGAGAACTTGTGGAAGTTGTAGGCGAGTTGGTTTCCTCTAATAATATTTGAACCTCGGTAGTGGCAAACTTTGGGTTATATTACTGTTATGAAAAGATCCGCTCTCTAAAATTTGGAGTCAACTATTGGACGGGCCATGTAAAATTTGCTTTTTGAATCGGCTATAAAAAAAAGCTAATCAATATTTTTTTTTAAACTTTTTTTTTTATTTTGAAGATTGAACATTGTCATTTATGAATGAAAAATAATAGCGTTCAAATGACTGCCACGACTGGCTTTACAGTAGGTCATTCGATCAACCCAATTTTTAAGCACATTTTCGACTATTTGGGCTCCAATTTCATGAATGGCAACTTCGATTACGTGTTTTAAAGCATCAATCGTCTCTGGATGGTTCACATAGCATTTGTCCTCAACGGCTCCCCACAAAAAATAGTCCAACGGGCTTAAATCACAGCTCCGAGGCGGCCAATTGATATCGGAATTTCGGCTGATTATTCGATTTTCAAAAACGGTAGCCAAAAGCTCGAGTGTAATTTTGGCAGAGTGACAAGTTGCAGCGTCCTGTTGAAACCAAATGTCGTCCATGTCATCCTCTTCAATTTTTGGAAACAACTCGTTGAGCATGTCACGCTAACGCTCGCCATTTACTGTAACCGCGGCTCCTCGCTCATTTTCGAAAAAAAAAATGGCCCGATGATGTCGCCAGACCAAAAACCGCACCAAACAGTGACTCGTTGTGGATGCATTTGCTTCTCTACAGTAACGTGTGCATTTTCTGAGCCCCAAATCCCACAATTTTGCTTATTGACGTAGCCACCGATGTGAAAATCAGAAAAGAAGAAGAAGACTCACCACTTTGGAAATAGGTTTTCAATATTTCCCAATTTTGTTCAAGCGTATAGCGTCCCATTTGGTCATTATGTCAAACCTTTAAGTAAATTATGAACACATTTCTCAAAAAAATAGGTGGTTCAAAAAGCAAACGCTATATCGCCCACTCTGTATTAGTTAGTTCCTTAAAGATCCTAAGGCGGTATTCATTTTGAGTTAACTCTTCCTCGAAATCCCTGAAAAATAGTGAAAATACCTTCAGTGCAATCATAAAAGTGATTGTGGAGTTTTGCCATTTGTTTTTTTTTTTTTGCATACCGTGTCGACCTAATGTTGATTTGTACAACATATACATATGGTATGTGTGTATGTATGTGTTTATGAGCTTCTACAGTTTGACCTACAATACAAGTGGCGTTGATTAACCGAATTGCTCAACTGAGTGACTGTTTGATGGCCACACTGACCAGCTGAGTTAATGCTCGTTAATAAATACTTACATACTTATGCACATACATACATATATGCGTACAGATGTATGTAAAATCATTTCATTTATATCATTTTCACGCACAGGTGACATTTTACAGGTGTTCCAAGGATATTTCTGCAACTGTTCGGCTCTTGTTTTTGCTGCTGTTGTTTATGTAATAATAACAAATTGCGGCAAATTGCAATACAAAAGTCATTACTATCATATACATAAGTGAAAATGTTGTGCAGCCATAATGAACAATTAAGAGCGAAATAGTACGACAGTTGCAAAGCAAACACAAGAAGCAGAAGGAAGTCAAGTTGACGCTGTCTCGTTTTGTTACTGAAATTTCTGTTAATCCATCAAGGATACAGGCATATCAGTTGCATTGGAAATATAATTGAATTGCTTGTGCTTGAATTCTAGGAACGAGATGAGCGAATTTTACTTGAATTAGTTTATATTGGGTTAAGTTAGATGATCGTTTCAAAGGAAAAAACTCAAACAGTTGTGTAAAAGATCTGCACTTTCTAATACCATGGAAAACACAAGATGGGGCAGGAAAATAGGTTAGCAGCAAAGCATAGTCTCGAACAGTGCCTATTAGGAGTAATTGATAGCAAATAGCTCCGAGATGATAACAAATTTCCGCAGATGGTATGTGTAGAAGAAGTCTGATAGCTCCTTAGATACGTTTCAAGACTATCAAAAGCTGAGCAGCTGAGTCAGGCCGTTTTAGACTATAACCCTCATGAAAGGTGGTCTTTCGTTAGCGCCAGAAGCTCGCTCGATCGCAGCCATTCCACCTGTGGCCAAAAGTACTTTACAATTCGGCTAACGAATGCTCGGGTCCAACGAGGCTTGAGCTGACACAAATCTGTTTAGAGCAAGACCGCAGATCTGTTAAAATATCTCACTTAAACAAAGTAGGGCCTATTGTTTTGTCAGTGCTCTGTATCTGGAGTCGAAGATATCATTTTGTATAGTTCATAATGCACATCTTCGCGAGTTTTAACAAGGCGTTCAACCTTTTGCCAGCAATATCCTTCAAGGATGAAAAATATGTTATTCCCAGGCATATTTGACGAGTCCTACCGCGAACAGAGCAGTGGCAAAGTAGGTGTTTCAAAGTGCCCCTAGCATTCGCTTCGTTGCATGTCTTACTCGTATTGCAATGAACTAATCCCATTTTTGCTGAGTGATGTGCGGTGAGACAGTGTCCAGTCAATACTCCAATCAATATTTTGCACTCTTTCCTAGATGGTGGTAAGATAAAGTTTGCAGTTTTGGTATTCCAAGTCCTAAGCATAATATTGTTAGTTTTGTACGGGGTTGAGTCTTCCCATATCAAGTGCGTTTCCAGAGCTAGTTCCGTTTTCATAAAGTAGAGGGATTGGTATATGTTTGACGCTCAATGGGTCCAAAGGAACTTCGGGGAAGTGAACTACTTCTTAACTCAGTTCCTCTCGGGCTACGGATACTTTCGGAGATACGTATACCGCATGGGCAAGGTAACCGATTCCAAGTGCATATACTGCGAAGCGCTGAGCGATGACGCTGAACACACGTTTTTTACCGCGGAAAGAAATGCTCTGAGGGAGCAGATTGGCGACATCGCACCGAGCAACATAATCAGCAAAATGTTCGAACGCGAGGACGGCTGGAACGCGGTAAAGAAATACATCGAGAGCGTACTACGGGAAAAAAAGATTGTCCTAGACACAGTGCAACAAAACGAGGCCGCACAGATAGAGACACAAGAAGACGAGCCTACAGTATGAAAGCTGGCTACAAATATGGTGGACTCAGATGTGGGTGAATAGAATTGGTCCTTTATGGATGCCGTTCTGGGCCCTCTCGAAGTAATATAGAAAGCAGTTCCGGGAAGGGTGTCTCCGCAGAATGAGAGGAGGGATCGTTTTAGGGGAAACACCACACAACGCAGTAGACGACGGTCGCTGTAAGCGCGAAGGCATTTTGAACCCTACCTCACCCACCAAAAAAAGAACCAAAATATGTCTGACGTGCTCCATATCGACAAGCGAATACCTCATCAGCTCTCTCATTTCCTTCTATTCCTTTGTGTCCTAGTATCTAGTAAATAGTGGCCTGCCCGTTTCCGCAGAGTTCATCCATTTTGGATATGCTTTGTTGAATACGTTTCGAGTTAACCCAAGGAGCGGCTTGACTATCAATGAAAAGGTTTTTCGGAGTATTAAGAGGAGTTAATTCCAGAGCTAATTTAACTGCTGTTTTTTATTGCGGCATAGATTTCAGCTTGAAATATACTACAGTAATTAGGGAGTCTGAAAGACTTTTGGAGATAAAATTGTGGACAAAAGGCAGTCGCTCTTATTCCTTCCACCATTTTGGACCATCTGTAAAGAAATTGTATGAATGGTAAGTGGATTCTAGACCTTTCTGTCATCCATTTTGCTCTATAATGACGATAGGGTTTTTGCCAAATTTAACTTGTGGAATTGCATAGTCTGACATACCGCTCGAATACAGATTTGTCCTGACATTTTCAGGCTCAGAGCAGATCTTCTGTCTGAGTATCTTACTACTAGTTTGATTGGATACCAGTTGAGAATTCTCTCTATTGCTGCTGTTTAAGCTGTGCTCAGTCTTGTGACGTAAGTCACTTTATCGCACGCCGTCCACCATATACCTGTAAGTGAACCATAGAGCATTGCTTTGTCTGGTCTAATGACCGCTACGCATATTCAATGTGTGAGTCGAGGAGATAAGCCCAAAGTCTTACCGAGCATTCTTCTGCACGCCTATAAGGTATTAGAGGCTTTCTTTGCTCCTTCTTCCACATTTAATCGCCATGATAGTTTGCTTTCCACAATAATACCAATGGAGGCATCTAGTCCATGTTTTTGTTATCAATTCACTCCTCCAAGCTTCGGAGGCGACCAGTTTGGAATCTTATGTATCCTTGTAGAGAGTACTGAGTCTGTCCTACCTGAGTTTACTTCCAGTCCACTTGTATCATAAATCTCTGTAAGCGCCGTTGTGACTATTTCACTCATAGTTTGTGGACACCTATTTGAGATGATAAAATCCAAGTCGTCAGTATATGTCGTCTGTTTCGGTCCGCTATTCCCAAATTTGTTGATAATCTGATTTATCACTAGGACGCAATGCTAGTAGCTCTATTTTTTGACATTCTGCTAATGTGACCCAGCCTTATTCGTTCACCCTTTATGTATCTTACTACATTTTCTCTTCTATGCTATTTGTCTGATATTTTAGTGTTTGTGTCTGATACTCTAAGGGTCCAAATCTCGCAATCGTATGTAAGGATTGGCCTAATTAGCGACTCATAACGGGTGATCAGATTGGAGGTAATTTTCCCAGTAGCGTTTTTGACAGATCACGCATGACTATTGCCAAACCGAATACATTTTTTTTTGCAGTATCCATTGACATTTCATCATGGAAAAGCTTACGCCTCAAAAATGTTTACAAATCCTACAATTGTATTACGAAAATCGACGCTCTCCGAGAAGTGTTAATGGCGCGCGTTGGTACCCAAATGTTGTTCAGTTATGAGGCCCATTTCTGGCTTAATGGCTACATGAACAAGTAACATTGCCATGTTTATGCTGAAGACAAACCCATTAAACAACTGCCATTACATTCAGTGAAAACCGTTTGGTGCGGCCAATAGGCTGGAGGAGTCCTCGGCAGACACTTCATCAGAACGATATTGGCGCCAATGTAACAGTGAATGACAAAAGCACCATGGTAAACGACTTTCTGATACCGGAAATCGAAGCGCGTAATCTCAAAATATTTGGTTCCATCAAGATGGAGCTACTTGCCTTACCGCCCGTGAAATAATGGATTTACTGCGTCGTCGTTTCGGTGAGCAATTTATCTCTCGTCTCGGACCAATGGATTGGCCACCAAAATCGTGTGATATCCCACCTTTGGACTCTTATTTGTGGGGGTATGTGAAGTTTAAATGCTTTGTGGATTAACCAGCTTCGATTGAGGCTTTGGAAGCCAAGAGCGAGTCATTCAAACTTGGTGTTTACGAATGGCCGATATACGGCGCAGGTGCGGCCAATATGTGAAATGGATTATTTGAAAAAAAATAAATTTCATGAATGGTTCTACATAGAAATAATAAAGCTTGCCCAACCAATTTAAATTTCCTTGTTTACATTTCTTCTTCTTTTTAATTGGCGCGATAACCGCTTACGCGACTTTAGCCGAGTTTAAGAAAGGGCGCCAGTCGTTTCTTTCTCCTGATAACCATGATTACACTACTTATAGAAAAATAAAAACCTCAGAACTTTAAATAAAAATTAAAAAAAATAAACATAAAGTCTTCTTCAAAATATTACTACCCTACATTTGCGGTTTTCTACTCACCTTCATTTTACTTATACTTACTGTGCTGGTCTATTCAAAACTATAATCAAAATAATCGATAATTTTTGATGCATTGTTGTTATGATACTTTATTTAAATGCTTTATTTTATTTTAGTTTGAATGATTCAAAGTGCTTATCAACTATAAAAATTGTGGTATTTTTTATCTATTTATATATTTTTTACTTTGCCAGCATTTAACATTTCGCATTCAGCGCAAACGCAATTTAGATTGCTGGAGTAAGTTTTTTAGACTACTAACTAACTTCTGAAATTTTATTTTGTTTTTGCAATAGAGTTTTCTGTATTCAGTTTGCACACTATGCGCCTCTAGGCCAAGTGATTATTTATTTAAGCTCAGCTTTTTCGAATTTTAGCTCGTTTTCTTAATTTTCGATTTACTTTACGTCTCTCCACATTTAAGATTTCTTTTCGGTTAAGTTGTAGATTTGCTTGGCAATAACCGACAATTCCACATCGATCGGTTTTGTATCGTCGTACAATGAAGGCGCCTCGCACAAAATCATGAATGTGCCCACAAGCGATGCGATCATGAAGAGCCATAGAAAGAGACGATCCAGCACCATGGCAACAAAGCCCCAATCTTGATCTTCCTATAAAAGAAAAATAGAAAGAAAAAAACAAAGAAAGAGAATTAAAAATTGAGAAATGAAAGTGGAATATGAAAAGGCTTAGTATACGCACAACAGGGATAAGGGATTATGAGTATTTTACCACAAGTAGATCTCCATTATAAGACTTTGTGTAGCTTAAAAAAAATAAACTCTGCTTTGACCAACAAAAATTGTAATACAAATGCATTTGTGTACATCAACCAGTCACACCTATCACAATGTCAGCCTTGAAATCCAACGGAGCATCTCTCTTGCCAACAAGTGCTCCATTGGACGATGTAGGCAAATGAGTAGTAAAGTGCTCTCTGGACGAACAAAACTAACACTCGACAAGGCTCTCAGCATGCCCGTCCTAACGTATCGCGCAGAGGCTCGGACGATGACAATATCCGATGAGGCGGCTTGAGTGTTTGAGAGAAAGATTCTGTCGCCAATGTTTGGACCTTTGAACGTTGGTGACGGCGAGTATCGTAGGCGATTGAACAATGAACTGTAAGTGCTTTACGACGACATAGACATAGCGCAGCGAATAAAGATCCAGCGGCTTCGTTGGCTGGGTCATGTCGTTCGAATGGAAACAAACGCTTCCGCTCTAAAAGTAAAGTGCTCCGCTCTAAACAAACGCTTCCGCTCTAAAGTGCGGTATCAAATGGTGGTAGCAGAGGAAGAGGAAGGCCTCCTCTACGTTGGAAAGATCAGTTAGCTAAGGACTTGGTGCCGGTTAGCACGAGAAAGAAACAACTGGCGCGCTTTGTTAAACTCGGCCAAAATCGCGTAAACAGTTATCGCCCCAATCAAGAAGAAAAACTTGTCACACCTGGTGGTTTATTAATAGACTAGTACTTAATGTGAACCTCTATTGGCATACAAATTTCAAGTCCAAAAGTATATAAACAATGTTAAACAAATTTTTGTATTGGAATTTAGGCCTCTTCTTTTCTTTCTATGCGCAACGAAATGGCTATAGGAAATGGCACTGTTGAAAATTCAACCACCAAACCAGAATATGGTGGTATTAAAAAGACGCTAGGCGCTAATTAAGAGTCTTTCAGGTAAGGAAGGCAGCCACTCAAACAATAATAACAATGTAAGAAAACCTGTAAATATCTACTTGTTTTATATATGTATTAATATTTATGTAACCCCACCGAAAAAAGGTCATATTTGCGCGCTTGTCTGAATCACCAACTTTACTCTAATAACTTTTCTGTCTGTTCCTCATAAACTTTTCGCTGTCTTTCCGCGGAGGCTGCAAGTGAAAGCCCTACTTCAGCTGGCCTGTTATCTTCCAATCAAAATCAACTGCCGAATGACCGATATAAACGGCAAAGTTTTGTTTGTTATTGCTATTATTGTATGTATTGTTGTTGCTGCGCAGTTTTATCGTTTCTACTCTATAAAATATTTGTTTGCTTTTTGGTTTTAGAAAATCACATCAGTAGTCTGATGAGGTCTCTCACATGTTGTAAACTCTTACATGCACATACGAGGGTGGCTATTTATATTTCAGGCTTATATTCTTCAAAATACTCCCCTTAATGATCAGTACAATTTTACATACATTTGAACCACTTTGCACAGTTGTGTTTTTTTGAATTGCGAACACAGGATTTTTACCTCAAGGTGATCATGCAAAATCTTATTGTTGATCGTCATATTAATACCCAAAGATTCCGGAATTTCACAGTATGTGGCACGACGATTTTCTTCATTCATTCACCCACATTCATTCATTCATTCATTCGCTATTTGCTGGCACAACAACTGATTTCGGACGACCTTCTCGGAATTTGTCGGTGAGCGTATGGCACACCTGGACAAAATTCATTGTACCAGTTTTGAGGGTGTTTGCTCGCCGCATAATGATTTTAGTTCATCGCTAGCTTCTTGTCCTGTGAATTCATGTGTCGAGATGAGTTTTTAAAGCCACAGTAAAGAACACTCAAATGGCTCAGCGAAATGTTCTAAGTGCGTTTGTCAAAATTTCCACTGGAAATGTCAGGTGACGCCAAACAATACTACACATGCCAAAGACGAGAAATATTTAGAGCAACCCTCGTATATGTACATGCATATGTATGTGTTCACATATGTATGTGAAACTAGTTATTTATTCTTGTGCTTGTAGCCACACAACATTGCCAAAATCCACTTTTAATTACTTTTGTGCAATTGACCACCATCACCGCCACTCTAACCGACCGCCGCTTTCAATCGGTCGCTTCCTTTGCCAATTTTTCGATTGATCTGTTTGTGGCTGCCAAAATCTTTTTGTCAGATGTTATTGTGCCACGAGTATAGCGCAGACAGGATTTACCATTGCATTCGCTTACACAGCATACTTTAATCAACATCAATTGCATGCGAACAGCCATTTCGCTTTGCCGCCTTTCGTCAGGACACATGTACTATATACCATATACTCGTACATACTCTGTAGTGGACAGCTAAGCTACTCGCAAACAAATTAGCTCATGAATTGGTGGAAAAAGTCATACTAGTTCGAATGTGTCTAGATATGGACCGGTTGTAAAGCGACCTATTAGAGGTACATGCAGAGAAAATATTCTTCTACCACTATAAATATGAATGCTTAAGGCCACCCGGTGGTCTAGAATTTTCAAAACATTAGATTTTTTTTTCGATATTTCGAAAGTATGGTATCTTAAGAATTAACTGTGCAATTTTCATGCGGAAATTTCCAATATTATAGCTTCTACAGCCTATTAACCAGGTAGAGAGCGGTCCGCGCGCTCCTGTACCTCAAACTTTAAACTCATTTATCTCGAAACGACTTTTTTCGGCACGGCGGGGAAGAAAACAAAAAAAACTTTTCAACTGAATCACTTGAAATTTGGATATGTTGTTCACAATATGTATCGCTATCATCGGAACTAGAATCATAATTTTATTTAAATAATTTCCTATTTTTTGAACTTAAACCCGATTTTACGAACTTTTTTTTCAAAAGTGTGCCATTTTGTCAATTTTGCATTTTTTCGATTTTTTCTAGTTCCGACCATAACTGCGCTCTTTCTGATTAAGAATCTTCTTGAATTTTGTGTTTCAGATGAGTAGAAGTCTCGAAATCATTTAGGCCGTCCGGGTTCGATTTTTCGAGAGGGTCATCTTCAGCGGCATTTTTATAATAATAAATATTGTTTCAAAAGTAAAAAAAAAATTTGTTTGTATGCTCAATAAATGTACTAATAAGCCCGAAAAGTTGAAATTCCGTTTTTTAAATTTTTAATGGCAAAAAAAAAAATCGTGAAAATAGGTGAAATTTTCGTGCTCTAGACCTCCGGGTACCCTCAAAATCTTAATGAGAATTAAACGAATACAAATGCTGATTGAGCCAATCGTCTGTTTTCTGGGCCATTATGGACTAGTTCCATGATGCAAAGAATAATGAGATGGCGCCCATCGTGGTCCCGTTACTTTGCGCTCAGCGAATTTGACAACTAGTTACGTGATTTTAGCTCCAGTATGGCCAGATTACCATTTTCGTAACTTGATTTATCATTTTTTTTTGTTACTTTTATTATTTTGTGTCTCGGAGTTCTAGTTCTTTCTTCATGACATTTTTCTAGTTGTTCTAATTAAAATGTAATGTTTATAATTTTGTAAAATATAAATTTTTTAATAATAATTTAAATAATTCACTCAGTTTTATTTAGTTTTACTTTTTTTTAACATCTGGTGGCATTGCCCGCGATTGCCGGTGTTGTTGGTGTTCTTCTGCTTTCGGCACTCAAATCTCTCTCTCGCTACTGCAGAGTTGCCTAGCTTTGGATATAAAAACGAACTAAATGCCCATTTAAAGAAAATAAAACACGAAATTTTTATTGTGTTATTTAAAGAACTTTGTATGCGTGACAAATTGTCTGTAGAATGTGCGTTTTTTTTAAATAAATGTGTTATGCTTATGTACAATTTAATTTATGAGTTTTTTTTGTTAAGCGAGACTCTTTTATTAAGGGAACGACTTTTTTGCTATATTTGAAGTTATGTAACTAGATAAGGTACTCTTTTTGTAAAAATGTCAGTATGGTTTCTTTAGTATTTTCTGGTATTTTGTTGCTTATTTTACTATGAATACACCTCTTGATGCTCTATGTCTCACTAAGGATTGATGACCGGAAGAAACGATTACACCTCTATGGTTTCAATTCGCATTCAATAAATTCAAAGGCTTTTTAAAATGTGTAAAAAGGTTTTCAATCTTAAGAAGAGTTGAGAGAGGGGCATTTAATATTTTTGCATAGCCTTAAATGGAGCCAAAAATTAAATTTGCACTTTCAAACTACTACATTTTATAAGAATCAACTAATTTTCATTAGCACTAAAATCTTCTCAGAGTGGCCTTTTTTAAACTTCTTTTGTATAATAATACAGTTTTTTTTAACCTAAAGTCTCGGTAGCCTTAAATTAAAAACAAAAAGAAACAAACACCAAACTTAAAAATTGTCGCATTTTCGGTATAAAAAAGCACTAAATTTATTGCGAAGATCAAATGGTTGGCAATACTGCACAACTCTGCAAACGTGACGTCACGTACGCTCTGATGGGCGCAATCTTCTTTATATCATTCTTGGACTAGTTCATTATTTAGTATAGTGCTGATGCACAGACTGACAATTGACGTGTTGTACGGCAAGCCCTCTTTAAAGCAAGCCCTGTTGAAATGCATTGAAATAGGGTAGAAAAAGCACTACCTCAGCTGTAAAGCAAACTGGTAGTAAGATAGTAGTGGCTTTACTGTCGGGTGAATATCGGCCGCTGACTGATGACTTGTAGGTCAGTATATATATATGCTGTTGATGTGATTTGCGCTGACTTTTTTGAGTCACTCCTGACAGTTCACTGTCTGAATGTTACTGACGAATGTGGTTGACGGCTGTACCATTATTTATTTCTTTATTTATACATAACCCTTAAATACCCAGTGGAATTTGAAGTGATATTTAAAATAAATAATAAAAAATCAAAGCCTCTTTGAGCTACCAAAAAGTAACAATTCAATATTGAATTGTGCTTACTTCAATCCTTCAAACTTTTACCCCTATTTACTATAAACGCGATGCATTTGTTTTAAGTAAATATACCTCTAGAAGTTGTCATTTTTTTCAAATCGAATTTTTCCAATGACTTAAGTGGCTCCTTAAGTCTTACCTCTAATGACATAATTTGGGCATAAATACTTTAAAGCTCTCTACACAGACTGACATTGATGGTCTTTGTTGCGCCCCAGTAAAGAAATACCCAGCACTAATATCACCGCTGAAATTTATTTTCAACTCATCACTAAGGATAGTAGTCTTTTTGGATACCTGCAAATTAGCATCAATTACCCCAATTTTCAAAAATGGCAAAAAGAATTAAGTTACTAACTATTGGCTAATCTTTCAGCTGTCTGAAAGAGAGAATGTATTTCGCCATTAAGAGTTTAATCTCACCTCGCCCGCATGGCTTTGTCGCTGGATGGTCTAGGCTTACCAACCTAGAGTAATTTAGCGACTACTGCACCGATACGTTTTTATCAGGACTCCAAGTTGATTGTATTTCCACTGATTTTTCTAAGGCATTCGACAAAGCATCCCAGTCATGTTTGGTTTCCACTCTATATTTCTGAAGCGGCTGAATTCCTAAAGTAATAGGTGCTATTTGATTACAATCGTGGGGACTTCTTCTATTCAAGTTATTGCAAGATCTGGCGTACCTCTAGCAAATATCTTAGAACCTTTACTCTTTGATCTTTTTATTAATTATATAGACAGTTGCTTTTCGTTTTCCAGATACTTACTTTAAGAAAACGACCTAAGCCTCTTCGATTATGAGTTCTGAAGACGCTTCTATGGTTCAATTAGAGATCAATAGATTGTTCTTATGGTGTTGTCGGTCACATCTACATCTCAATATCAATAAGTGTTATTACGTTACGTTTTCCAGACTGCATAACGTAGTACGTACTTCGTACCGTATCTCTGCTACTCTCCTTCCGTCTGTTGACGAAATCAAGGACCTTGGTGCAAGTTAATCGAGTTAATTTTCCTTTTTATGTTAAGACCCTCAGTACGAATTATGTAGGCAATGCCCCTTTAGAGTGTTCACTTCGATCATTCAACGAGATTTCGAATTGTTTTTGCTTGCAGTTTCTTTTCTAAATTATTAAAGTCAATTTTATTTTAGTTTAGTCATCGTTTTACTGAACTTTTGTAGTTCATAGACTTTGGAAATAAATAAGTAAATAAAGATAGTTTCGGTTAGATTGAATCTTTTCTAAAAAACTACTTTGAGCTGTAAAAGTTGCATTTTAAAGCCCGTAAAGGAAGAGTTTCCTAAATACCTCTCTACGTGTAACAAGCCTGATACTAAGGTGAATTCAGTCAACTGTCCTAAAAAGAGGGCACTCAGCCTGATTTTTGAAGAAATGTAACAACATTTGTTGTAATCTTGAAAATTGGCGCAGCAGGTTACTGTAAATAGAAATAGTCAATAGAAACTCCTACAAAGTTCATTGGTGTAACTCCTAACCTGTTGGAACCCATAAAATTCTGGCCCATCGGAGCGACTACGCCACTAATTTTTATATTATATCATTCTGGACCCTAAACTTAACTTTGATCAACTTATAAAAGCAAAGGTATGATGATGTTTGTGGAAAGTTGGTCAAAATATCATAGTTAAGTTATTAAAAGCCATTTTACATCATTGGCAAGCCCAATTTTTTAATCCTGGATGAGTAACGCCACGATGCTCGAACGATTTACTGGTATGAATATGTACTAATAATTAGAGATGATCTTCCTTTGGAAGCCATCCGCCACTCAACTGGTCATCTTTTAACAACGAGCTTGAAGAAAATTGGACTCGACAGATGCAAGCCGCTTCTTCGGTGGCACGCCGTCAACGGCTATGAAAATATTCTTTTCACTGTTGAAGAAGTATTTAATAATCAAAACGACAAAATCTATGCTAAAACTTTTAAAGGCGGAAAAAATGTTGTTCCAAGGGTTCAGCGTGGCCACCATCCAGCCTCCGTAATGGTTTGGTGGAGAGGTAAGGCGTTACGGCTCTTTATTTCTGCGAAAAGGTATTAAGACCGTGGCAAAAATGTATCAGGAGAATGTCTTAAAATTAGTGGTGAAGTAGTTGAGCAGCCTTGAATCTTCCAGCAAAATTCCGCTCCAGCCAATAACGCAAAAAACACGCAGCAGTGGCTGAAACACAATATTCCTGGGTTCATAGCCGCAGAAGATTGGAAGATTGGTCGTCTGGAAGTACCGATATGAATCCATTGGACCACAGTTCGTGGTCGGAATTGGAGAACATGGCCTGTCGAAGACCTCACAGAAATTTGGAGAGTCTCAAACAATCTTTGGCTGAGCAGCGACGTCAATATCCAGGGAAACTGTGCGTGCTGCAATAGTTGAATGGCCTAATCACTTGAAGACTTATGTAAAAGCAAATGGTGACCATTCCGAATGAAAATTATGTATATAGTTTTTAAAATAAAACTAACTTCATTAAAAAAGTATTATAATTTCATATCTAAAGAGTGGTTAAATTTCAAGGGCCGATGTTGAATGTGAACCACACCTAAACGTCAACGACACCGTTGGACTTCTTTCTTTTGGGTTATTTGAAAGAAAAGGTGTATGTCGATAAGCCAGCAACAATTCAAGAGCTAAAAGATGAGATAATTCGGCACATTAACGGCATAGAACCTCAATTATACCTCAGCGTCATCGAAAATTTGGACCATCGGGTGGAGGTGGCCGATATTTTGTTTCGTACGTAATTGAGCCATATCAATATTATCATAATAAAGAGAAATGACAATAATTTCCTAAAAAAATTGTATTTTATTCAAAATCAACACCGACCCTTGAAACTTAGCCACCCTTTATAACAGACTTAACTTGTAACAGAACTGATGGCAGGACTAAGTATATATTGTATTCCACTTTCGTAAAAGAGCTGTAGCTGCTGATACTATTTTTGTGTTCACTCTAGTAATATACTGGTGGTTTGAAGGTGTATATGTGAGGTCTCCATTGCAGCAGTTGTTATTCGTTTGAAGTGTAAAGATCCTGTTTTATCTAACGCCAAAAATGTCTACGTTCGTCCCGAAATAACAGCATTTGCAGGAAGTCATGCTTTATTATTACCTTTTAAAGAAAAGTGCAGCTGAAACGTGTCGTAACTTGAAAAGAGTGGTTTCGACGCTTCCAAAGTGACAATTTCGTGAATGGGCACCGAAAAAATTTGAAGATACTCAACTACAACAATTATTGGACGAAGACGTATGTTGAAACCTTGATGATATGTCTAATGGTGGGACCGGTGCAGAAAGCAGGTAACTGGGTGCCACATCAATTGAAGGAGGGAGATAACGAGAGATATTTGGTGACGTGTGAGATGCTTCTTGAACGGCAGAAAAGAAAAGGTTCTCGATGAAAAACGGCGATGAAAAATGGATCTATTTTGATAACCCTAAGGGTCGAAAATATTGGAGCTGTCAGGTGAACCGGATCCATCGACAGCGAATGTTCAAAGGTTATGTTGTGCATCTGGTGAGATCAGAAGGGTGTCATTTATTATGAACTCCTTAAACCATCTAAAACCATCGCTAACGATCATTAGCGACGAGATTCAGAACAAAACTGACAGAAATCTACTGGACCAGAGAGTATTTAGACAGTCAGTAAACGACATTCACGGGGAGACTGTCACCACCTTCTTAAGCTCCCGTCCTGTGAATGCCGTAATCGGAGACCAACCACCACCTATTGCAGATGAAGAGCTTCAGCTTCCCCGTGAGACACGCGTAACACTGGCACAACTACGTTCTGGATAATGTAGCAGGTTAAACTCCTACTTATCCAGAATTTACCACGACATACCAAACATATGTTCGGCATGTGAAGATACCCCGCACGACACTAACCACCTTTTCACATGCCCTCTAAAACCGACTCATCGATCACCCCTCTCCCGAGCTCTCAAAGAAAAGCGGCCGAAATGGGGCGGTAGACAGGACAAACTGATTTTGCTGCATGACAACGCCAGGCTACATCTTGCTAAATCGGTCCAGAAATATTTAGAGGGATTGAATTGGGAAATATTGCCCCACCCGCCGTATTCTCCGACCTTGGGGCTACCATCTGCTCCGATCAATGCAGTCAGCCCTTATTGGAGAGCGGTTTACTTCTTATAAGAGCATCGCAAACTGGCTCAAAAAATGGATCAAGTTAAAAGAACTCGAATTTTTCATCAGAGCAATCCGTATGCTGTCGACTCCGAACGGTAAATGATCTTTTGTGAGGAGCTTTTTCATGGCAGAAGTAAACTCGGAGGGTTTTCTTTGCCGCTATTAGAAAAAACTTTTTCTATCATTGGGTGATTTGGCTGGTTCATACACGAACTTGTGAACTTCCCATTCGTCTACGATGGTCGCCACAGAAAATCGACTTTATCTAAAGTAGAGTTTGTTAAGAATATACTGTGCGGAAAATCCTAGTGTTATAGCTTCTACCGCCCATTAACTAGGTAGAGAGAGGCCCGGCTTTTTTCGGTCTAGTGTACTAGAATCATATTGAAATTGAAATTGAAATTTGAAAAGGTCGAGCCAAGGAGCACCAGGAGATTTGGTGGCTCCTAAAACACTCAGGCTAAAAAGCCCACTCATTGTATTTAAAGCTCTGGAAAGGGGGTAGATAGTCAAGGAGGGAAGGAGAAAAGTATCAGAGAAAGAGATAGGAAAGAATAGAGACAGAGATAGAGATAGTTAGTCCTGTGAGAATTTTCCAGATTCTTTGGCAAATCTGTAAATATCCTCCAGTTTTAGAGACGAATATTACTCATTCTCATGACATCGGAGCCCAAAACTCGTAGACGTGCTCTAGCAAAGGCAGGATACTCACAAAGAAAGTGCTCAGTGCTATCCACCTCCTCCAAGCACGACAGGCACGCTGGGTCCTCGATGATTCTAATGGTGGTCATATGCTGACCACATGGGTTGTGTCCTGTAATGATACCGGCCATCAACCGAACATCTTTCCTTCCTAGTTTTAGAAGAAAGTTTTCCAGTTTTCTGCTCGGGCTTGTCACCAAACACTTTACAGTTCTGCAGCGTTCTAGACCGAACCATCGCTCTTTTATGTACATTGCAAAGATAATCGCTGATCCAATTCATGATTCCTGCGGAACTGATTCCGATTATTGGCTCTGGCCCCTGTGGGGGCACTGCTGATCCACGGTTGGCCAATTCGTCGGCAATTTTATTTCCTTGAACACCGGTGTCCCGGAACTCATATAAGTACAAGCCTGTTTTATCTTGCGACAGAACTAAGCTTCTTCTTACATTCTTGAACAATCTTTGAGGGTTGCTTCGTGTTCTCCAGAGCCTTCAGTGCAGCCTGACTGCCACTGAAAATTCCAATCTGTTTCCCGCTCCATCTCCTCTCGATTATCCATTCGGCTACTTTGTGGATGGCAACAACTTCTGTTTGGAAAATAGTTGCCATTTCCCCCATAGCATAGTGATACTTACTATCGTTTAAGTACCATCCGGCTCCAGACCCTATTTCATTCTTGGACCCATCGGTAAAGAAAATATCCGTCAAACCTCCCTGCATGCATTCTGGATTGCTCCATTGTTCACGCAATGGAAATCTGACATCAAAGTTCCTTCCAAATTAAACTGTGGGTATCAGGTCGTCTTTAGGTGCCAAAAACAGAGGATACTGCTCAGATAGCAACTTAAAGATTTCTCTGTGTCCCGAAGTTCCGTCTTCGTGCCAGAATCAAGCATAGCATTGAGGGCATCACCAGAGGTTGTACTCATGGCACCCGTGATGCATAAACATATACTTCTTTGTAGCCTGTATAGTTCCCGGATTGTGGACTGAACCATGCTCCGTGGCCACCATACCATAGAAGCGGAAGTGATGATTGGTTTGATAAGTGCTGTGTATATACATAGGACCACAGCAGGTTTCAGACCCCAGGTTTTACCAAAGGCTCTACGGCATTGCTGAAAAATCCTCAATGTGCAATTCACCTTCAGAGAAACGTGTGTCTCCCAAGTCAGCTTCTTATCCAAAATTACTCCTAGATATTTAACTTCATCGGAAAGACCAAGTCTCACACCTTTCACTAGAATCATATTACTATTTCAATTATTTGGTATTTTTTGGTATTTTTTGATAAAAAAAACTGAAAAAAAAACGATTTTTAGAGTGTTAAATTCAAAACCGCGCCATTAAAAAAAAAAAAATATTCTAGAACGGGACATAACTTCAGTCATACTGATTAATAATTTTTTGATTTTTGTGTTGCAGAGATAGAAGAGCCAAAACGGACAACACCGTCGAAGTCCAATTTTTAAAATATTAAAATTGAGAAAAAAAATTTATTTTTCATTTTTGTATGTGAAAGAAGTTAAATAAAAAGCCTAAAAAATTTATACATCGTTTTTCATTTTATTTATTGTAAAAAACAAAATCCCTGAAAATACCATACATTTCCGAACTCTAGATCACCGGGACCCCTTAAGCAAAATTCTTTAGCTGCTACTGCAGAGCCACACTGGAGAGTTAATAATTGCCACACATTTTTTATTCATTTTTTTTTTTATTTGTTGCCAATTAGTCGATAGATAAGCAGTTTCGCCGGTTTCTAAACTTATTGCCGCTACATAGAATGCTGGTTGTTAGAGATTTTTTGGCCACATAATCAATTACCACACGCGTGCAACGGCAAATAATTTAACACTCACACTCTCAATACAAGAACAAATGCCAATTTCTCCAAAGAACTCCTGTAAGCGAACAAATTTCGAGTGGAGCGACAGCGGCAGTTAAAATATGGCAACCAATCACATTGATGAATTACGAAATTCTATTGTTGTTGCTGCCATTGAGCCCAAGATGTACAAATGGCTAAGACGATGATGTTGATGACGATGGATGACCAATGCAATTATTAGCAACGGCATTATTACATAACAGTAACAGTAGTTAAACTTACAGTACTTGTAGGTTGCGTTAAATTTTGTTGCTGTCGTGAAGAATTTGAAGTTTATCGCCGGTATGCAACAAGCGGGCAAGCAAGTAAGAGTGCTGAGCGTGTAGGCATACCTTTGTAGGTTTTGAGGGGGTTGGTGAAACTAGTGGCGCCAGCTGCTGCTGCTGCTCACAGCAGTGGACTGATTGGCGAAAACAAATGAAGCGATAAATGTGTGAAATGGTTGCTGTACGACTAGAGAGACATGGGTGTGAGTGTGGGTGAATGAAGTGTTGAGCTGTTGGCTGTAAATCTACCGAAAAGTTAACACTAGCAAAGTTAAACAATTACAAAAAAAAGTGTACTTGTATAAAAACAATAACAGAAGCCATACGCTCGGCACACAACTGTACAGACGAGGATAGATTGCTGTGAGTAATGAACGTACAAAATCGAGCGTGAAATTAAAATTTTTTAAATAATAGCACAAATTTCCAAAAAAACCACAGAAACAACCCACATATATGGGTAGTATGTATAGCTGAGCCTGCAATCCACCTACGGATAATCGCCTACGGATACATATTTTTGGATAGCTAAAAAATACTAGTCTTTTAAATAATATGTGATTGCCTACGCGGATGATGTGGCATTAATTGTTAGAGGAAAGTTTATAGATACCCTGTACGATTTAATGCAGGGATATCTGAACGTAATTGTGCGATGGGCAGCAGACTGCGGCTTATCGGTGAATCCTCTTAAGACGGAGCTGGTCCTTTTCACGAGGAAATATAAAATACCCAGAGCTCAACTCCCCTCGATGGAGGGCGCTCCGTTGGTGCCTTCTGACAAGGTGAAGTACCTAGGGCTAATAGGGCAGTAAGCTAACGTGGAAGCCCAACATTGAGGAGAGAGTAAGGAAGGCAACAATGGCCTCCTATGGATGCAAGGGCGCGATTGGCAAGAGATGGGTATCTCGCCTAGAGTTGTATTTTGGCTCTATAATACTATAATAAAGCCAATCTTGTTATATGGAGTCGTTGTCTGGTGGAACTCACTGGAGAGGATGGCATCAGTTAAAAAGCTAGAGGGAGTGCAGAGGTCTGCACTCATTGGAATCAGTGGGGCGCTTCGAACTACTCCTACTCTGGCGCTTAATGTAATGTAAATGTGGTACCTATAGACATCGCAAGTAGAATTGCCACTGCACGTACCGCAATCAGACTGAGGGGCTTAGGCTATAAGCTCAATCTCACATATGGGCACTCAAGCATCCTCAGAAACTTTGAGTTCATCCCCTCGTCGACGGATCAGTGAGTGCCCTCGCTTAGTTCTTTCCACCCTTATTACACCAAGGGAGGAGTGGACCGGGGGCAACACTTGGGGACAGGACCTAGTTAATCTGTTCACGGATGGCTCGAAGTTGGACGGTAGGGTTGGAGGAGGATTATTCTGCAAAGAGCTCTCCATCAAACTCAAATTCAGGCTACCCGATCACTGCAGTGTGTCCCAAGCAGAGGTGGCCGCAATTAAAGAAGCAGCTGACTGGCTACTTACTTGCGTAATAACTGTTAAGAAGGTAAATATTTACTCCGATAGCCAAGCGGCAATTAGGGCCCTAGGCTCTATTATGGTGCATTCGAAATTGGTCAGGGAATGCCTGGTCTCTCTTTGGATTGCATCAGAAGTCTTCGATATAAACATAATCTGGGTACCTGGTCACAGTGACATTGCTGGAAACTGCGAAGCCGACGAGCTGGCCAGATAAGGGACCGGTGAGGTAGCGTGCCCGCGAAAGGAGAGGATCGGGATCCCCTTGACAAACTGCGCTCTACTCCTGGAAGGATGGGCTTTGCACCAACTCAGCGAGCGCTGGGCAAGTACACGAACGTGTAAGGTCGCGAAGTCCTTTTGGCCACGTTTGGATAGGAGGCGTTCGAGGGATATTTTGAGGATGACGAAATCTCATCTCAGCACCTGCTCCTCAGTTGCCCAGCTCTCGCGGGACTAAGATTCAAGCATCTTAGTTCTCACTTATTTTCTGCGCCTACTGATATACCAGGCCTTGATAAGAAAAACCTGATGAACTTCATCAGCAGCATAAAGCGGTTAACACAACCGCAGACTAGTCACCGTTCATTGTCCCAAAACACTCAACCCTCCCCACCCCTTTCCCTTTCGTCCTTTTTTACTTCACCTCTTCTTCCCCTCTTGCAATGGTATCACTATCTACCCGTGGCCAGAAAAATTTTGAGACCTAAAAAGTAGGAGCACTTGCAAAGCTCTCGCTGAGTTAACGTGAAACGCAAGTCTCCAGAAGCAGACAAAAGCTTTTAAGGGGTAACCCAATCAATTCATTACGCGGGTAGACCAACTCCTGTCTAGGTAGCTCATCTATCCAGCAGTTTCCCGCAATATCGCTGTGACCAGAAACCCAATTGAACGCAATTTCGGAGTATTCAGATGAGGTTGAGTGGGAATTCAAGACCGAAGACCTGAATTTGATTGCACTACGTGCAGCGTTCACGAATACCATATTCAGTATTCCGTTAAGCGCTAGAGCAAGAGTGGTCGGAAGCGCGCTCTTGATTCCAATGGGTGCCAATGAATGACATAAGTTTTGACTATAGTTTTCTCCTTCATATTTCCTTTTAATTATTTCTTTTATCATATAAAGATATATTTCATTCTATAAAAAAATCATTTTACACATTTACATCAAAATTTCAGACTTTTTATTCTTTTAAAACTTTTCAAGTTTCAAGGTACATTCTCCAAGGTGGCTGTCATCCAAATACGAGTATTTTCATATAAAAGGAGATGGCAAATATAATAAAAAAAAATAGTAAGACAAAACCCTGAACTGAAATTTTTTTTCAACTTTGAGAATTCTAGCATGTAGCTTATTTTCGTATAAACTGTGCCCAAAAAGTGTGCATCATTCACTTCCATATATTTCATATAAGATGTTATTCAACGGTAAGACCAAAGCCGATAAAGAGGAGTATGCACAGAAATGTACGCTTTAAATCCTTCGTAAGCCCAAACAAATGGTCCGTATCAATGTATGCACTCACCGCGTTGAATTCATCCTGACGTTGCATGTGATGTTGTATGAACATAACATTATGAATAGCCTTTTCCAACTCGAATGGATACTTCTTGCGCTGCGCCACATCACTCAGTGAATCATCTAGGCCGGATAGCACCGAGGGTAATCCATTGTAACCGCTTAACGTGCTTAAGCCGCCTCCCAAAGCACCTACCAGACCGCTAAAGCTGTACGAAAGCAAAAAGTGAGAGAGAGGAAAACAATCTATCAATGTTACAAGTAAACACAATATATGTAAATAATGTAAATAATAAAAACAGTAAAATGAAACTGAAAGCAATCACATGTTCTCACGCTCTTAATAAAATTTAATTACCGATTTGTGGCGCTGGTTGCATGCAGCCCATTGCAACCGCCACCGCCTATGCCGCCCATGCGTCCCTGCATGCGTCGTAGCGAATCTGGACTGGAACTGCCCGAATTCATTTGCATTTCATCCATGAGCGCTTTGCCGAATTTGGTTTTGCTGAATTTGGTGCCATAATTGATTTTACTGGCCGCTAAATCACGCAACAGATCCTTGGGTACGCGCATCAACAGCAGCTTGGGCAGGCGTTTGATAAAGAAGGCACGCACCCATGGCGCCATTTTGTGTGTGCTCGGCTTGCGGTAGTGTATATTGAGTATAATAATCGTGATGACAACACTCAACCCGACCAGCAGCATAGTGAAGAGTAGATATTTCCCAAGTAGTGGTAATGCCAACGATGTAGACGGTATGATTTCGGAGATCAGCAGGAAGAACATAGTTTGCGAGAGTAGAATGCTGATGCAAAGCGCGATCTTCTCACCAGAATCGGCGGGCAGATAGAATACGAGCACCGATAGATATGAGATGCCTACGCAGGGTATAATGAGATTGACAGTGTAGAAGAGAGTCTTGCGGCGAAGTGTTATGTTGAAGAAAATATCTGGAAAGAAAAGAGCGAAAAGAGTGGATTGAGTGAGTGAAGAGCAATGCGGAGTGTAAGATACAAATTAGATATTTTAAAACTAATAGGTACAGTAATAGATTCAGTATTTTTTACTAATAAGGTAAGCTTCATAGTATTGGAATCAATCGCTCCAATCTGTCCAGCTGTTATGCAACACGTCTTTTTTACGAGCATATTCCCATTAGCAAAAAAAATGTATCGGGTGGATCTTAAGAGCTCGAGAACGTAAAATGATAATACAAAAAAGAAATATTGCTGAAATAATTTTTTTTTATTATATTCTGGTAGATAATTTAGTGGCATTTAATTTTAAAATAAGATATTCGGCATATGTGTTCCAGGGTTACGAGTCTCATGGCTACGAGTTCCAATAAATTTGACCGTATGGCGTCAAGGCAGGCTTGAATATTGGCCTCCAATACTTCAAGAGTTTTTGGTTTGTCGACATAAACCAATAAACCCCATAAAAAGTAATCCAGAGGCATCAAGCGCACGAACGACGAAGCCAGTGAACAGCCTCACTTCTGGAAAGAAAATCTTCCCCGAATAGATTTAGTACAATAATAAATCGATTGTTAACATGTTTTGTGATTCCATTGAGTTTCCTGCCGATCCAAGTTTACTGTCGGCGCACTAGAATTTCGGCCATAAAAAATCGTTAATCATCTCTCGATGGCGCAATCCATTCACCGTAACTGCTTCTGCTTGTTGACGAATCCACCGAGGTGGAAATGGGCCTCATCACTCAAGATGATTTTTCGATGGAGTTCCGGATCATTTTAATGCATTTCAACGACCCAATCAGCACAGACACGACATTGTAGATGATCGGCGGCTTGAGTTCTTGTGTTAACTGGACTTTATAAGCCTTAAGACCCAAATCTTTATGCAAAATACGGTGTAATGACGTTTGTGGATTGCCTAATTCCAAAAAACGACGAGGAATGGACAAACCTGGGTTTTCTTCAACACTTTCGGCTACAACAGCAATATTTTCTGCTGTTCTTGAGAGAAGTACACGAGTTTTATTCTTCACATTACTAACTTGTCCCAACAGCTCGAATTTGTTCACCAATTTCTGTATTGCGGTCCGACAAGGTGCTTCACGATGACCCAAACGAACCGTCTGTGCCAAATTTTCACCATTTTTATAGTGAATTTTAATAACTTCAATGCGTTGTTTAAGCGTGTATCGTTCAATTTTTATTATTAGTGGCGTAGTTTCTACTTGTCAAATACCAAAAAATGACAGCTTCAAATGTGACATCTACCGAAATAGCGGGGTATTCAAAATAACACCTGCTATTGGAAAACCCTTTATATATAAAGTGTCTTTCAGAAGACGTGTCTAGATATTGTTTTAAAATAAAACATGTGCGGTCTCGACTCATTCGGACGAAAAAGATTAGGAATTTTGCGCTATGTTGTTTCTAAAGAGCGACCATTTTTTTACTAAGTTTCAATAATGTTAACGCATTGCTCTATTGAGTAAATATCCAGGTTCAAATTGTACTTCTGCCTGCTTGACAAATGTAAAATATGATATAAAAATTGGTACCGTCTAGGAAAGACATTTTATCTTGGCCGAGCTCCTTCTCGAATTTGTGGTTTGGTGGGACAGTAAACACGCTTTGACAGCGGAGTTAACTCAACTTTGGCGTCCTAAACGAAAATGTAAAATGCTTTTACAATATATGTAAATACATTCAAAGTAGCCATAGCTGCTATCTTGTGTTAGAAAACAATGAATATTCTCATTATTTGGAAATGAAAATGAAGCTTACAAATTACCCTTATTAACTAAAGATATGGACAGCTCTGATAGCCTTCTGTAATCGATAGACCTGAAGTGCTAGTTTAGAGGAAAATACAGCTATTTCCAGTTACATCTATATAGGTATTTCTGAAACCTAGCAGATCTCTTAACTACAGTGGTGGAAATAGCTTACATACGCAAATTAGCTATTTTTTGTCTAAAAGTAAAGCACTATTTTAAACTTAAAAATAAACATATAAGCACCAATTTTTTTAAGTGTAATTTATGAAAAATTACAAGATCTGTTCGTCGATTAAATATAAAATCAGGGAGGTGAAATAATCAACTAGAGACTCATAAAAAATGTATACCTTACTTTTGGAAACAAAGCCATGAGGGTTAAACGGTCGCAAGGAGTGAGGTGTTTTTGAAAAAGTGAGAATGGCGGAAAGGTACACTCACACTTTTACATTTACACACATACGCATAGGCATGCATCATATGCGTGTACCTCCGTTAATCGGTTTAGCTTTAGCTGAATTGAATTTTGAAATGAAATGAAATAATCAACGAGAGACTCATAAATCTTAGCTGCGCTTCTCTGCAGCCGGTGATTGCTGCCTTCGCAATTTCTTTTTTTTTGTATTTTTCGTTATCCTTATTTTTGATTTATGATATGAGAGACTTTGAGGCTTATAAACTGCATGTGTTCGGGTATGTATGTAACTGTGTGCGTAGATGTACAAAAGTGTGCGCTTTAGCTGAAGTGCAAGTGCGTGTTCGCCCATTTTGGCCATGTTGACAGTTTGATTACACTTTGTATGCAAAATAATAAAGTCTTAGACAGGCGCACATGGGCATGCCCGGGCTGCAAGCTCACTGGGAGTATTTGTCAGCAAATATCCCCTCTACATACTTACATAATACGCTCTATCATCTAGCTAACATAGGCAAAATACATGCACACAAACATAGAGAATTGAAATTTTTAAATGATTTCGTATATTTGCTCAACTTTTTTTGTTTGTTTATTTACCATTTTCTAATTTTCAAAACTGAAAATTCTCTGCGAAATTCCAGCAGGACTTCACATTTGTCAATGTGCACACAGTACCAAAAAGGGAAAAACATATACCAAAATTTATGCATGCATTTCAATTGTGTGCGTGCGTGTGTGTTTGTATGTGTGTTTTTGTTTTTATAAAGTCATACACAATCGTACATGGAATTGGGGATATTTATTTGTCTACACAAACGAAAATCCCCAATAGACTGTTTCTCGATTTCAATTCAACGCGCGTTGTCATGCCGGCTTTGTTGAGGTTTGGGACAGACACCAAGCACGCGATTGAGAATTCTTGCTAAGCCACAAACAGTAAAATAATTTGAGTTAAAAACCGAAAAATGAAATATTTTCGGGATTAATACAAATCATGGCGCTTAGGTTTAGATAAATGGCTATAAATTTGTGTATGTTGCATGGAATGCTTTGGCTCTGGAAGGAAAAATAAGAATGAAAAAATAGAAAAATATGATTAAATGAAAAAACTAAATCAAAGTAAAATAAATGAAGTATAACCAATTAAAATTAAAGAATAGACTAAAATCAGTAAATTAAGTGATATGAAATAATGTTAAGAATAAAAAAAATTAATTAAATTTAGTAATTTCTATGAACCAAAAATCAATAAAGTTAGTTTAATTAATTCCGTTAAATTATTTAAAATAAAATAAAACAAAATGACATGAAAATAAAAAACAAAACTAAATAAACAATAAAAGTAAATTTTATGAACAACACAAAATAAAGAAAAAATTTAATTAAATAAAATGAAATAAGTTAAGGGGGTAGTATGGTTAATTCGGTGTAAAACAAGCATATTTTTCGAAATTTTTTTTGTCGACACAGTTGATTTATTCAAAATTTTAAAATTACTTCATTATAAAGTCATATTTAAAGAATATTGTGTGAAATTTTCATTGATTTTTATGAAGAAATGAGTTGGTGGCAGCGAATCTTCGCGGACGTCTCATAAAAAAGTTGTCCCTCAGAACTCATTACTGGATCAACTAAAATCAAAAAACCAAATTGATTTCATCAGCTAATGAAGTTTCGCAGGTAACAACGTCGAATTTTTTTTTTTTTTTTTTTTTTAAGTTTTTAAAGCGCTTTGAAGTCAAAACACCGATTTTTCATAAAAAAAACTTGAAAACTTTGTTGTTTTAAAATATGACAAAATTTAAAAAAAAAAAAACTCGACGTCATTACCTCGTGAATAAAGTAAAGAAATAAAAAAACCAAATTTGAAAAGAATCGGTGCAGTAGATATGAATCTGCAGTGGACACCGACCGTAAAAAAGGCAAGTGTGAGAAAAACGCGTTTAAAGATTTTCGGCAGCGTGAAATCCGGTTGGAGAGGTAGATACTTAATCCTTTGTGTCTTTGTCAATTTTACTCTAATGCACTTCAAACTTTCACACAACAATCTTAAGATGTTATAGAATAATTAAAAAAAAAAAAAAAAAAAAAATGAAAAAAAAAAATACCATACTACCCCCTTAAATGAACTAAAATTAAACAATCTAATTAAAATAAAAATAAGTAAAATAACAAAAAATACTTTAAAAATTTGATTATATAATAATATTATTTAAATACAATTTTTAAATTAAATTAAAAATAGATGTAAATGAAATAAAATAAAATAAAAATATACAAGTACCTTGGAGTTATACAAAGCAGCAGCATAAATACGATGCAAATGAGGAAAAATCTGGAAGCAGAATTTAAAAGGCGCCTCCACGCTGTCTGTAAAACTTAATGGGAAAAACCAAATCTACGCTATTAATTCATTTGTCGTCCCGGTGGTATCGTATAACTTCGGAATTGTAAAATGTTCATCTACTGAAATAGAAAATTTACAACGAATTATACGTACAATTATGACTAAATACAAGTCACGTCATCCAAAAAGCTCTGTCGTTCGAATGATGCTACCTAGAAAAGCTGGCGGCAGAGGACAGATTGAAGTTGGAGCACTGCATGACAAACTTATCTTAAACATAAGAGCACACTTCCAACATAAGTGCTCCCAATCCGATCTGCACAAGGCTGCAATTGCTGCGGATGATAATTACACCCCACTTCGGATGAATCAATCCTACGAAATCAGGAACGCAACCACAATAGATGAAAAAATCCAAAGATGGTTTGAAATGGCTGTCCACGGCGTATATTGAAAAGACTTGCTGAGCCCACATGTCGATCAAAAATTGTCGCACTTATGGCTTACCAACAGGTCGATATTTGCCGAAACGGAGGGTACCATTTTCGCCATACAAGATGGTGTGATTCCAACTAGAAATTACATTAAATATGTAATGCGAGATCCAAATGCCGCTGCAGACAGATGTCGAAGATGCAATAGTCGGAGTGAGACATTAGACCACGTGCTAGCGGGATGCACCACACTGGCAAACTCTATGTACCTGAAGAGACACAATGACATCGCGAAAATAATCCATCTAAAACTGACGCAGATGTACAACTTGAATCCAAGCAAAATACCGTACTTCAGATACACCCCAGAACCTGTTCAAGAAGACTCCAACTACCTTCTATATTATGACCGAACAATTTTAACAAATGCCACAAGAGACCACAATAGGCCAGATATTTTCCTGATTGATAAATCTCAAACGACTGGTTATATAGTTGATATTGCTGTTCCTCTAAACAAAAACATGCAAAAAACATATGCGGAAAAAATATTCAAATATTCTGACTTAGGCATTGATGTCAAACGCCAGTGGAAGCTAAGGAAGGTGCACATACTACCAATTATTATCTCAGCCCACGGACTAGTGCATAAAAACTTAAAAGTGAAAACTCTTCAACTCCCAGAATATTTAATTTTCGACATGCAGAAATCAGCTTTACTCAATTCTTGCCATATAGTCAGAAATTTTAACAGTAAACGTTTTTCTTGTTTGTAAAATTGTTAACTATTTTATATAATATTTATAGACATATATTTAATTGTAACCTTTGTACCTGTTATAAATTATTGGCTTGCAGTAAAGCTGTCGCCAATTAATGTAAATCACTCCTTTCTTCAATAAAAAAAAATAATAAAATAAAAAAAAAAAATAAAAAAAAATAAAAAAAAAAAATAAAAAAAAATAAAATAAATAAAATAAAATAAAATAAAATAAAATAAAATAAAATAAAATAAAAAAAAATAAAATAAAAAAAAAAAATAAAATAAAATTAAATTAAATTAAGTAAATTAAACCTAAACCTAAAATAATAAAATAAAATGGAGTAAAAAAAAGTTAATGAAAGTCAAGTAAATTAACAAAAAAAAACCCATTAATCAAAACAAAAACAAAAATTGAATAAAATTAAGTAGTTTTGATGAAATAAAATGATTCAAAATAAATCTTAATAAAATAGAAAAAAGTAAAATAAGATAAAAGAAGTAAAAAACAAGTCAAATGAAATTAAAAACAAAATTAAAAAAAAAAAATAAGATCAGCAAAAAAAATTAAGTAAGTGGACTTATGAACAAAAAAGCAACAACAAATTAAATTAAGTTAAATGGAGTAAAAATTAACTACAAAAAAATTCATTAATCAAAACAAAAATAATTAAATCAAATTAAGTAATTTAAATGAACTAATATAAAATAAATCTTAAGAAAAGAGAAACAGAATGTAAAATGAAAAAAAGAAGTAGATAATCTAAATTTAATTTTTTTTTGTCCTTATTCACTTCACTCGGGAGCATAGGGCCTCGACAAGACTCAATCTTGCATTGGCTTCGTTAATCTATTTTGCTTTCTGGCAGGGTAGGTAATTAACCTGCCGCTACCAGTCCTATATAGTGGGAATGCCCACCTGTCGTTGCTTAGGCACAACTCCTTCTAACTGTTTAGAGCGCCATCTGTGTTCTACATTTTTCTGTCAGAAGGATCACACAGATTGTTGAGGACTTCGCTAAATTTTGGTGTGTCCGCACTATTACCGCGATTGCCCGCTTCTTCTTGCTGGCGCCACTGATGCAATTTGTAACTGAGCGTTTTTCTTTGTTTTTGCTGTTTTTAGCAGCCACAATGCAACTAATGCGCTGACTTTTGTGCGAGAGTAAGGATTGGAAGGATACGGTTTTTTACATTTTTTTTTTGTTTTGTTTTTGTTTTTAGAATCTAGGAAAGTAGGTAAGTTTGGAAAAGTGCAAGGACCGTACTTTACATGGGATTCGAATCCACAACCTCTGGGAAGGTAGGCTAGCGCTTTTACGCTAGACTATCGAAGAAAATCTAAATTAAGGGGTTAGGGGTAGTCAGAGGCCCGAAAAAATGATGATTTTCACGAATTTTTTTTTGCTACTTAATTAATTTATTTAACAAAAATAAAAACATAGCATAAAAACATCATGTTTTAACTTGACTTCACCAAAATTTCAAAAAAAAAATTAATAATTGCAAAAGTTATCGCTGTTTGTGTGAAGCCCGTTTCTCCAGAAGTCCCTTGCGGTGAACATCACAAGTCCTTGCAGATTCATCTAAAACCAATCGGACAAGAAAAATTAGTTTTATTAATAGATAATCTTGTGCCTGATCGAAGCTTTTTTTTTTTTTTCAAAATGAACAAAATGGCGGCCTCAGAAGATTTTTTCCAGATTTTAGAACAAAAAACCAACAGTTAATTGTAAAAAAAAAATCGAAATTTTTGAAAAAAAAAATCCTTCGATCAGGCACAAGTTTTTTATGTTTTTCAAAAGCTGTATAAATTTTATTGAAATCTACGCAGCGGTTTTTAAGTTACAGTGTTCACCAGTTTGAAAAACATAGTTTTGAGAAAAACGCATTTAAAGTGTTGCTATCGGCTCCGGAGCGGCCGAGCGCCCTTTGTTAATTGTTGAATAACTTGAAAAGTATTTGTCGGATTCACTTCAAATTTTTATACAATATTTCTAAAACATTATACTTTAAGAAAATGCAAAAAAAAAATCGATTTTGTGAAAATTCTGACTACCCCTAACCCCTTAAGTAAATAAGATTAAGCAAAAAAGTAAATTTAATTAAGTGGACTTATGAAAAAACCAACTAAAAGTTAAATTGAGTTAAGTAATTGAAATTTAAAATAAAATTTTGTAAAATAAAGTAAAATAAAATTTAAAAAAGTTACAAGATCTAACTACAATTGAGTGTACTAAAGAGAAAGAAAATAATACGAAGTAATCGACTTGTAGTTTCACGATTTTATAGATACTTTTTACTTGCAGCGTTCAAATCGATATTTTTAATTTCGCTTTGCCATCTTCATATTTCTCCCGAGTGAAAAGAAAGTGATTAAATATATCGTTTCTTTCTTCAGTAAGTTGAAAAATATGGGACTAACTCGTGAAAATTTTCAGGCAATTTATTACGATTTTTGTGTGGATTATGAAGACAGAAGTGTATTGATCAATTCTCTTCTACTTTTGACGCTACTAAGACACTGTGATCCGTCGATCCTTGCAGGGTGAATTTTGTAAAGGCCGTCGAAAGGCCGTTGTTGTGCCAGAAACTAACGCAAAATTATCGATCGTCATCGCTATCGCTACATAGAGGCATCCGTGGGCATTGCTGGGACCAACATATATTAAAAATTGCATTAACATTTGTTCGCCACGAAGATTTGTTCTCGTTGGATACCGCGTAATTTGAAAATTTGCTAAACAAAGGACTCGGTGTAAAGGAATGATGAAGAAATTCAGACGGGGTGGTGCAAAGTACGTCTATGCCATTGTACTCGTAACGGATAATAAATCTTGGATCCATACATACGAGCTGGAAACAAAACAGCAACCGACAGTATGGGTGTTCCAAGACTAGCTTACTCCAGTAAAATTTGTGCGCGATAGAAACACCTCAAGGCAAATGGTCGCCTGTTTTTTTCAGAAAATCTAATTACGTCGCATCTGTAGCTTTATCAAGACAGTGCGAGCTGTCACGTATTGGCTCACTGAAGAGGGGTTTTAAGCGTCCAAAAGATCGAGTTAATGGGTCATCTGCCTTACAACCCTGATTTGATACGTAAAGATTTTTTTGTTGTCGAGCTTAAAATACGATGCGAGGTCAACGTTTTTTAACGCCTGAAGAAGCTGTTGAAGCTTTTAAAAAGCTCGTTTTGGAGGTATCCACTTCCGAGTATCAAAAGTGCTTTGAAAATTGGTTCAAACGAAAGAAGTGTATTGACTTGCAAGGAGAGTATTTTGAAAAACAATAAAGCCATTTTCATTATTATTTTATTGTTTTCATTATAAATATAATTGGCGCTTACACCCTTTTTGTGGTGTGAGTCTTGATGTTATTCCATAACTGCGGGGCCCTACAGTTTTAAGCCGACTCCAAATGGCTGATATTTTTTATGAGGAGCTTTTTCATGGCAGAAATACACTCGGTGGTTTGCCATTGCCTGCCGAGGGGTGACCGGTGTTAGAAAAAAACGTTTTCTTCATTGTGGTGTTTCACGGAGATTCGAACCTACGTTCTCCGTTTTTCAGAATGGTAGTCACGCACCACTGACTACGGTTTTCATTATTGGAGGCAAAATATAAAATATGTAATATTTTTTGGTATATATGTATTTATATGTTCGAGGAAATAGTAATTAAAATAAAAAAGAGTTTTTAATATTTAGATTAAAAAAATTCTACTAGAAATTTATTCACGAATTAGCCATCGCCTAAAATAGTCTATTGGTAAATAGTTTGAAATAATAGTTTTTTGCTGTTTGAGATTGAACTACTTTTAATAAAAATGGAAATAGGGAAAAATCAGAAAAAACTTCCCCAGAACACCCTTATTGGTTTTTTTAATATTTTTTCTCTACAGATTCAATGTTTCTAAAGTTTTTGTTTGTATAATATGGTATATAGATATAAATGTTTTATTTACCTGGATATGGCTCAGCGCAGCAGGGATAGTATTTCTCATGGCGCTCTGCAGGCACACCCAATATATCCCATTCCACGCTGGGATAATATTCACGCAGGTCTATGCCGATTTCGACTTTGTTGTCTTTATCGTTCCTTTGATTGATGTGCTTTAAGTCAATCTGTGACAGAGAAACGGGGGAAATAGAAAAGAAAATATTGAAAAACACTGCAAACTTTAATACCACACACATTTTTTTAATAATTTTTATCTGTGAGCGCCCTTTTTGACTTAAAACTACTGATTAGGGGGTAACGTATTAAAAGATTTAGTATGAACACCCCTACCATGTCCTTAGATATAATTCTTAGATAGCATAGTCTCTAACAAATTAAATTTTTGAAGTGAAAACTTCTTTAGAATCGTTGGGAGTGATTTGAGACTCGATGAAACGAAAAAGCGACACTACGAAGCATTATATGTTGATATACGTATATGTGTGTGGCTGCGTACTGCTGAGCCACGCTAGTATAGTGAGTATTGTAGTATGTATACTACACTGCCTATTACTTGCTTTGGTGTTTAGTTCAAGCGTCATACGTATGTATGTTTGTATGTATGCTAGTACGTATGTGTGCGCGCCTGCGTATTACGGAGCCACGGTGAGCGAGAAGGCATTATGTATACCTATACTACACTACCTAATACTTGCTTAGACCAAGCGCCCTACGAATGTTTGTGTGTATGTTAGTACGTCTGTGTATTATACGCGTTACGACGCTCATAATAGCAACCGCGTGAGCTGTATTGCGTCCGTATTTTTATATTCGTAAATATTTTCATTTTTAAATATTTAACGCAATTGCAGGCGGTGTTGTAATATACCACAATCAAAATGACGGTGCTCGTATTGTAACTCCACAGATAGATCTGAATGCACAGCAACTAGAATCACTGTCTGTTCAGCTCTCTAAAGTGGGAGAAATATGTGCATGCGAAACCAGATTGAGCAATGGAAAAACAGTTTTAATTGTGGCAATTTACAATATATTTCACCGAATCAATCAATAAATAGCATCACGGAATTCATTGACGAAAATTTAATAAAGTATACACCAGAAGTATCACGGATACTTAGAAAAGATTACGATAAAGTTCCAATGATTTTAAATGGCGATTTTAACGTAAATTTTGCATTGAACACAGCGGTTCCTTTAATTGACTTTCTCAATACAACATTCAATTTAAAAATGTGTAACAATCGCACTGAATCGACAACACGATCAAAAACAACAATTGACGCGGTATTTCAAAGATATGTTGACAACATCGAAACCAAAGCATTTGTATCATATTTTAGCTATCATAAACCACTCGTATCATTTGTTGAAATTGAAAACATTGAGGATGAATAATAATAAAATGAAGAAAATAAAATATGAACTTTATAGCGATATTATAATGAACCTATAATTATCCAGCTCCTAATGCTGCTTTCGTCTCATTCTCTCTCAGTTTGTTTTACGGAAGGTTTCACTTTTATCGCGTCTAACCGTTAGACTGGTACTTTTCCAATTTGATGAATTTTTAATTTTGTTTAAATTTTACCTGATCACCATCATAGGTCCATGAGCCAAATTTCATGAAACACGTCTGCTGATCGAACGGGAAGTAGCGTACATCAATTTCACAGGACGATTTGAAAATTGCAGGCGGAGTCCAAACAACTTTGCCTGTGTAATGAAGAATGGCTTTGGTCATGGTGGTAACGACGTACTCGCCATCGGCGCTGTTCGAAAGAGAAAATGAGAATGTGTTACATTTCTAAAGAACATTTTTTTTTGTTTTTCAATAATCTTGTATGATTCAAATATGATATTTTCCAGCTTGGAAAATTCAAAAATGGTTTTCAACTGAGAAATAGAAATTAATATTTTAACAAAAGTATCAAAGCAAAGTTATTTCGCAAAACATAAATCCAATAATATGTAGTTTTATAGCATTCCCATTTAATTTATTATTACGAAGCATTAAACAAATATTTCTTAGTATGGCTGGCACCTCATTTTTAATAAAATTTGGCAATTATTTAAACAAATTGGAAATGGGTCCTCAAATGAAAGGTGTTTAAAAAAAATTGAATAAAAAAATATTTTTGAATAACGTTGCCACCTAAGTTTTTTATTGCAAATTTTTATATTAGTATTTAATTATTTATTAGAAATAAATATAATTATGCATAATTATATAACATTACGGAAGGCAATACTAGCTAAGACTAGCGGTGCAAAATATTAATGAAAAAATAGATTTTTGATTAGAAAATGGAAATAAATTAAATAACTTTAATAAATTTTAAAATATGAGTACCAAATGAAAGATGTTTAGGAAAGATTTACGCCAAAAAAAACTCTAATTTTTGTTGGAAAATTCAAAATTATTCTGAAGGGAAGTTCTACCAAAGCACAGAATTTTCTACAATGGAAAAATCAAGTACCAGTAAATGAATTTTTATTTTTGGAAGGCTTAAAAGCGAAGGAAATTTATGAACGGAAATTTGTGTGTCGGTTCATCACTATGATTATATGAACTTGGTTCTTCAGCTCCAAAACTAGTTCGTGTCCAGAAATCGGCCAAGAAGGTGTTAGCATCAGTTTTTTTATAATGCCAAAGGAATTTTGTTTGTGGACTACTTGCGAACTGGCAAAACAATAAATTCTGAATATTATTCTAGTTTTTGACACTAGCTAAAGGAAATTTTTCGAGAAAAAAGACCCACAAGAACATTTTGACAATGGCTAAAATCCATGAATTAAAGCTAGAAATGTTGAAGCATTCGCCGTATTCACCAGATTTGGCCCTTATTGACTAATGTTTGTTTCCAGACATAAAAAAATGTATGCGTGAAAAGCGTTTTTCATCAAATACTCAGGTCATAACAGCTGGGAAGTGCATTTTGTAGTCTTTCCAGATTCTCATTTCAGGGATGGACTTCATAAATTGGAATCTCATTGGAACAAGTGTATTGATGTTCAGGGAGACTATACTGAATATTTAATCAAGTGTATTTCAAACCCTAAATTGTTTTTTTCTCATAACCGCAAAACTTATTGAACAACCTAGTATTAGAATTGAAGATAGGATATTTCGTTCACTTACTTTTTTAATCTAAGATCAGTTGAATACAAACGTACAAAAAATTAACTCTGTTACAACTACAGTACTTAGAAATTGTAAGCCTCCTGAAGGTCCGAGCAATGAAGGTTGTTTATGAATTAAAAAACTGCAAACAAATATTAATAAAGTAACCATTTCGAATGGCTGCAGCAAAGAATAATTAATCTTATACACCGAATTAATTAATTTCTTTTTTAAGGACAAGCAAAACTGAGATTGATTTACCTACTATTTATCACTCCGCGAATTGTACATTGGACATTCTGAAGTAAGTAACTCAACTTATTTGTAAAGAGCCTTTCTGTGTCTAATAAAAAAAATATAAGTTTTTGTGTACAGAGAAGAAAGGGGAATTAAGAGAAAATAACTTGCCATAGCTTATATATTTAAATTTATTTTATATGCAAGTGAAGCCGCGGGTACCAGTCTTTTAGTGAAATTTAAATTTGGACTGAATTGTTGCGCAGCAAATTTACTTAAAAATGATTTGGTTTAAATAGAAAATTTGTATGAAGATGTTATTTTTCTGCGGTATATACCTATGAAATGAGCCTTTTTTCAATTTCAAACGTTTGTTAACAAAAAATGGTTACAAATTTAATTTTCAAAATAATAGCCATCGCTAACGACACATTTTTCCCATCTCTCAGGCAATTTGTGGATGCCGCGCCAAAAAAATTCGCCGTCTTTGGCCGCAAACCAATTAACGAGCCATTTTTAGTCTTCTTCGTGAGAATTGAAGCGTTGCTCGGAAAGTGCGTGGCCCATCGATGCAAACAAATGATAATCGGAATGCGCCAAGTCTGGTGAGTAAGTCGCTCCAAAACTAGTTCGGTTCCCAATCATACGTCTCCACCAATTCCCGGGTCGCTCTTGTTCGATGTGGCGGTGCATTGTCATCAAGAAAAATTACTTTGTGACGGCGATTGGCATATTCTGGGCGTTTTCGGTGTATAGCGCTATTCAAATCGGCCAATTATCGTTGGTAGCGTGCACCGTCAACTGCTTCACCTGGTTTTAATAGCTCGTACCAATACCATACTGATCCCAGAAAACACACAGCATTGCCTTGCGGCCGAAGCGATTTGGTTTGGCCGTCGTTTACGCTTGTGATTGGAGAAATATACCCATTTTTCATCACCCGTAACGATTCGATGCAAAAAAGACTTCCTTTTGAACCGGGAGAGCTGCATTTTATGAGTGGTTTTTCGATGTCCGCAAATCGTAGTTTGAAGGCACGAAATTCGACATTTTTAAAAGCGACAAAAATGCATTGTTGTATGAAACGTAACAAACAATGAACTAAATATTGTTGACATATGACAGATGAAAAAAAACAAGACATTTGGGAAGGTTTAAAAATACTCCTAGCGACATCTATGGACTAATAGCTTAAAGTCTCATTTCATAGGTGATTGCCTGTTTTAGGTAAGCGATTAATTTTAATTTTAAAAACATTACTTAAAGTTATTTTCGATTTTTAATGAAATGTCTCAGAAATAAAAGTTCAATGCCCATATTGACAGAAAAATGTATATGCTTTCTTTCCAGTTTTTGTCCAGTATTTTATATATTTTCCTGCTCATCGATACACATATTGAAAAAAATATGTATCATATAATGCCGATAAAGAGAGTTTTTATACTTTTTTTGGTATTTTTCTTGTTTATTTTAATTAATATTTTTATTACTAAAGTCGTAGTATGAAACATCTTTGCTTACGGTAAAACAAAATTTTGCTCAGGTGAAACTCTGTAAAGTATGACATCGCATTGCATCGCATTACAGTGTGACACCAAGAGGAGGATAAACGAAGAAAAAAGTGATTTTCATCAAAGTCTGTGCTGCTTTTTACGCTTACGAATACGGAAGTATTTACGAATTTGAATTAGAAAGGCAGTACAGACATAAATCAAAAAACAAATTCAGAATTCCTATCCGCTTGAACGCTTTAGATATTAATTAATTTAATTTTAATTAATTAAGAGTAAGTGAAATATATACAATTTTGTAATATTCTGTTGTATAATGTTAATGGATTACATTATCTTTTTTTCTGCTCTCTACCTTTTTCTTTTTTTCCACTGTTTTTATTTCTTTCCTAATTTTTTTTCTTTTCTCCTTTTCATTTTCTCTTTCATATTTACCTTCGCTTTCTTTCTTATTTTTCTCTCTTCTTTTTCTCTCTTATTATATTAATCTCTCTTCTTTCTTATTTTCTCTTCCTTTTTACTACTTTTTTATACTTCTTATTCTCTTCTTTCTTATTTCCTCTTCCTTTTTACTACTTTTTTCTACTTCTTACTTTCTTCTTTCTTATTTTCTTCTTTCTTATTTCCTCTTCCTTTTAACTACTTTTTTCTATTTATTATTTTCTTCATTTTACTCTTTTTTTATCCTTTTTCCTTTTTCTCTTTTCCCCTTTTTTCTTCTCCCATCATTCTCTTTCCTACTTTGTTATTTTATTCTTTCCTCTTTCTTTCCTCATTCTTTGTACTTCTCTCTTCTTTATTACTTCTTCAATCTTTCACCTGAATTTTTTCTAAATCCTTTGATCTCCTCTCACCTTTCTTTTCTCTTATTTTTCTTTGTTCTTTCTCTTTCTTTTCCTTGCTTTTCTTCTCGTTTTCCCCTCTTTCGTACTCAGTTATTATAGATCACTATATCATTTCTTTCTTTCTTCTTCCTGCTTTTCTCTCTTTTTCCTTAACGTTTTTTTTCTGATTTTTATTTTTTTACATTTCTTTTATATTCTTTCGCGGTTATTTTTACTTATTTTTTCTTTTATTTTTTACCTTTGTTCTCTTTCTTTTTTCTTTCTTATGTTCATTTTTTTATTTCTTCTTCCTTTCTTCCTCTTTCTGATTTGTTAACATTCTTTCTTCTCCGTTCTCGGTTCCATGTTCCTTATTCTTTATTCTTTTTTCTCACATTATATTCTTTTTTTCTATTTTTCTTTTTTCTTATTCTTCTGTCTTATTTATTTTTTCCTCTTTCTTCTTCGATCTTTCTTCTTTATTCCTTCTTTCGTCTTCTTTATTTCTTCTTTTGTTTTTCTTCTTCTTTTGTCTTCCCCCTTTACTTCTACTTCTTTCTAAGTACTTCTTTCTTTCTGTCTTCAGTTTTACCTGTACCTTCCTTCCCTTTCTTTTTTCTTCTTCCCTTACTCTTTACCCTTTCTTTATTTTTTCTTCATAGTTTATCCATTACCTTTTTTCTACTCCTTCTTTTTTCTTATTTCTTCTTACTTCTTGTGTTTTGTTCCTTTCTTCTTTCTTTAGCTTCTCTCAATAGTAATTCTCCTTTTGTTTGCTTCTTTTTTCCTACTTTTTCCTTCTTCCTGCTTATTTGTCCCTCTAAAATTTTCTTCTCTCTTTCTCCTTTATTTATTTTTTCACCTTCCTTTCTACCATCTACTTTCTAACGTAAATCTTCTCTTTTCCTTTTGCTTTCGTATTCTTCTTCATCCTTTTCTCTTCTTTCTTTTTCTCTCTCTTCATTCTTCATTCTTCATTCTTCCCTCTTCCATACTCACTTATTATAGAGCACAATATCAGGCAGCCAAATATGCTCCGATGGCACGTACAACTCTGTTACTCCGCCATATTCTGAAGGATCCCACTTGAATTTGTGATCCTGCCACTCGTGTTCGAGCCAAACGTTTGTTGTTAAGATTTGATCTTTTAAATTCTGTAAGAAAAAATTAATACATACTTTTTTTACATTGCATACTTTTGTCATCGCTAGTCAAATATCGACATAATGATTGCACTAAATTACTCAGTTCTAAGGCAAGAAGGAATAGAAAGAATATAGAAAGAATTCAGTTGATTGAAAAGACAGCACTTGAACAGAGCAAAAAATGGCTGCTGAAATTGAAAGAAATTCGCTGGCAATTCTCATTGAGTTGCGCTTCGCCTGCTTGCTGTCTGATTGTATGCCTTGATTTTTTCACTTTGCTCATTTAAATTCACTATTTCATTTAGCTATTTTTGCTTTTTTCATTTTTTCTTCTCTGTAATTGGTGACCTTTTGTTTCAAAGTGTGCGCTTTTAATTTCGCTGTCATGTCCTTTTCCATTCATTATTGTGCAAATGAAAAGTCTAATTTCTTGACTATTAAATATATATGTATGGGTGTGTAGATATATCGATGCAATTTGTAAAAAATATATATCTATATATAATATATGTATGCATGCCACTTTTTATTCAATTTTGCATATTCAATATATATTGACATTGTGCGCCGTCTCTTTGTCTGTTACGTATGTATGTATGTTTGTATATTTGTGCCTATTTGATGCCATCAAATTGCTGTGGAATTGCCACTTTTCGTGCCCTTTGTTGGCAATAAAAGGGTCGATAGTGGCGCTAAAATGATTGACTTGAAGGTGCAAAAGAGGTCTCGCCGATCCTTTGTACGTCGGTTTGTCTGCTAAGTGTGTGTGTATGTGCGTGTGAAGCGGATGAAAGTGGCACCAATTGCCAGCATAAAATTGGTTACAATTTAATTTTGAAAATGCTGATAAACAGATAGGCGAATAGACAGACAAATTTGAAGAAACTCATTGCAATTTCAGTGGAATCAAAGGTGTGAGTGAGAAATGATAAGAGAGCATTTAAATAAAATTCGGAAAAATTATATAATACTTGAAAATGACAGCTAGGCAAAGATATGAGCAACTAATTGACAGCGACTTGAGAGTAGTCACGCTCGCTGGTCCACGTCAGGTTTCACAAATACACAGCTTGTAGCCCATCGGAAAGAAATTAATTTATGGAAATTAGTTTGAAAATCAGAAGGTCACGAAATCTGCTCGAAAATTACGGTCAAGACTAGCTCTGCAGACGTTGGTTATTATTTAATATGAAATCGAAAATTCTATTCCATTATAATAAGCATAAAAAGTCTGTGGTGATAGCACAAGAAACATCTATTTATAAATTAAAGCTTTCCAGTATTTCAGCAAAATAAAATTGCCAAAAAAAGTAGGCCGGAAGGCAAATTCTTAGAATTGTCCTAAGAGTTTGTTCATCTCACATACATGTAGTCGATGATAAGCAAAGCCCATGCGTTTATCTCAAAAAATATAGGAATATAACCTAAAGAATGTCGCTATCAGTTCAGAGAGGTTTATTATTCGTCACAACTTCCACGTTTATATGCTCTGCAGAAGTAACGGGGCATTTAATATAATTTTAAACGAATCCGAATTTCGTAACGGTGCAAAAATGGACAGTGAAATAGCAGGAGGTATAGTCTACAAGCAACTCTCATTGAGAGTGAGTAGTTTATAGACTTTCAGACTACTGAAGACGACAGCTTTGCAATTGACATGGTGCAAAACTAGAAATCAAGACTGACATCTTGTTTTCAAAACTCACCATTTTTGGTGGCAATAAAGTAGTGATGAAAGCTCTTAGGTTCCCTATTAACACAGTTCTATACGACTTCTGTAGAACGATTTATCTTTTGCCTCAAAATAGGCCTCAGTTTCAGCGATAACCTCTTCATTCGAGCGAAATATTTTACGATTGAGCATTTTTTTTAAGTCTGCGAACAGCCAGTAGTCACTGAGAGCCAAATCTGGCGAATACGGTGGATGTGGGTGGAGTTTCGAAGTTCACTTCATGTAGCTTTGCCATTGTTTTGATTGACTTATGACACGGTGCGCTGTCTTGATGAAACAAGAACATTTTGGACAGAGCTTTCTCATAGTCAAATGCTCATGCAATATAAAGCCGATACATTCTTTTGATATCAGTACGATGTCAGCTAACTCACGCGACTTCACTTTTGGGGAATTTCTGATGTTACTGCCCCATTTGGATGTCCCCTGCGTTGTGCCTTTCGGTGTCTCTACGACCTCGTTTGAAGTCAGCAAACCCTTGTTTTATTGTTGTTTCTGATGGAGCTGAGCTCCCATAACACTTTTCCAGCCATTGCTTCGCTCGAGCGGTATTTTTTCCCATCAAGAAGCAGTGAAAAATTAAAATATTTTTCATCCATTGCTTTGAAAATTACAAAAGTAGCGTTACTCTTAGCGCAATAACTCATGAACTAATCAATAGAATATCATGAAAATTTACCAGCTGTCTTTTTAAGGTTAGTACTAACTGAAAAAGAGGCGAATGCAATAAAACTAGTGTCATCTATGTATTCGGCACGGGACTTTTCAGCCCGTGTGTCATGTATTATATATAATTGGCACTTACACCCTTTGTTGGGTGTTTTTGCCGAGCTCTTCATCTCATTTTTGCTGCAAATCTTAACGTTTTTCGACAAATGGAGGAACCCACTGTTATGACGCCTTCGAACGGCAGATGGTTTTTGTGAGAAGCCTTTTCATGGCTGAAATATATTCGGTGATTTGCCATTGCCTGCCATGGGTCGATCCTTATAAGAAAAAACCTTTTCAATCACGCTATAAAATGATGGTAATTTGCCTACTTACTTGGTTACGGCGGTCGGAATGAAGAACTCTAAAATTTCCATTACAACATAGCTTAAATTTGCACTGGAGCTGAAGTATAGTGGACTATGAGGAAACAGACGAGAAAATTCTTTCCCCCCTTGGAATTTAAGTATCTATAGATATAAAGATGTGCTGCCTCCTTCAACCGCTTTTATGACCTCATACTTCTTAAATACACTGATTAAGGGCGAACATTTTACCTTTGCTTTTATTCTTGTGTCAATAATTTAATTTTATTCTAAGAAAAGCGGCTGCCAGAAAAATCCTCAACTCTCAATGGTACTTGCAAATGAAAACAAGTTTTAACTCGGCAAGTGACAAATTTTGATTCTCTTGATAGAGGCCATAGAGGAAAATGTTACAATTCTATACTGATGATCCTTCCTTAGTTGCTTGCGCCTGTAACTTTATTAAATACCTTCAAAAATGAGCCTAGAACTAGACCCCTCATCAATATAGACCGGCCTTACATCAGTACGGTGGTTGGTATCATCACCGAGCACTGTCCAATGGGAAACCCTTGAAAACGTAGATTAGAGCAGGTACTTGATTCCAATTTTGTGGTGTCAAGTGGACCGCTACTAAACTTTTTTGGAGAGTGGCCACACCTAACCTAACTTAACCAACCTTTCATTGATTTGTTCAACCCAACACTCGCAAAGTTAATAAACTAGCAGTGAATAGAAAATGTATGGGAAAGTTCTTATAAAAAAGTTTACAAAATTATTTTAAACTTTTTCTGAGGCTTAGGTTTTTAAGGTCCGAAAGTGTATGCAGGAAATTTCTCGCTCAAACGCCAAATTCAAAAATCGCTCCAATCCTATTTGGGATTAACGAAGAATAGTTTGCAATTCGCATTTGCACCTTTTCAGCAGTCATAAGTTCTCAACCAATAGTGTGTGAATTTTAAAATATCAACGCAAACCGTAAGAACTCCACATTAGCTGCAATAGGCTGAAGGGAGTTCTTCATAAAGACCACGACTTATTCATTTGTGAGCCTCCATTAAATGATAAAATTACCATTAACTTCTGTGCTGCAATGATGATTTGTGGCTCGGGAAACTATCGAGTAGTCACAGAGGAGCTATTACATCCTGAGGGTTGATTTTTTGATGCATGTTTTGGTGGGGAAATAACACCGATTTTTCTATTTTGCTTGAGAAGTTAATAGTACACCTATTTTAAGAACAACGGAGAGCGGTACAGAGGCCATTTGTTGTAGTACTTTGAGCTAAATTGGGGTCAGCTCTAATTTCAGCAAGATGGTTTTTGCGTGCTACGCAAGCGGTTTAGCTATTCAGCTTAACGGACTGAACTAAGTTCGACGACATAAGCCGACAAAAATTTGGAATCATTAACTTGACTACACTCCCCCGATATGCGAAACTGTAGCAGCAGATAAAGAGAATAATATGAAATAAACACTGTAAATCCTAAAGGTGGTACTTCAGAGGCCAATAAACACTTTTTTATATGCCTGAAAGCGGGTTTAAAAAGGAGAATGTTATACTTGGAGATATTGCTACAAGCTCCCAAAAACAAAAACAAATATCCCATGATGTAACATAACCTTCTGTTTTTGCATTTTTATGGCGGCATATCTCGAAATCATTCAAAGTAACAAAACCTCTTGAAAAAGTATAATCTGCTTCTTGGCTCTCAAGCTCATACAATTTTGTAGGGCTATCTAAGCGCGTTAGATACACACACTAGGGAGCTCCGATTTGACACCACCACAGACCTGTTTTATGGAGTGGCGTTAAAAGTTGATGCTATGTTGACAACAAAGAAATAATTCAGCCACTTTAGGGCTAATATTGTTTGACCTATCTCTGTACTAGGGGCCAGCGCCAACATGCTGGAAAATTAGGGCTGCTGAAGTAGCAGTCATTTTAAAACAGTTATGTATTATTGCATATACATAATTGACTTATACGAGTACTTACATCCTTATTTCGGGTGTTTGCCCATGCTTCTTTTCCTAGTTGTCTTGAGCGACTTTATACTGTTCCAGTAAACGAGGGACCTAAAGATTTTTATGAGCAGCTTTTTCATGGGAGGGACGAGCACTATTGGCAAATGGACAAACTCACACGGGTAAGGCGCACGGGGTATTTTGGTAGAAAAAATTATGTTCTTGACGACTCAATTTAAAAATATCAAATGTCGTAGTTTTAAAGTGAAATGACCGACTAAGTAAAATCCATACTATTTTTCGTCCAATAATAATAGTTTGCCTTTAGAAACATTTGAGGGAAGCTACTAAAAGATTCTAAAGCATGTAATTTTTCATGTACTATTTTAACGGATTATAAATGTAAGAAATGGTTTTTACTAAAATTTAGTAGTGCTTTTATTAAAAAACATGCTTCTTTTTAATAATTTGAGGAAACAATTATTTTGTTCACGTAAGTGGTTTAAAAGATATGCGTGCATCAAAATCGCATTTAGCGTTTGATATAATATTTTTCGCAGGAAAAGAATAAATTTCTTTACATATCAATTACACTGAGTGACAAAAAACAAAAGAATAAATATACTTTCATGGAGACCTAGCAAAACTTGGGGCTATAGAAAAACTAAACAAAATGGTATAGGATAAATTTCCAATACACCCCCACTTGGGAGCTTTTTCATATTTCTATTGAAAAAAAAAAAATGTGTGATAATATGTCAGATATTTTCATAAGTTTTAACCAGTTCTGTTGTATGCAGTACAGTACATATATACTCCAATAAATATTACGTATCTATAATAACGCATCAAAACACATCCTTATTCCCATTCAGCGTAAGTTATACCTACATACCAAATTAGTAAAAAAAAAATAAAATCTTAAAACTCACACAACTCTATTCATTTTAATTCAATTACAGTCAAATATAGCTCATTCAACGCAAAATTAAATTTACTATAACAGTAGAGTACTAAAAAAAATCCTCAATATCGGATAATATCGTAAAAATTATGTCAAAGTTGAAAAAATAGAGAACAAATAAAAAAAATTCCAAATACTTCCGTCTACAGTCTCGTCAGTTGTCATTTCAGAAAAATTGTCAACACACTGTCAAAAAGGCTTGTTTTTGTTCTTTCGAACTAAAAAAAACAAATTCGAAATCGGATGGATATTCACGAAGTTAGGAGTGATTCTTCACATCAACCAGTGTTATTCAAGTCTCACATAATAATGTTTTTTACAAACCTCTTAAAGCTATGAGCTTAAATAACTAAAATTAATTAAATGAATTAAAAAACAGAGTTCAAAAATTCACCGAAAAGTCAAGCGAATCTGATTAAGTTCTCTAAATAAGCCGCGATATGAAAGTGAATGTCTCGTAACAGAGATGAGCAATAAATGTCTCCCTTAAAGGCACCAAAAACAAAAAGCCAGCGAGAGTATAGACTTTCTCCTTTCTAGATCCGTAAACGGAAATCGTAGGAACACCTTCTGTAACCGATCAATTCTTTCAATTGCCTCCAAATAAATGTTGAATATTGTAATCTACATAGAGTGAACGAAGGAAGTGAACAGTAATTTGAGAGTGTAAGGGTCCAAGAACTCAGAGCTATTACGCTGTACAAAATCTAAGATGGAGTAAAAAGTAAGATACAACAAAGTTAATGCGGTTGTTGAATGAAAAATTGCAGTCAAAAATCACACCTAGATCTTTGAACTCATGAACAGATTGAAGTGAAATATTAGCAATACTGTGGAATGGTTGAAAGACATTATGCGCTTTGACGAAAGTAGCGTGACAATGCACCGACGAACAAGGGCATTAAAATCCTCTTGCCACATAAAAACATCTTCCACATTTCTAACCGCAGAAAAATCTTCAAATCATCAGCACGTAGAAGGAAGCCGGCAAACGAAAAACAGGTCCTAATATAGTTGGTAAAATAGAACGAATAATAGAGCTCCTAAAATACTGCTTTAAGACACCCCTAAAGATGCAATGAAAGGTTATTAGCATTCACTCTCAATCATTACCATACATCGTTTGTTGGGTAAATAAGAATTCAATCATTGAAAGAAAAGATAATGAAATACGAGTTAGGCTAATTTACGTAATATAAATTTGTGCGAAACTCTAACACTTGGGGTTTATCACGCTCTCTGATGCATTGCTGCTACACGGCAGTAGTTAGACCGATATTGCTGTATGGGGTATGGTGGACTGCGACAAGAAAACTGACATACTTAATGCCACTAGAGAGGATTCAACGACTCGCTGCTCTGTGCATAACAGGAGCGATGAAAACCACTCCAACGGCGGCGCTGGAAATAATGCTCAGCATGCCACCTATTGACCTTATGGCGGAAAACCTAGCAGCGAAATCCGCGAGGAGGTTGGTGGCTGCTGGAGTATTCACCTGCAGAACCTTCGGTCACAGCTCAATAGGAAAGTGGAGCTCAGGTTGCACAGACTACATGACTCCGTACTTTAGTTGGGAGAGAAGGTTTCGCACTACAATTGAAGAGGAGGGATGGCACAAAGGCATGAAGCCTGGCCATAGAACTTTTCACATCTATACAGACGACTCTAGGGGCTAGCCTACACAAGAGCAAGAAAGAACTCAACAATTAATATATACGTGGACAGTCAAGCAGCAATAGAAGCAATAAGCTCATATTGTATTAAGTCCAAAAATTCTGGTATCGCTAGGGACCAAAAGGTCTATGCGTGACTTGTTGCCAACCAAGCTAACCTAACCTAACCTAACAAATGTTCGAGAAATGTCCATGCAAACACATTCCACGAAAACAATTCAGAGCTTACAAAAGAAGAAATAGATATAGTAAGAATGCAAATTCAGAAGCGATTCCCTAGCCACTTGGGCATAGAGCGTAGAAGTGTAGGTTTAAATTTTTAAGAATCATCACTTATATCAGGTCAGTCCATAAGTTCGTGCGTTTTTTAAAGGTGGTTTTAAAATTAATAAAAAAGATGTTTAAAATATTTATAAATCAATAATATATCTTCTTTCATTATTTACAATGTCTTTCCAACGTTTAGGCAAATCTTTAATTCCCTGCTCAAAAAATTGTTTGTCCTTGGTGCCAAAATACGCTTCGATATCCATTTTTATAGCTTCTTTTGAGGAGTAGTTCTTGTTACTCATATGGGGTTGAAGTCCACGAAAAAGGTGATAATCACAAGGTGCAATATCCGGAGAGTATGGTTGATGCGGCATTAGCTCCCATCCGAAATCGTTCAGCTTGCCTAATGTTTGCCTTGCGGTATGAGGTCTTGCGTTGTCGTGGTGAAACAAAACTTTGCGTTTATTCACTAAAGGCGGTCGATTTTTTTTTAATGCCTCGTTCAGTTTTGATAGCTGATGGAAATAATAATCAGCAGTTATCGTCTGGTTTGGTTCCAGAAGTTTATAATAAACAATACCGGCCATATCCCACCAAATTGACAGGAGAACCTTCTTGGGGTGAAGACCATCTCTAGGGGTCGGTTCTGGTGTTTCATCTTCATCTAACCATTGGCGTTTGCGAACAGGATTATTGTAAATTACCCATTCTTCATCACCAGTAACGATACGGTTCAAAAAACTTTCATTTTAAAGCCGTTGGAGCAACTGAGAGCACACATTCACTCTCTGCTGAAGTTTGGCGACGGAAAGTCTATGCGGAACCCATTTTCCCAGCTTTGAAACCTTTCCCAACTGAACCAGGTGCCAGTGAACTCTTCCATGCGATGAATTTAACCTCTGAGCTATCATATCGACTGTCAAATTTGGCTCAGCTTTCACGAGTTCGAGCAAGGCGTCGGAGTTAAAGACTTCGGGACGACCAGCGCGCGGGGCTTCCTCCACGTCGCAGTTACCACTTCGGAATTTTAAAAACCACTTTTGCGCAGTTCTTACACTCACGGTATCCTCTCCGTGAACAGTGTGTATTTCTGCAGCAGCAGTTGTTGCCTTTTTACCACTTTTATAAAAAAATACAAAATATGCCTCTTTTACACGTTCGAAGATTCCATTTTATTTTTTCACAACACGTGCTTCTATCCGCGATTAAAATCACTTGTTGAATGCACAATATATCAAAGAAAATATAAATAGTTCCGTTATATTCCGCGAATAACTTTTTGTATGCAAAAATCGTACAAAAGTGAAATTATGGGTAAAATACGCACGAACTTATGGACTGGCCTGATAGAAGTAGGATTTCGCCCAAGCATCCCACAAAGTGTGTGAGCGCTAATCACATAAATAAAAATACTAAAAAATCCTTACTACAGGAATAAAGGAGGTACTTAAAGGTACTTGCCTATTTCAATTATATTTGGAATCTTTATGTGCTACCAAAATTTATGGAGCCATACTACTCTGCGCTGCCAAGACCTTTTTTAAAACTACTGTACTGTGCTTTAGGGACTGCCAAAGTCAATACAAATCTCGAATTAGGACAATTTCTTTTCTAATTACTGAAATATTTAAAATGGGAGGTAAAATAATATCATATGCCGATGATAATGTAATAGCAATCTCGGGGAAACAGCTTCCAACATTATATGATCTCCAACAAAGATCTCCCAACAGATTATCACTTTGGTGTAAAAGTCTAGGACTAGAAGTAAATCCGGAAAAAAACGGATCCGATACTGTTAGGAAGCTAAATTGGGGGCTCACAGTCGCAGACAGAGCACGTAAATCTATGACCGCAATGTACTCCTGCGGAAGGCTTATTGGGAAAAAATGGGGATTGGAACTCAGAATGATATATTGGCTCTACACAGCTGTGGTTAGGCCAATTCTCTACTATGGTATTGTAATATGGTGGGATGCCCTTTAGAAGGGTGTGAACATCAAAAAACTTGACAAGGTTCAAAGACTAGCATCTGTTCTGATAACCGGCGCCATGTCAACCACACCACCGAAAGCATTATATGCGACATTAAACTTCCTTTCGGGAGATCTGCAGGCAATATATAACGCACGCAGTGCGGCAATAAGGCTTCTGATTTCTGTCGAAGTTGTCTGGATGAAGACGAGGAATCTCGTACCTATTGTGCCACTGTCCTGCTCTATCCAGACGCAGGTTTACTATTCTGGGTGAACAAGTTTTTGATGAGTTGGAAGTTCTCAGTTCTACAGAAATCAGAGTTATTTTAAAATTTTGAAAAGCACACACTGGTTTTAGGAAAGATAGGGACAAGCTCCCCACGCGACATAACAATGGGATATGAGCCTGAGTGTGTCCCACAGGACATACGCTTAACCCTAACCTAACCTACTGAAATATTTCACTTTTTCTGATTTTCAAAATGAGAAGTTCGCGTGGTTGTTTTCCGATTTCGTTAAGTTTTAATGCCGTGGATAAATTATGTGTTGAATTTCGTTAAGATATCTTCGTGTTTATGCTTAAATCAAAATATTATATGAGTTTTGAAATTTTAGCTATAGGTCCAAGTGAGGTACATTTATGTAGTGAGCGATTTAAACTATTTTTAGAATTTTGCTTAACTAATTAAAATTTACGAAATTTCTTTATCCTCGGACCAGCAACGTGCGGCAGTTGCCTATTCAAAAATTTGTATTTAGCAACTAATTGAAAGGCTTACATTTTCTAAAAAATTATTAAGCGTTTGAACTTTACTGTAGGGTTTATTTTCGTTGCCATATTAAGAAAAAATCAGAATATAGCATTGAGGTGTCCCCAAATAGAAGAATTGAGGTGTCCCCAAATTGCAGAAAAGCCATCAATTTGGAACTAGTGAGCTTAGCTGTATATACTCGTACACATATGACCATTAAAATAGGTACACAGCCTTTATCAATCGGCTTCCTTGTGCAGCTCATAAGATTTTTATTGAAGCTTTTCTTTTTTACAGGTGTCACACGGCTTGATTGTCAATTCAATATGCCCATTACACTAAGTTGCGTTATTGTTTTCACAGAACCGTTTATTGTCATAAAATGTAATTTGGCGTGGGCAATAAACTGAGTACTTTCTCGCTCTTTAACTTTTTTGCATTAAGTGAATAATATTGAATGTAACATATGAACGATATGAAGTGTTACCAACTTCACACTGCTTGTATCTTTAAAACAACTCATGACATCAACGTCAAAATTGCTCCAATGACAGTTCAATATATTGTTTATAAGCCATCGAAAGCATTTGCGTCTCAGTTTTGTTGAAGTTTTTTTTTTTCTGTGATGGAATTCAAACGTAATAGTGTGATTGCGTTATATTTGGCTGGAAAATCACAACCAGCCATCGCTTGTGCCCTCAGCCACCTCAAAGTGAATAAAATGTTTGTGTATCGCACTATAAAACGTTACAATGATACTGGTAGAATTGCAAAACGCTATGGAGGTGTACTAAAACACACCGCAACAACGCTAGAAATGGTTCGGAAAGTGAAGGCTCGACTTCAACGAAATCCACGTTAAAGTGGAAGAAAAATGACCAAAGAACTGAAAATATCGCAAGACAGCATTCGAAGCATATTGAAAAATGAGCGCAAAGTCAAGGCTTACAAGTTCCAAAAAGCACACGATCTTTCACCCCAGCAAAAAAAGTTCGGTGCGAACGAGCAAAGGAGTTGTTGCGCTTGCACGAACGTGGCGAATTTCCTAACATTGTGTTTTCTGATGAAAAAAATTTCCCAATTGAGCATATCATAAACACTCAAAGCGATCGTGTTTACTTGATCGAACGCTCATAATGGTTTGGGCCGCAGTGACCGCTGACGGACGCTCTCCAATCGTTTTTATCGAGCGCGGTGTCAAAGTGAATGCGACTTATTATCGGGAAAATGTTTTAGAAGCTGATTTAGAGCCGTGGACACGCAAATATTTCGGTCGTAGACCATGGACGTTCCAACAGGACTCGGCACCGTCTCATATAGCTCGTGCGTACCAAGAATGGTTAAAAAATCATGTTCCACACTTCATTTCATCCACACAATGACTTTCGAATTCGCCAGACCCAAATCCGATGGACTATGCAATCTGGTCCATTTTGGAGAGCAAGGCGAGGACTAAAAAATATGCCAGTATGGATGCGCTGAAAAAAGCGATTATACGAGAATGGACCAAAATACCTCAAGAGCACATTCGTGCAGCATGCAACTAAGTTTTTGACCGTTTGAAGGCTATAGTCAAGGCAAAAGGTGGTCATATCGAGCTAAAGTGAATATACATATGTTAAAATTGTAATTATTTTGATCAAATTTGTTTTTGACATCAATAAAAACTTATTTAACACAAAAAAGTTATGGTGTTTTGAATAGGTAACACTCCATATCGTTCACCCTGTAAATAATAAGGAAAAATTAATATGCATATCTTTTAAAAATGGGTCGAGCTCGGCACTGCACAGATGAGGAGCAGCGGCTTGCTGTTAATCTTCGAAAACAAAAAAGTCGTACAAAGTTATCGCTAGAACTGTACGGCATCAATTGTGCAATATGCAACTAGGGTTTGGAATCTAATTTACATTTCTTTTGCAAATATAATTGAAAGGATACCAAGATATTTTATACGATTTGCTCTGCAACCTCTTCACTTCTTTCATCCACTACCATTCTACACTGCTCGGGTGGTGGCTCGCTAATGAATCTGAATTACCTTGCAAATAGCCAGCCCCTTCAGTTCTTGATGCCTGTTTTAGCTGTTATTTGTAGTTGATTTTTACATTTTTGAAACTGTAATTAGTCCATATAATTTACTGCAGCTGCATATTTACACGTTTATATTATAAGTTATTATTATTTTTTACTTTTTACTAATCTTTTTGAAATGCACCGAATTAATGAAATTTAGATAAATAAATAAATAATTTATTAAAAAATGTATTTTCCATATCGACGTGGGCATACCCATTTTAATGACCATTTTACAGTCGCTGTTTGTGCATGCGATCCTAATTTATAGGGAAGTTTAACTGAAATACACACACACACATACACATACAAATACATTGTTATACACACAAACTCTCGTACACTTACCAAATCGATCAGCTGTGATAAGCGCAACCCGAGTTTCACCAAAACAGTATCCGTATTATTGCTGACCGGTCGTATGAGGCGATTGTAATTGCTTAGTAGATCATCGTAGAGACGTTTGGCGTCCGGATTCGCGTGCACCTGCACAACGCTCTCGCATAGCAGTAGTAACACAATCAAAAGGCAAATAAATTTGCAATTTAGCCAAAAAGTGGCTAAATTGCGTAGCGACGACATTTTCTACAATTCGTGTAATTTATGGATTATCAAGTGCATTGAGTGCCGTTAAAAGGAATCTGTGTAAAATAACACAAACACACATACAAATATGTGTACGAGTACGAAATGATTGTCTTGCAATGCTATTCAGTGCATAACTATAGGCGCGTGCACGCTTTTGACGAGCGTATACATGGGAGCCGGTTGCAGCGGCGGCTACCGTCTCTTTTTGCTGCACTTGCTTGCTTCTGGTTTCTTGCTTTCTATGATGTTTCTTTGTTTTTGTATGCTACTGTTTATTTTGTTTTATTGTTGTCGCACCTTATTGTTCGTCTTAACGATTTGCTATTGTTATTGTTTTTTATTACAGTATGCTCTGACGTGTGTGCCAGATTGTACTAAAACTTGTACTAAAAGTCTGTTGCAAGTGGCGAGTAAACGTCAGCAATTGTGATAGCTGCTGGCTGGCGCGTAGCTTTTGCTATTGACAGTGGAGAGCAGAGAGCTTGTCGCGCTGAGAGTTTGTGTGAGAGCGCACTTTTGCCCAGCGCTAGTGTGCGGTGTGAGTGAATGTGTTGTTATTGCTCTTTTTGTTGCTTGTTTTTTTTTGTTTTTTGTTGCGATGCAGTAACGACGTTTACTTTGCGCACGTTTTACTCTTGGGTGTGTTATTGTTATCCCTGATGTTTGCAATTGTATGTGTGCGCCACTATTTTTTGCGATGGTGACTTGTGTCATTGACTTGGATGTTGGTTGTGGCGGCAAAGCGCCTGAATATATGCAACATTTTTTTCTTTGCGTATTTTTATTATTGACTGCAATCTTTTTTTTTCAACTTTTGCGTGCTAAGAGTTTGGAGGAATGTTAATTAATTATTTTATTTAACTTTTATTTTCGCTGCACTTAGAGGCGAAAATTGTGGTTTGTCACCCTTTAGTACAGTTCATATTTCACTTTTTATTCGCGAAATTTGCTACACTTCACTTTAATTTTCACTTTATTAGATTTTTTAGCGCTCCCTTTGTGCTGCCATTTGAACTACTTTCGTGCGCTCGAAACGCAACGCATCAGCACCGTTCCTTGCGCAAAAATATCAAAAATCGTACTGAAGCGCTGAGTATTGTTTTTGTAGCATCGCTGGCAATGCCGCAAGGAGATAGTTAGCGACTCAATGCAGTGTCCGATTTGTCGCTTTTGTAGCGAAAATTCTTTGTCGTACGCTCACCGCGAGCAGGGGATGCTGCAAGAGTGGCATGCCAGCTTTTGTGTCGCTTAAGCAGCTCAGTGGCAAGAGAAGTTCCCGTATTTAACTATAAAGGGAGTGAGTCGTGCTCGCAGAGAGAGAGAGAGAGAGAGAAAGTGGAGAGCGGTATAAAATGGAGTGTGTATGTATGTGTATGCGCTAGTTATGCTCGCTATATTAGTTTTCACGTTTGTTGTAGTTAATTTATTACATTTTAAGGGCGTGCTACACTTTAAGTTTGGGTCCTGTATCTAATGGCTGCTAACTGCTGCTTTTTGTAATGCTGCTACCGCTTATGTTGACAGCATCATCGGCCTCATTGGTACATGCGCCTTGAACGACAGGGGAGACCCTGTGCTTTGAAGATATTTTTGTGAATTTGGCCTTTACAAATTTGGGTTTTATTGAAGCTATGAGAATTACCTCAATAAAAAAATAAATACCTGTCCTTTTTAAAAACCTTTTTATATTATCTCTCAATTTGTTATCTCCGAAGTATTTAATCAATCTTCGCTTATTTTTTAAATTTTATTTCATTTGTCCTTTCTAATACATTTTATGCTTCTAAGTATTCGTGTTTATGTTTTATTCACAAAACAATGCTCTCTTCAATACATCAGCCTCGCTCTTGCTTTGCTAGTCAAAACTGTTACCAATGCTTATGCATGCATCTCTCATATACGATTTGGTGTTCTCTTGCGCTTTTAAAGTCTCCAAAATGTTAAGAACTTCATAACAGCCTGGCCGCAGCCCAAAGTGAAAATGAGATCCTCTGTTAGGAAATCTGTATGCTAAGCATTTTTATGTAAGACATAACAGAACATATGCAGATACCAAATCAGATTTCAATAACTCTGCTTGTGGACTTATGCTCGTGGTAGGATAGTCATCTACTCAAGCGCAATGAAGATATTATAAACGCTGTCGAGCACTTTAATAATTGTCTTCAACATGAGCAAGAGCCATTTTTTGTTTTCCCACAAATCGGCTCGTTTCTGGCGGATTGCTTCACGCAAATTGCCCATAATTTGCAAGTAATATTCCTTATTGACCGTTTTACCTAGTGGCAAGAACTCATGATGCACAACGCCCTTGCAATCGAAGAAACCGGTAAGCAAAACTTTCACATTCGACCGAACTTGGCGCGCTTTTTTCGTTCTTGGTTGGTGCGGCAGCTTCCATTGAGATGATTGAGCTTTGGTTTCCACGTCATAACCATAAACCCACGATTCGTCACCAGTTATGACCCTCTGGACCAAATATGGGTCATCGCGGACAGAGTCCAACATCTCATTAGCAATGTTTATGCGATGCTGCTTTTGGTCGAAATTGAGCAGTTTTGGTACGAATTTTGCGGTGACCCGTCTCATGAAATCATTAAAAAAAAAAAAAAAATAGAATGGCACGAGCCAATCGATATATCTAGGTCATCATCATATCTAGGTCAATCGACGATTGGCCAATATCGTTTTCTTCACTTCATCAATTTTTTCGCCTGTTGTTGAAGTACTCGGGCGTCCGGCACGCTTTTCGTGGTTCACATCTTCTCGGCCTTCTGAGAACATTTTGTACCACCGACAAACGTTGCTTTGGTCCAAAGTAGCTTCTCCGTATGAGACAGTCAACATTCGGAATGCATCCGCGCACTTAATTTCGTTTTTCACACAAAATTTGCTACAGGTTCTTTAATCCATCTTTTTGAATACGTAACATCGAAGACGAGCCGAAACACGTGTAAGCAAAGCGGCTGTCAACAATTTACTGAACATTCAAAATGGCCGAACTCGTCGGGATGAGTGAGAGACATGAGTACCAACATATCGGCACAAAAAAATCGAAATTCGAATATATGTAACCAGTGAAAATTTAAAATTCGCCATACTTTTTGAACACACCTCGTATATCCTGATGAAAAGAGAACATTAAACTCACTTACCAAAGAGCTCAAAGATATTCTCAAAAAAGAATATAGCACACAACTCCAGAACTACCTCAGTAACCTCGATGTAACCCCTGCCACTGACTACTCACTTTGGAAAGCTGCCAAAAATCTAAAAAGGTCAGGTTTAACATAAACAGCCAGTAAAAAGGAAAATGAAAAATGAGCTAAATTAGATCTTAAAAGCTCACATATTTGCTCGGCACTTATCCCGCATTTTTATTCCACATGAAAGTAAACCCTCCCTGAGTGCTGCTCAGAAAGTCAAAGACACCCTGGAACTCATTCACCAAATGGATCCACCCATAAACCAATTTTCAAAGAAAGAATTAAAGCCCCCTGATATGATGTCATCACTGGAGAAGTACTTAAACTGCCAGATGAAGGAATCTAATTCCTCACGTCGCACAAATAAAAATGATTCCTAAACCCGGAAAAAGTGCTGAGAGAGTGGAATCTTATCAGCTTATTGCCCACTGCCTTTAAAGTTGTGGCATCCCTAGTTCTCAAAAGAATGATGGCAATAATTGAAGACCGAAAATTAATCCCAAATCATCAATTCGGCTTTAGGAAAACACACGGTAACATCGAACAACTCCACGGACTCGTGCATAGTATTCACAAAGCTTTTGAGTAGAAGAAGTATTGCACGACCGCTTTACTCGATATATACCAAGCCTTCGACCGCGCTTGGCATGGCGGCTTACTCTGTAAAATAAAACTCACCCTAGCCATTAATTATTATACGTCAATCAAGCCCTAACTCAAAGATCAACACTTCTGTGTTAAACAAAATGACGAACAGTCTGAGCTCTGTGAAAGTTTAGCTGTTGTACCCCAGGGTAGTATAATGCACCCAACCCTATACTTGCACTCACTATACACTCACAATTTACCAGCCACTGAGGAAACTGTCGTCGGAACTTTTGCAGATGACACCGCTATTCTCGCAATTGACCCTAACTCCCAGAAGGGTTCACTTAAACTCCAAAGAGAATTCGATATTTTAACTCAATAGTTGAAAGATTTGAGAATAAAATCCAATGAAACGAAATCAGTTCATGTAACTTTTACACTCAATCGAAGCAATTGCCCTCCTGTGAAACTTAATAATCTAATCATACCCCAAAATAATTTTACGAAATATTTTGATATGCCCCTTGACTTGCGCAATGCAAGCTCACATGGAAAACCATATTTTCACTAAACGTAAGGCACTTGGACTCTAACTCTGAAATCTATACTGAATACGACTGACACAGAATTGCTTACAGGTTACCACACAAGATACCTCACAGGTTAATAGCGGGGTAAGCACTGGGAATCAAAATGATCTCAAGCAAGCAAACCTGTTTATATCCCCTTTTATTAGGAATGAAGTAAGTAAATATTATAGGACGAATTTAAGATTATAGGCAGGTTACCTCACGGGTTGCCTTAAAGGGTACTAGTCATGCAAGTACAGAGGTTTCAAAAAACAAAACTTGTCAGATACATTTTGAGATGGGAATAACGTAAAATGGTTGAATTAGACTACAAAGTCTAGTAGTTATAGTCAGTCGGCTGCACTTACTTCTGCACCAAATGGAGGACATTGATACGTATAAAAGATTCTATGAATAATTGGAGTGTGGCAACCAACGCACACTGAATCTTCATTAGTTAGTCTGTAGGTGCCTTGAGGGTTTGGGAAATGAGATTACGGTATACTTGAATGGTATATAGGACGCGCTATCTCACGGCTCTTTATTATTTATTTATTTTATCTTACCATATCTACATACAAACGATTAATGATAGAGTAAAAAAGCAGCCACAACATTCTATACATGCGAAAGAGTTCTGGAGGCAAAATGGGGCTTAACCCCAAAAATAGTACACTGTCATGCTGCATTTATTACCGATTGAGGTTTACAGCAAACAGCTGGCGGCGAAATCGGCACTTAGATTAAAAAGAGGTTGTCTGTAAAGTCGGTTTACTGACGATAGTTTAACGTGATAACGTCATAAGAAAATATTGATGGAATGGTTGCATTTTTCAAAAGAAAATTTTAATTTTATTTGTTTGATAGATATTTTGTATGGATATAGAGAATGAGATAACATTAACATAACATAATATACTTTAACATAACATAACATAACATAACATAACATAACATAACATAACATAACATAACATAACATAACATAACATAACATAACATAACATAACATAACATAACATAACATAACATAACATAACATAACATAACATAACATAACATAACATAACATAACATAACATAACATAACATAACATAACATAACATAACATAACATAACATAACATAACATAACATAACATAACATAACATAACATAACATAACATAACATAACATAACATAACATAACATAACATAACATAACATAACATAACATAACATAACATGACATAACATAACATAACATAACATGACATAACATAACATAACATAACATAACATAACATAACATAACATAACATAACATAACATAACATAACATAACATAACATAACATAACATAACATAACATAACATAACATAACATAACATAACATAACATAACATAACATAACATAACATAACATAACATAACAAATTACCCCGTATTAAAGCACTTATCAACAGCTTTCATTTGATACCCATATTGTACATACACAACCAAAGGTTACCCGGGTCCACGTTTTGACCGATATCTCGAGACCCCAGTCACGGAGCGGCATGAAAAATACTCTGTACTAAAGCATTCACCAACAGCTTTCATTTGATACCCATATTGTACATACACGTCCGAAGGTTACCCGGGTCCACGTTTTGACCTATATCTTGAGACCCTATCTACCAATAGGTATTCAAACTATACGGAAATTATCTTCAATACCTACTTAACAATGTGTGTAAGTTTGGTTTAATTCGGTTCAAAGACACGGCGGGTGAACGTTTTGGCATATATTTCGAGACCCTAGTCATCAATAGGTATGAAAACTACCCCGTATTAAAGCACTTATCAACAGCTTTCATTTGATATCCATATTGTACAAACACATTCTAGGGTCCACGTTCTGGTTTCTATCTCGAGACCATAGTCACGGAGCGGATGGAAATTCTCTGAACTAAAGCACTCACCAACAGCTTCCATTTGATACCCATATTGTACATACACATCCGAAGGTTACCCGGGTCCACGTTTTGACCTATATCTCGAGACCCTGTCTACCAATAGGTATCCAAACTATACGGAAACCATCTTCAATACCTCATTAACAATGTGTGCAAGTTTGGTTTAATTCGGTGCAAAGACACGGCGGGTCCACGTTTTGGCATATATTTCCAGACCCTAGTCATCAATAGGTATGAAAATTACCCCGTATTAAAGCACTTATCAACAGCTTTCATTTGATACCCATATTGTACATACACAGCCAAAGGTTACCCCGGTCCACGTTTTGACCTATATCTCGAGACCCTAGTCACGGAGCGGCATGAAAAATACTCTGTACTAAAGCATTCAGCAACAGCTTCAATTTGATATCCATATTGTACAAACACATTCTAGGGTCCACGTTGTGGTCTCTATCTCGAGACCCTAGTAACGGAGCGGCATGGAAAATACTCTGGACTAAAGCATTCACCAACAGCTTCCATTTGATACCCATATTGTACATACACATTAGAAGGTTACCCGGGTCCACGTTTTGACCTATATCTCGAGCCCTATTTCCAAAATAAAATATAATCCATGTTACTCGTGGAGGATGTAGCTTTCGAATGGTGAAAGAATTTTGCAGTTCGTTCAATGCAATGAGCATGGTAACTACATATGAGCAAGGTAACACTAATGAGCAAGGTAACACTAATGAGCAAGGTAACACTAATGAGCAAGGTAACACTAAAGAGCAAGGTAACACTAATGAGCAAGGTAACACTAAAGAGCAAGGTAACACTAAAGAGCAAGGTAACACTAATGAGCAAGGTAACACTAAAGAGCAAGGTAACACTAATATGAGCAAGGTAACACTAATGAGCAAGGTAACACTAATGAGCAAGGTAACACTAAAGAGCAAGGTAACACTAATATGAGCAAGGTAACACTAATGAGCAAGGTAACACTAAAGAGCAAGGTAACTACATATGAACAGTAATGAGCAAGGTAACGACACATTTTTTCGTGCGTGCAGCCTGTTAAATCGAATTATAAGACGTTATCACGTCAAAAAATCTTCTAACTTAGACTTTAAAAGAAGGTGTCACGCTAGAATACTAGACGAATACCCCTTCCTACATCAAACAACAGACTTTTATAGCTTAGTAGAGTTGCATTGAAGCACATCCTTTACCACAACTTTCCCAACGAGAAAAGATTGGGACAATAGGGTAATGGACAACAGAAGCGGGATCAGCATCTATACTGACGGTTCCAAGCTAAATGATCAAGTAGGCGGAGGCCTTCATTCTGAAGGAATGAATGCCAACATCTCATTCCGGTTACCGGATCACTGCAGTGTATTTCAAGCTGAAATATTGGCTATCAGGGAAGGCCTGCCCTAAAGCCCTAAATAAAAGTGTCCTCACCACAAGAGCTATAAACATATATTCAGATAGCCAATCGGGCCTGAAAGCGTTAACGCTGCTTGACGTTTTGACAGAACTATCGCAGTACTTTGTAATAAACCTGCTCTGGGTGCCAGGTCATAGAGACATAGAAGGCAACTGCAAAGCAGATGAACCAGCGATATTGGGTACCACATTACCGATCCAACCAGATAAAGCGAACATACCTATACCTTTAGCAACTTGCAAGATGCTTATAGATAAACACACTATCAGTGCTGCCAACAGGCTATGGTCTCAGTCCCTGACCTGTGCAACTAGTAGAATGACATGGCCGGAATGGAATATGGGCCGCACAAACCGGCAGTTGAAGCGAAGCAAAAAAAATATGAGTAACCTTCTCGGGGTCCTAACCGAGCATTGTCTGATTGGTAGGCATGCTAGTAGACTGGGAGCACCCTATAACGACTATTGCAGAAGCTGTAACGACATTGAAGAAGAAGAGACTATAGAACACTTTCTAAGCGGGTACATGGCACTGGATAGAAGAAGGTTCAATATTTTAGGAAAAAGTTCCCTGAATAACTTGGCAGAAGTAGCCAATATAAATATAACAAGTCTTGTTAGATTTATTAAGGCCCACAGGTTGGTTCAATGAGGACAATGTAGAGTGGGGAGAGGGGACAGCCGCGGTGGTATCACAATGGGCCTACAGCAGGCCTTTATTTCAAGATGAAATAAAACGTATATAATTTAATGTTATGGCCAAGAATTTAGCTTTATTATAAAGATAAGGGTTTGCCATTATGTTTTAAAAATGATACCCATTCAACCAAAAGTGAGCCTCATTGCTGAACAAAATTTTCTTCGATGCGTCGCGCGAACCGAACCATTATTTTCGTAATAAATTTGCAGGATTTGCAAACGTTGTTCAGGTGTAAGTCTATTCATTATGAAATGGCAAACCAAACTGAGCATAAATCAAGTGACAGCTGTCAAAAAGACCATCTACGAAAAAAGTAGTGCCAACTTGAAAACCTAACCTCTAAAAAAACACCCTATACTTCATTAGGAAAAGTCGCTCAACGCAGAATATCATCACGATTTAATTCTTTTTTTTTATCAAGATGTATGTTTGAAATAACTATAAATATCACAAATACTCATTGGACTGGTATGACAGAATATTATAAGTACAATTACTATTAACAACGTCACACTTTACGACGGCAATGCCAGATTTGCTATGTTCACACTGGTGTTGCCATAGAAAACTTTAGTAGCGACCCTAGTAAGTAATCAATATTAAGTTAGGCTACATATGACGCAATATATCCATAGTCTTCAGTAAACATAGATAGACTTAAAACTGTTGATCGATGTGAAACGAATCCATACTAATTCTTTAACTAAATTTTTAGTTGTAAAAAGTTATTTCTGTTTGAAAAACTTTGAATGAAAAAACATGAAAATTTTTTGGTTTTTGAAATATGAGAAATGTTTAAAGCTTTAATAAATTTAATATTTAATTGCAAAATAAAGGTTTTCTGAACATTTTTTTTTCAAAAAGTTTGGAAAGGCTTATAACTTTCATAAATTCCACTTTTAATTGTGAAATAACTTTTCATTGAAACTTTCTCTTTTGAAATCTCAGAGATGTAACTTATAACTTTCATAGTTTTTATCGTGTACAAACTACTTGGATCATTTGACATGGAATCGCTCTTCTGCTTACTTCGGCGGTATTTCAATAAAGGAAAAGTAGCTGTTTCTCCGACCCACTCGTACGATTTTACTCGGGAGAATGAAATAACCCATTTGTGAATTTGGTACAATTTAAAAAAAGTTTTAAAATTTTAATAAGTTGTATATTCAATGAGGGTTTTCTAAAGAAACTATTTTTTAACCCTTCTACTATGTTTGGGTCAATTTGACCCAATTTTCAGTAAAACTCATCGAAATTCGCCTGTTAGTCTAGTCGTATTGTATTGATTCTTCTTCTATTTGTTAACTGCAGTAAAAGGAATAGATACATATGAAAATTAATATAACATCTGTTTTTTATGTTGCTGGAGGATGCCAAATGTAATTTCATTACACTTATTACGTTGTTGGGTCAATTTGACCCACCTAGTATTTTGAAACATTTTGCCGTTTATTACATTACATCACTCGATCAAAAACGCAGACAAAGAAAGCTAGTTATCGGAGATCGAGTATATTTTGCACAGCTCTATGTTTATATGTATATTCTCGATAAATTTATAGCCTTTTCGAAAAAGGGGAACTCCCGTTTTATGCACCTGCGCAAAGAGTAAGTGTCAATTGTTTGATTAGTTAGTAATTTATTATCGCGCAGTAAGGAGCGTATCAAAGTTTTTATAAAGAAAGTGATTGCTAAATATATATTTCTACAATGTCCCAAAGGAGGAGAGTAAGTCAAGTTATTTAATTTACTATGTTTATGTTGCTGTTACACATTTTTATAATTTTATTTTTGAAAAGAAACTAAGTATTGAAGAAATACACCAAATTATTAATTCTGATGCTGAGGATATTTTCGACGAAAGTGATAGCGATGAAGGCTTTGTACCTATCGCAGAAAATCAAACCGACGATTCAAATAATTCATCCAGTGAAAGTGAAGTAGATGTCGTTTTTGAAGGTAGCAATGCGACAGAAGAAGTCAATTTGCCAAATATTTGATCGAAAGATAAGAGCATAATATGGCATGATCAGCCACTTGCAATTTCAAGAGGCAAAATTCCTCGAAATCAAATTTTATGTCAAAGTCCTGGAAGCATGCATAGGATTGCAAATCTTAGGTGGAGTACACAAATCGCACAATGAAAGCCTAATTCATTTGTGGGATGAAAATAATGGCAGACCAATTTTTCGGGCCACAATGAGCTTGGAAAGATTTATGAACATAAATTAGCACCAATAAGAAACATTTGGGATCAATGGAATCGGGAGCTCAGGTCATATTATCACTTACATCAAAATGTAACAATAGATGAGCAGTTAGTACCTTTTCGTGGTCGTTGCATCTTCAGGCAATACATTCCATCGAAGCCCGCAAAATACGGCTTAAAACTATGGGCTCTATGTGATGCAAAAAGCATGTATGCCTGGAACATAGAAGTTTATTTAGGACGGGCAAGAAATACGCAACCGGAAAGGAACCAAGGTAATGCATTTATAAATTGGCTTTTTGTATGTCTCAAACCTATGTACAGTATAAATAAACCGTCTCTATACAAATATTTTTAGGTGAACGTGTTGTTCTATCCCTATCAGAACCCCTTCCCAGAGGTCACACTATTACTTGCGATAACTTTTTTACGACGTACAATCTCGCCGTTCAGCTACTTCGCAGGAACATTACTTTAGTCGGTACAGTGAGGAAAAATAAGCTTTTTTTGCCACGAGAAATTGTCGTCATGAAGAAGAAGAACGTTTTAGAAAGCCAATTTTTATTTACGGATAATGTAACTATTGTATCGTACGTCCCAAAAAAGTATAAATTTGTTGTAGCATTGAGCTCCCTTCACCATTCTCCACTTGTTGATGAGGGTGACAGAAAAAAACCTGAAATAATACTTCACCATAATGAAACAAAACCTGGTGTAGATGCGCTTGATCAGCTGGTTGCTAACTATACATGTAAACGTCAGACCAAACGTTGGCCAGTTGCCCTCTTTTCGAATATGTTAGATATTTCGGCATATAACGCATACATAATATGGACAGAGATAAATCCCTCATGGAACTACAACAAGCTTTATAAGCGCAAACTTTTTCTTGAAGAGCTGGGAAAGCAAATATTGTCCGCAGAGAGAGATTGCCGCGAGGAATCGCTGCTAAGAATATAGTAAAAAATATTCAAGAAAACTCCAAATGTGCAGAAGAAGCGTCTACTTCTAATATTTCTGCCAGAAATTAATCCACTAAAAAACGACAGCGATGTTTCTTCTGTCATCATACAAAAAATTCGAAGAAATATTCAGCTGTTTGCAGTACGTGCCAAAAATTTGTTTGCAAGGAACATAGCAGCTTATCTCAACTATTTTCTACAATTAACACACACTTAACTTGATTCAAATAAAAAAAAAAAATGAATTCTTTCAATAAAATAGTGTTATTAGTGGAGTTTTTATAAGTGGGTCAAATTGACCCAAAACACTATATGTGTAATTTTTTCTTAACATAGCAGAAGGGTTAATGCAAAATAAATCTTTTCTTCAAACTTTTTTTTACCAAGTTTGAGAAATGTTTATAACTTTCAGAAACAATATTTTTAATTGCAAAATTTTTGGAAATTTTTCAGAATAAAAATAATTATGAAATGTTCAGAATTTTCATAAATTTCTTATTATTGCAAGTTTTTTATGAATTAAAAGCTTTTTATTATTTTTTTATTATTTCTTTTCTTGTGTAAGCGAGTTGCGCTAAATTATCTTCTCTGCAGCAGGTTACGCTTTTGGCTTTCAGTTTCATTTGTTGAGCAAATCGCTGCATCTCACAACGGTTTGTGAGAAGCTAAATTGAAAGCGTGCGCTGCTCGCACACTGCAACTATGTCTTGCATCACGCACCAGCTCAACGAGCAAGACTCATTACAAGAGCCTCCCGCACCATAAGGATCAATCAATTAAATTAAGGCTAGTTAGGCGCACAAGATTGGAGGAGGAGGATGGTTCCATATGTCCACGCAAGTGGGTAAAGTCGAGTGGTTGTGATTGCCATTCACTTGGGAGTAACCAGGAGGATTCTTTAATATATGGTCCAAGCAGCTCACAACTTTCGGGCTTAGCCCAAGTATCCTCTGAGTACCTTCCGAACACCTGTTCGAGAGCTAGTTAATGTGAGAAGACAAAAAAACCCAGGAGAGCTCGTTGTGCGCTGGGTTAGGGACTCGCCACTTAAAAATCGCCCCAATGAAAAGACGAATGAAGCCTCGGATGAGAGCTCCTTATACTGATGACAACCACTACGAACGAACTAAGGATTACGACTTAGAATGTCTGGTTTCTTAAGGAGGAAAGTGTTTCTGCCCGGCTGGTTGATGTCCTCGTAAGGACAGGGGCTAAAATCACTGCCATTCAAGAGATTTGATGACTGGGACAATGCAAGAAAAACATAGTACCTTGCGACATCTACTACAGCTCCCATATATGTAAAGGAGCGCAAATGCAAAGAACATATTTTCTTTCAAGTAATTTACAGTCTACCGGAAAATACCTCAAAATTTTCCGAATTTTTTGAGAAAGTTGATCTAAATTACATGGCATGCGTCTGCGAAGCTGCATTTTCATCAGGGCCCACACATTTTCTATGGGATTTGCATTCGGTGACTGAGATGGCCAGTGACAACTCCGTTTTGCGCTCTACTCGTTTTCAACGTGTTTTGCACTCAACGTTGGTTTTTCCAATGTACTTCGATATTTCAGTTTATTGGCAAGCAAGTGCCTGCCAATCGTTCCATAAGATATGTCAACACCTTTTGCTTTCAATTTCACAGCAGCTCCACGTAAAGTCAAAGTTGGATCTTTCGAGAACAATGCGGGAATCTTTTTTTCGTTTTTTTTTGAAACTTTTCTTTCACTTCCGCGATCAGGAAAATCATCAACGTTACCGACCTTTTTATAACGGTTTATCCACTTGCTAACGAACTGCTTCGACTTTCCCATATATTTCGCAGCAGCAATTTGCGTTAATTTTGGTCCTTTTTCATGTAAACATAGAAAAATAGCCTCAAAGCGAGAGACGTAAACAGCACTCATTTCGAAAAATCACTCAATTGAAGATTAAATTTAACAGACAACTGACTTTTTACAAAAAGCATGAAGGGCTGAGGTGCCTTCTATGTCATAGAAAAAGAAGCAGGACGCTCTGTATTTAAAGAGGTAATTTTTTTACCACTTTTAAAAATTGTAGTACCAACTGTCATTTTCCATTCATCGATAAAAATGCCAGAAGCTAGCGATATATTGATAGTAAATTTGAGGGCAGAACAATTTTTGAGAAGAACAACTCAAAGCCCATCAGCATCCGTTTTTGTGGAGGATTTTAGGTATCAAATACTCTTCTCAACATCCTCCAATGGTAGACTCAAACATCCAAAGTTAAGAGACGAGGTAAGATCTATAGGACGAATCCAGTTAAAAAAATCAGCTAAAAGGCTTACCCGCCCCGTCTGAAGGGGCGGTAGCTAATGTATAATTTAAAAAAAAAACAGCTGATGGGACACAAGAGCTGGACTGGATATTGTTTTCAACGTTTAGAATATAGTTATCATATAGGAATTCAGGTCAACAATTAAATTTTTGCAGTAATGCTGATGCATTGCAAACACTTCCTCCCTATTGTTTATTTTAAGTTTCTTAAAGAATTTGTTACGCTTATTCTTTAATCTTTTTAGCTCGCGCGTGAACCAAGGAAACTTGTAGTGACTTTTTTTAATTAAAGGAATATTTACGCAATACGCATGTTAAAAGCTTCCATCGAAAATGGCATACCAATCGTCGCTCGATTCATAAGGCAAGGGGTTAAGTGTACTTGGCTTCCAGTCATAAAGCCGTCTAATCAAGAAGTAGTATACTTTTTTTCTATTATAATATTATCATTCAGATATACATAAATAAAAAAACAAAAACGGAAACTATTTCAAAGTTTAGCCCATTAAAATAACCTCCGGGTGGTAATTTTACATCCGCCCATTATGCCGTTAAGCCTTGGCAAATCTACTATGTGTAAACTTCAATTAAATCTGCCAAAACTACTATCGGCAACCCATTGAAATACTGTTATCAGCAATGCAAAAAACAGCACAACCAAATAATATTATTTACACGTTGAACAACAACAATAAAACAAACAAGAGTCATTCAGTGAACATTAATTGACAAGTTATGTCATAAAAGTGACAACCGATACCGCTGTAGCTAAGTTGTTAACGTTAACTGCGCAAAAGTCAACACTCACCGATGAAAAGGCCAACACAGAAAGATAGAGAGGATAAAAGGTGTGCGTAGAAGAAGAAGAAGAAGAAGAAGAAGTAATTCGAGAAAATAGATTGGTAACTCAAGTAGAAAAGAGGTTATTCCGAAGTGAGTAAGGGTTAAGGAGTCAAGCATGATTTGACGTCTAAAAGTATGCTACGAATAGTGCGTTACTAATGCGTAATGGCTGGTAACGAAATAAATTAACGCAATATAAGCCAAAGAGGAATGGAAAGTGGCTTGGTTGGTGGAGCAGAGGAGAGATGTTTTGCAAAAAAAAAAAGACATGAGCGACGCTCCAGAGGAGTAAAAATGTGTAATGACTTGCAGGCTGTTGAAAATGCTGTGCGTTCTGTGCTTTTACATACACATACTTACATAGCTGAGAGGAAGCGTTTGCGCGTGTATGCGAGCACATCAAAGTGTGCAGGGCTGTGTGTGTGTGTGTGAGTGCTGGGAATACAACGAAAACTCAATTAAAATTTAAATTTCGCAACGCAACAAAGTAAATGACAAAAGTTTTGCGTGATTGCTTGGCATAAAGCAAAAACAAAACAAAAAAGCTGGTTAAAAACGGAAGCAGCAAAAAACCGACTACTGCATAAATAACTTAAAATATACCAGGCGGGCTCTAAGTTTCAGCAATAGTGAAAAAGTGGAATGGCATACAGCTGTAGCGAAAATTAAACATTAATAATCTCTGCTATAATTGCGTGGTGGAGCAGGTCCTCCTGCTGCTGTCAAGGTACAAAATGCTAAGATAAACGATTGATACCACAAACAATGAGCCACAATAAACAACAAGTTGTATACAAAAATGCAAAATTCAGACTGATTAATAATTCCCAATCTGTCCAGTGCCAACTTCCGGCTTTTTCGCCTTCATCGCTTTCGAAGTTTTCCATCATCAGACATACATATCAAAAAGAAGAAGAATGCAAAGACATTTTGTCGGCAAAGTGGCGAATTTGTGTGCGGCTGCGTGTGCGTGTATGGGTGTCTTTGTGGCAGATTCATTTACACATACATACATATAATACATTTTGTGAACGCTACCCGCAAGGAAATGAGAAAACTTTCACTGGTTGACTTTAAAGTGTGCTCAGCTGAGCTGCCGTCACTAGACTTGCCTGCCCTGATTGCACTTAAAAGTATGTAGTTTAGTCTGCTATCTGTGTGTGTTTGTGTGTGTGACAGTTAATTTATTACTGTTGTTGTTGTTAGAGAAGAGTTCATACTGTTTTTTTTCTTGGTTTTATGTGGACTTATTATGCTTATCGCTCGATTTATTTCGTACGCAGTGTAAAATATCATCAAATATTTTTACGCAAGAGTAATACAATTTTGCGTAATTAATTTGAATGACTTAGAAATAAATTTAAATAGCTTTCTGGTGGACATATGCCCAGTTAGAATTAATAGATTTGCCTCTAGGTTTTCGGAAATTTTTCTCAAAAAACTGTAATTTAATTAAGCAGTGACCCATTTTGAACTCTGCTTTGGTTTTTACTTCAAAAGTAGTCATGTGGGAGCCGCTGAACACACGACTTTCGAGATAGATAAAATTTAATTTTTAAAAATACTCATTTGTACTTATTTTGGTCTGCTGTACCAAGATAATAAATTGACCCTTTTTTTTCTGCCAGTAAAATCGCACGAGCGGGTCGGAGAAACAGCAGTTTTTTCTATATTGAAATATCGATGAACTAAGCAAAGAAGCGATTTCGTGTCAAGTCATCCATGTGGTTTGGAGAATATCGGTAATTCTTCTGGAAATTTTTTTTATTGTAGGTTTGAGTAGAATAAGCAGTAAACTGAACAAATCGGGTATCGTGGATAACGAGACCTCTGACTCCTTGGCTAAGATAGGCTCTGAGCCCAACTTCTTTGGCCCAGAGCCCGTTTTACCACTCCCTTCTGCGGCCATCAAAGCCACGGTTAGCAAATGGGTTACTATCATACAACCCACAAGTGAGCTTGGCAGGCTGCAGATGGACTAAACTGATGTTACCTGTCATGTCCGATCGACTGTCGCAAACCCTCCTGTCATTAAGCAGAAGGGAGTGCAGACTGCTGGTTGGACTGATGACGGGACACTTTCTGTGGGCGAAAGGGCGGGCATCTCAGACAGTGTACTCTGCCCAGCTTGTGAAGAGGAGGATGAGACGGCTGACCACTTTTTGTGCTTCTGCCCCGCATCCGCTCGAATCAGGTTTGAGGTCTTTGGCCGTGATGCGTTAAGAAGCGACCACCTTGGCTCCTCCACAAGATCTACTTAGATTTTTTCGGAGATCGGGTAGACTTAAAGAAAATTGAAAGGGAATCCAAGTGTAGTACAATGGACTTAATTAATGTCTGAGTGCTGCACTTGCTAGTACAAGGTCAAGTTCTTAAAAATTTCGAAACGTGTTGGGGTGTGTGTCTATTTCCTTTCTATGCTTCGCGTACATTGATTATTCCTCAGCATGAGTATTTGAATTGCAACAAATGGTTGGAAGATTTTAATCGATTATAAAATTTTTTTTCGGAGCACCAGCCAGATTGATTTTGTGTAATTGGCAACTTAAACGCATTATCACTACGATAAGGCACAAACCATTAGCGAAGATCTATAAACCGAATTGCCTGGAGTTACTGAAAAAACAGAATCTAAAGACCCGGGAATAGATTCGAAAGGGGAGATTATTTCGAATGGCAAAATGCCTGATGATAAACTTGTGAAACTGACTTTTTGTGGGGCTGTAGGAAGTTTGGTTATCGATTCTGCTTTTCATATGTTCGACTTTACACCGCGGGTGAAGAGTTTTAATATTAGTAACAAAGAATTTTCTGATCATCTGCCATTAACTGTCGCACTTACGGTACCAAAGATGGTTAATACTCGTTTAAGTATTACTACCGAAATTTTTTTACGGAGACCACAACGGGTCTCTAAGTAAGAATTGCTCATAAAAAAGCGTAGTTGCGATTTTACGAATATGTGCGATAGTATTGATAACTTACCATAGTTTCGACTTTGACGGACAAGATGAAGACCGCTTCAATTGCCAGGAGGGGCAACTGCCTTTTTGTCTAAACCGCAACTCCTACCACTGACTTTGTATCTATTTTCTCATACGTTTTCTACCAAAAACGGTTTAAAAATGTTGGAGATTTGTAAATTCTTTAACTATTATGAAGCTTCCAAACCCCTAATAAAAAAAAAAGCAAATAAGGATTCTTTAAGTTTTTAGAGCCCAACCTCAATAGCAAAATGTTCTTCGATCGCTGAAAAACTAGTTTGGATGGTAGGCAATACTTTGTCGGACTGACACAAGAACACGGCGAACTTATAATTACATATATATCTCGGCGCTGGTTAGTTTGCTACAAACAAACTTAGCACACCATTAATGTTCATTAAACTCATAAAAGAAAATAAAAGAACGAAAAATTGCCTTTATTTAGTAAGTAAGTTGATCAGAATGCAGAGAAGGAAGCAAATGGAAGTTTACTGCTACCACAAAAATGTTGACGAAACTCATCACTAAAGTTGCCAAGTTATTCACTTGATGACTTCCGTCCGTCTACGCAATGACGCCGCTTATGGCTTTTGCACTTAAAGCTACTCACTTTGTATAGCAACAACATATGAGGATGTTAATTGGTTACTTTTATGTGTTCGCGGCTACCAATAAGTAGGTTGTGCAGCTGAAGTGATGCATATGAAAGCAAAAGCAAGAGGAGAAATCAGTTGTGAGCTGAAACATCTGTATTTATAAGACTATTTGAGGGTTTTCAGGATTTTGATAGTTTGATTTGATAGATTTTCTAGGTACGGTCATTAACTATGGTGGAAAAGAAAATTGTGAGGGTAGCTTCTGCTGCCACGTCACTGGGGACTCGCAGCCGAATTATGCATAATCATTTCACATGTATTATCACACTCGTCTAATTGTCCAAAAATGAAGTTCGTCCCCCAACGGTCGTTGGACGTACCGCTTGACTTCCATAATCTCCAAATGGGTTAACCGAAAACATAGACATTTACACTTTTATCTGACCCAAATACCGACTGGGCTTGATTGTTTTAAATCCTATCTCTATAAGTTTAAGCACGAAGATGATCCGTACTGCTCCTATTGTGCGCTAACGCAGACCACGTTTTGTTTCTCTGTCCTCGATGTGATTTCGAAAGGAAGGATTTAAGAATTGGGGTGGGGAAACCCATTACGGTTCCTAACTTAGTGGGTATCTTGCTTGACTCGGAAGAAGTATTATCACAACAACAGCGCAAATCTGTATGAATCGGCAATATACCGCTCTGCCTCCCGTGCAGTTATACTTGACACTAGAAGTCGCAATAGACCGCTCATCCTTCCGTGAAAATCTTTATGAGTTGGCGTGAGGCTACCAATTGAAGTAATACTTAACGGTTGTCCCGCGATGGGCGGAACACGGAGCTTGGATGGGTTTTTAGTGGGTGAGCCGAATGGCAAGTCCCACACTTTTCAGCTTTCAATGCTTTGTTCCACATCAACAAAAACAAACTCGTCCAATCAGTTATTGTTCAGACGGCAACGAAGTGACATTGTGTTAATTTTTTTCGTATACAGCGCACGCTCGATAACGTGAACGCTCTAAAGCGTGAACACCCCAAAAAGTGAACAGACATTTTTGTGTATTGACTACTCTAAAACGTGAACAAACCCAAAAAGCTCTATAACATGAACAATAAACGTTACAATTATTTGAATGTAGTTTACATTGATCTCAACTAATTCTGAAATTGGAGAATCCCTTAATTATAAAATAGGCATTTTATTCGTAATTGCAAGTAAGGAGTAAAATATTTCAGTTGCGGTTTTGGTTTTGCAAAGAGTGCTTCGTCTTATGTTTTCTGGTCGACCTGGAAATAAAAAAAAACACTGCGTTCTTCAGAGTTGCCCAAAATGGAGAGAGCTTTTTATTGTTGGTTTATCCAAATGCGAGGTAAAAACTGGTCAGTAAGTGCTCTAATGTTGAAAGAAAAGGCAAAAGAAAATGAAGCAAACTTCTTCGCTAGTGCTGGGTGGCTCCAATTATTCAATAAGAGGTACCGTATTCGTCTTCTTAAAATATCAGGCGAAAAACTGACTTCGCAATCTCAGCTAGTGGATCCGTTTAAAGAAAAACTTAAAGCTAAAATGACCGAATTGGAGTTGTGCAACGATCAGTTACATAATGCTGACGAGTCGGTTTATTATGGAGACTTTTGCCAGAGAAAACGTACGCGTCAAATATGGAGAAGAAAGCCCCAAAGGGTAAAGTCTGAGAAGCAGCGAATCACCTTTTTATGCTATTCAAACGCCATTGGATCCCAGAAGCTTACTCTTTTGGTAATTGGAAAGGCGAAGAATCCACGTTGCTTTAAAAACTTTCAGTGTCCCACCGACTATAAGAGCTTGAAATCCGCCTGACGTCGGCTATTTTCAAGCAATGGTTTCATGAGTCATTTGTTCCACAGGTGAATATTCCTTTTAAGTTTTGTCCGATTTTTAAGGTCAACTGGTTGTTTTTTAAGGTTACATCGTTTTTAAAGGAGAAAGCCTTACCAATTAAAGCTCTCCTTCTAATCGACAACGCTCCTTCTCACCCAAATGAAGCTGAACTGACAACGGAGAATGGGTAAATTTCGGCACTGTTTACGCCACCATACGTTACTCCCCTCATTCAACCGATGGATCAGAATGCAATAAAAATCACTAAGTTGCATTACAGAAACAGCCTTCTAGCTGCAATAGCAGCAACAAAGTATGATTTGCTCGAGTGGTTGAAAAAAATGAACTTAAAAACAGCTATAAATCTTTTGGATGCGGCTTGGTTTCGTGTTGGTGAAGCAACATTAGCTAAGTGCTGGAATAGTACAATACTTTAAAGCTTGCGGTAAACAATGATGATCCCGAAGATAATGTTCCGTTGGCGGTTTTAAAAGAAAAATGGGAAGCTGAACTTCGCACCTTGATGAGCAACAGCGTCGATCTCCTTAGTAGTTTAAATAATGAGGTTCGTTCGTGTTCGCAGATATGATCAAATATATGTATGTGGGTTATTGAAAAAACTTTTTTTTTATTAAAAATTTCAGATTGAATTCACGTTACCAGCCATTCATGAATGGAACGAAGATATCGAGGAGGGCAATGCAGATGACCATCATCAGCAAGAGGACGAATCCGATGATGACAGTTGAAATTTTCAACAAGGCGTTAGTATGCGCTGGTTATGAAGACGGCGATCAAAATGATATGAGTGTGCTAAGACGGTTAAGGGAGAAAGCTGTGCTTCAAGTTTTAGAAAAACAGAATATACAAAAAAATATGACTGATTTTTTTAAATGAAACCATCGTATGACTTAATTTTCAATTAATATGTAACGAAAACAAGAATAAAATGTGAATTTAAATGTGAAAAATATATTTACTTAGTCTTTTTGGGCATTCCAAAACGTGAACTCTTTTGTTAACGTGAACTGCTTTGGTTTGAATTAGTTCAAGTTATCGAGCGTGCGCTGTATTACCAACACAAACTCAGTTTCTTTTATAAACACATCACTTGTTAAGTCAGTCCATCAGCTGATTCTGTCGAATTCGCTCAGACCGGATAAGGGTATGTTATTGAGCACAGCTTCTAAATTTTTTTCACCGTGGGTATTACCCACATCTTCTACTGGTAAAATGATATGCCTTCAAATTTCAATTGGAGAAAGGTGAGAGTGGCTTTAGCGAGCAATGGACGGCAGAAAAGTATTGGAAGTTTTTTTAGGTTTGACAGCTAAGAATGGCAAACTATGTTGACATTTCTGTTCAGAAAGGCTTGGAAAATCATCATGAATCGTTTAACGAAAGAGCAAATGGTGGACATTTATTTTGAAAAAATATATATATATCTGTGCGCCAGAACCATTTTCGGTGCAGTTAACTCGCTGGCGGCATTTGGCGGTCTTTATTTCATTCGAAATGAGAAAGAAGCTGCCATCGCGGTGAATGGCAAGCATTATTCATTCATGGTGAATGAATTTTTGTTTTAGCAAAAATTAATTAGCTAAACATCAACGACATTTCGTTCCAACAAGATGGCGAAACTTGTCATACACCGCGCTTAACAATATATCATTCAAGGAATCATTGTAACGATGCCATAGGGCCAGATTTATTGGAAAAAGTAGTAAAAATTGGACTGATCGAATGGACCATGTAACTCATAGCCACGGCGGCCATATGACGGATATCATAAATATATAAAAAAATAATACCTTGAAATTATGTACCAGAGTATAATAAAAAAAAAATATCAACAAATATTTTTGCTTGTATTATAATTTTAAATTCTCAAGTTCTTAGATAAACAAGCGATGAAAAATATTAGTCAGCAGTGGATTTGATGCATCGATTAGAGTAGAAAACTCTTAGAATTCAGATTATCTCAAAGCAGAAATAAAAGAAATGGCACAAATAGTAGTTTATTATTTCTAGGGGTTAAGCTTAGACTATCTTAGGCTCCATATATTTATAGACCATTATGAAGTTTACTTAGCTTAGATTTGTGATTGCTCAGACTTTTTGTAACACGACACTTTTCAAAGTCCTCACTTAACTGATAGCCCAATACTTTAAGTGATCTTATTTTATTTGATATTTATAAAAATTGTACTTCTAAGTTGATAGATGTGGTCTGTTTTCTGTGTAGCGAGCCTATAATTGGAGGCTTGTACTTATAATAAACTCAAGCACTACCTCAAGTTTTATACCACATCTCCAATGGACTCTACCCGAGCTAGTGAATGAGTTTTTGCCTTGCATGAACTACGCATTTGCAGAGGATGTGCTCTGGTATTTCATTGTGCAGCTCGCTAAATCAACAGATGCTTGTTTCTACTAGTTTGAGTTACCTTAAATGATAACGAAGACTACTAACAAGACCATACAGTGTCCAGTGAGAGTTCGTAAGTCTGCTGCATCCAGAATTAAGAGTCTACTTTACGCTCTTCCAGAAGGAAAAATCTTTATTTTTGGCGGCCTTTGTCCTGGACTTTTCTTGCAGTGTCGTACGAATTTACCGTCTTCCCAGTCGTTGTTAACTTCTTTCACTGAGGGCCTTGGTAAGCTCGAAAAAGGGTTCTGATTCATGGAGCTTCTATGTAGCGCTAGGCGATTCACTTGCTCTTCAGCGTCACACCAGTTTTTTGTCCTGGTAAGGCACTGTTTCTTGCTTCCAAGGTATTTAGGGCAGTACAGAATTACTCAATGATTTCGAATGTTTCTATATGAGATTGTAGTGAGACTGCACATAAGATTGCATGGACCAATTATAACAGTATCTTCAATGAATTTCAAGCTGGATTTCGAAGGAATCTCTCCTTAATAGTTAACATATTTAATTTAATAAGTATTATTCAACTAAACTTCAAGGAAGAGAAAACATTTGCCTTTTTTGTCGATTTTTTTTCGCTTTCGACACTGTTCCACGTAAAATGGCATTTTACAAGCTTGCGATCTACGGCATTTCTAGACATATGATCGAGATCATACGCCTTATATACGAGGGCAAAATTCCAGATCCTTTTACTGTAAATCAGGGCGTCTTAGAGGGTTAAGTTTTAAGTCTTGTACTTTTTTCACTATATCTAAACGATATCAATGACTACCTGAAAGGAGGCATGTAAATTGCAAACACTAATGCCAAAGTTCTAATGGTAAGTCACCCTCTGACCACTAATAAATGATAGATGCACTGCACAGTTATTGCTCGCAGTTGGCATTAAAAGTTAATCTTTCCAAGTCAAAAGTAGTCGTTTTAGGATAGATGAAAGAGTCTCAAGCAATTGTAACTGAAAAATAGGAAATCTCTAATATGAATAGTCAATGAATACAAATACTTAGGAATTACATTTAACTATAACCTCACGTTTCTAGATAAGAAACTAACAGATGCCACATCTGCCATCACAACATGGTTAAAATATATTAATAATCCAAGGATAAATACCTCAAAGAAACTGAAAATCTTCGAGGTAGCCTCTAAGTGTATCCTGTTTCATGGAGCGCAAGTTTAAGGGGTTGAGAGGTTCCAGCAAATTGAGAAGCTTTTACCCTTTTTAATTAAAAAAGTAATCTTTTTGCCGTCTAATACCCCAAACTATATGATTCATCTCGAAACCGGATTATTGCCGCCCTTTTTATACATCCTCCACCAACACAATTGTTTTATCGCGCGGTGCTTAAGCCTACCAACACCAAAGCTTCCTTATATCCTTGCTGATGAAACGATCAAATTTGGTGCTTACTGGGTAAAAGAATGGAAGAAGCTAGCATGTAGTGTTGACATATCATATATTGGAGTTCATGCCTACATTAAGTTGATTGAAAAATAATTTACTTTGTTTACTCAAAGAGCTTCTGTTAAAGGAATTTCTTAATGAAAATCCTTTCTAGACTGGAATAGCTCAAAGAAGATCCATCACCCAACACACCCTTTAAGATCTACACTGACGGATCTAAAATGGACACCGGTGTAGGATCAGGATCATATTGTGAAGAGCTTTTTATCAGTGAATCTTTTAAACTACCGGATCACTGTAGCGTTTTTCAAGCGGAAATAAACGCTATTCATGAAGCCTTAATGGTTAGGGATTAACAGAATAAAATCAACAGATATGCGCATTCTATCAGACAGTCAAGCTGCCCTACGGCCCCCGGATGCATTCCAAATAGCATCAAGGAGTGTCTTACGTTGTCGCCAATCTCTAAATGAGATGGCCAAGGAATATCGTATTAGCTTATGCTGGGTTCCAAGCCACAGAGATATACCAGGAAACTGTAGGGCTGACCAATTTGTAAAAATAAATAATTTTATTTTGAAATTGTATATTTAATAATTTTCGTAACTTGTAAGCTTGACGCACTAATCAATTCTGTAAATCAAAGGATTAGTGCCAATACCTGTGAAATTGCTAGGTAAACATGGCCAAGGCTAAATCTGCGTCTGTCCAATAATATTATAAAATTAAGTAGACTTCAAATTCGGACCTTAGTAGGGGCCCTCACAGAACGTTGTCTCATAGGGAATAACGCAGGGAGATTAGGCGTTTACATGCATGATTTCTGTTGGAGCTGCAGAAATGAGGAGGAGTTGAAAACAATTCAACACCTTTTTTGCATATGTCCAGCTCTAGTAAGAAGCAGAAACCGATATTTAAGATCCTACTTCTTAATGAATATAGATAATCTACACACTTTAGGTATCAACAACCTTTTACGCTTTGTGAAAAGCTCAGGATGGTTCAATATGGAAGGGGAAATGTAGCCCAGCCCCTGTGGATCACAACGGAACCATTCCGTGGTCTAAGTGGTATTGTTGTCTCTGTATGCAATGCGGCTGCCAATCCTTATACCGTATACCAACTTATTTGCCTTATTTCAATGATGATTTCTCTGCTTATGCCATAAGTCTAAGTTTTCGAGCAAGAGGTGGCCTCCTCAACCTTAACGCAAGATCTTTTAAAAACACTTTCCCCGTGACTTGCCCAGTTTGCAACCTCGGCGATGCCGAAAGCATATATCAGTTTTTTGGCGCTTGCCCGATTTACGAGTACATTCATGCACTTTATTTTGGTGAAAAAGTTTCAGATTTAACGAACGTGGTAACTCTCTTAGGGGGATAGAACTACTTTGCGTTATCCAAATAAAGGGTTTTTTAATTGGCGCGGGTCGATTTTGGCGCCCTGTGGCAGCCATTTTGTTTTGGTGACATCTGTCAAGTCTTTTGTTTATTATTCAGTTGTTTATGCCAAATCATCAGAGGGAAGTTACACGATTGAACAGCACGTTCGAATGATAAAACTTTATTATCAAAATGAGTGTTCATTAACGCAATCGTTGCGCGCAATGCGCCCATTTTTCGGTAGACGTGGTGGCCCTTCCAATTTCTTATGGGCCATATTGAACCATATGGACCTAGACGACATGTGGTTCCAGCAGGACGGCGCTACGTGCCACACAGCAAACGCCATTTTATTCCATTTCAACATCTACCCGTCCTTATTGAAAAACCCTTTATATAAGTATAATATATCAGACAGTGTGAAATACAGGGACTCTCTTGTAAATGGATTTGCTTAGATTATCTATCACATTTTTGCTATTTGTATAGCACACAATCTCAAAAATTATTGCCATACTTGTTTTTATTCATTTTTATTTTTGCTCTACCTATTCTGAAATATTATATCATATTCACTGTATTAGAAATATCGTAAAATATTTATAATACTGCTACTACAACTATGATACTACTGCATAAGGTTGCATGGCTGTCTGAAAAATAGAGATGCGCCTCGAGTAGTACCTCTTCGAGGGCATTCTTCACCACAAATTGCTACACCACGGATGTCCACTTGGAAGACTGTGGGATAACCGCCCAACGGTATCGATCTTTTAAATTTCAGGTCAAAGGCACCCGCACGAGTCCTATTATCCGCAAGCTTCGACACTTCTATGTATTAGTTTTCTGAAATTTCTAGAAACCTTTGGCTTAAAGTGATAACAGCTTAGCTAAAAAAGTTACCAAAAAGCCAATACATGAATTAATGAAAAGCAACTACAACTGCAACAATAGTCGCCTTATAAGATCTGCAACCAACACAAGCACTGACAGAAACTGAATGCTTTTTGGTTTAATTGAAAATCAAATACAAATAAATTCCTTTTTAGCTATAAACACGCTGTATGTGTTGGCACATTCTAAAAGCACACGCTTATGTAAGAGTTATTGCCGAAAAAACAGCAAACTATACACACACACCCACACGCACACGCACACGCCAACTTAGAAGAAGCTCAGGCATTCACTTATATTCGCATATTCTGATACATATGCGCCATGCAAACACACTAATTTCCGGTTGTGGCTGCACTAAAAGTCGTGCCACTGACGCAAACAGTCAGCGAAGGAATTCTCCCTTCTAGTCATCTATCCAACGCCGTGCACTATGACGTTTATACAATACGCTAGTGTTGAATTCTAGACAGAGCACACAGGCTCACGTAAATTCACATCAAAGACGCTTTCGCATTCTTCTATAAACACACACGAGCTCATACATATGCATGTATAAAATTTGAAATAACTTGTTTGTATGTTTAGTGCTTTGATGGCTGCGATTTGAAGCTTCTTATTGCATTCACAAAATCTTCGTTCCCTTTTCGCTGTCATTTTTAATGTTTGCTTTTGTGGTTGTAAGCGCGCGTTGTGGCTTGTGATGCGACATGAATTGCTGTTGTAATTTGTATACGAATGACAGCTTAAAGGTTAGTTTAACGTACGTACACTTGTGCTTACAAAATTAAGTAACTTTACCTCTTTGCAGTATTCGCAGTATTTTTTCTTTTAATTATTTATAAAAATATGGTTCATTGCTTAACTAAAATCTTATAAATTAAAGTTATTGACTTTGTATAAAGCCAAAAAAAAAAAAAAAAAATGTTGCAAAACCGCCATCGATAAAGTATGCGTCCGAGGTAATTCAAAATTGCACGCTCGAAAGACTTTTTTATGCTATAAAAATTAACCATGAAAAATATTACGAACATTGTTAAAATATAAAGTAACTTAATTATGTGAGCTCCAGTGTGTGTGAGAATAAAGTGGAAAGATGAGTAGAATTGCGAAAACAGAAATTTCAGATAAGAAAGCGTTACGTATACGCCATGCCTGACCTCAATTTTCATATTTATTATAAATACATGTCCGACAAATAAGCGCTGGTGTATTATATTGAATTTCAGGAGAATATTTTTAAATTTTAATAGGAAATTCTAATCGTTGTAACAAAAACTCCATCTATTTATTTTACGGCTAGCTAATGCATACTGAAAGTTTTTTTTCTAATAGCGATCGCTACACGGCATTTCCGAATGTGGTTTTGCAATGAAAAAACTTCTCATAAAAAACATCTGCCGTGCGGAGTGGCATAAAACTGCAGGCCTCTCTATTTGTGGGTACTTTTATGTGTATATATACTCGTATAGAACGAGTCTCCTGACGGGATTGACGGTCTACTAGAAGAGGAATATTTGTATAGTTACAGACAGTCTCACAGGAGCGTTATATCTAAAGGTGTATGTATTACTCCAAAACTATACGACTACAATGGTTTTGTTGAGCAAAAGTTGACGGGCTCAGAAAAAGTGAAGCGAGCCCAAATTTTTTGACGGCTTTATCCAACACATTGATCCTTGCAAACATCGAAAATCGTATGAATAACTCAGCCGTTATTCCCCACTACTCGTTTGGCTATGGAATCATTTTTCAACAAATGAATTACTATCTCTGGGAATATTGTATTTAACCAACCAACCAGAGCCATGCACTAACAGCGAAGAGAGATTGTCGTCTTTGTCTACAAGGAGGCAAAAAGCTTCGCCGAAAAACTCGTTTCTATTGTATTTTACGAAAGAATCCAGTATGTCAACAGCATTCAAAAACCTTCCGCGTGCCTTCCACTGAATCGATAAATAAACATATTTCATATTGGTATGGGAATAAGTTTCCGCCCTCGTAAAAGAGGGGTCCGTGCTGATACTATTTTTGTGTTCGCTGTAGTAATATAATGCTGATTTGAAGGTATATATGTGAGGTCTCAATCGCAGTAGTTGACATTCCTTTGAAGCGTAAAGATCCTTTTTTATCTGATGTCAAAAATGTCTACGTTCATCCCGAAAAAGCAGCATTTGCGGGAAGTCATGCTTCATTATGACCTTTTAAAGAAAAGTGCAGCTGAAACGTGTCATATATTGATCAATATTTACGGTAATTACGCTGCATCAAATACAACTTTTAAAGAGTGGTTTCGCCGTTTCCAAAGTGGCAATTTCGGCTTGAGTAAAAGAAATCGTGAAGAGGCACCCAACAAATTCAAAGATACTCAACTACAAAAATTATTATATGAAAAAGCTTGTCGAACCCTTGATGATATATTTAAAGAGTTGAATGTTGACAGATAAACCGCCGGTAAACGTTTGCACGCGATGGGAATGGTCCAGAAGCAGGTAACTGGGTGCCACATCAATTGAAGGAGAGGGATATCGAGAAACGTTTGGTGACGTGTGAGATGCTTCTTGAACGGCAGAAAAGAAAAGGTTTTTGATGAAAAATGGCGGTGAAGAATGGATCTATTTTGATAACATTAAGGGTCGAAAATGTTGAAGCCTGCCGCCAGGCGAACCAGGTCCATCGACAGCGAATGTTCATGCTTCAAAGGTTATGTTGTGCATCTGGTGGGTTCAGAAAGGTGTCATCTATTATGAACTCCTTAAACCATATCAAACCATCACTAGCGATCGTTACCCACTGCAGCTAATGCCTTTGAATCGAGCTCTCAATTCCTTGCCATGCCTTGTTTAGAGGGACTGAATTCCCACGCGCCATATGCCCTAGACATTGCACCTTCGGATTACCATCTGTTCCAATTAATGTAGTCAGCCCTTACTGTAGATCAGTTCACTTCTTACGAGAGCATCGCAAGCTGGCTCAATGAATGGATCAAGTCAAAATAACTCTAATTTTTCGTCAGATGAATCCGTATGCTGCCTGAAAGATGGAGTAAAGTTGTAGCTTTCAATGACACATGCTTCACACAATGTCATGTATTTATTTAAATGTTAACTCGTAACTTTGGCTAAGAAAGGACGAAGGCTTATTCCCGTATCGAATATTTTACCATAAATTTCATTGTAATCAATTTTTTTTCTTTAACCTTCTTCGGAGTGAGTCAAAATAAAGATGAAAATGAAAACAATTTTTTTAATAAATCACAACATTTTCAGCGATTATTTTTACTTCTGTAGGTAGCTCAACGCATGCCAAGACCAATTAAAAAGGTAAGAAATTAAAAGTATATACCTATATGTACCACATATTCCCGCACAAATGCTTGTTAATACATAGATGCCCAGCCAGATCTGTGGTGCCCAACCGAAGGTGTAAGTTTTTAAATTCTTTTTTTCGTTCTGTTCGAGGATCCTTTTTAAAAGTTTATATCCATAAAGCGTTAGAAAATTAAATCTTAGGAAGCTACCTGAAGCTCAACTAGCGACTTGAATGACTGTAATAGAAATATGTTAAATTTATGTCCAAAGTCGAGAAAGGTCTGGCAAGACATGGGTGTATTTCTTTATTTTTAGTATTGGCGGGCTGCATCTCAAGAAATTTCTCTCTTATCACTTCTTCAATGGTGATGATATCTTATAACTCGTATTGAAGTCGATCTGAACATAATTATGCGTAAATCGAGACCTGTTACTGTGTCGTACAATTTTTTTGGGTGGAAGCTCCAATTCCACAACTCCGCAAAACTCTGATTGCCTTACACAGAGATTTATAAATGACAAATTAAGTGAGTTATCCGCACAGGGAACAATTTTCGCTTTAAATTTCATTGAATTCTACATGTCACTCGTATTTTGGAAAATTTGGGTCGTTTTCGTCCGACCATCGCATGTTAATAATTTTGCAGCTAGCTGACGAAAATGTAAAATTTAATAATTAAAACATCTATACTTCACCTTCTTTGTGGAAAAAACCCCCTGCCGGCACGCCAGCATAGACACCTACACACTCACCCCCCAAGCAAATATGTACTGTCAAATTAATATCACTCATACGCTCCGGGGTACAGACGCCACTTCACTTATTTTACGGTGCTTGCAATGCGGTTCACGGTTCTGCCAAGGGTAAATCATGATTAATTATTTAAAAGTGCATTTCTTTACTAAACTCTACCACATTTTTTACCAAGCTTTAGCTGCAATACTAAATACCATTCAAGAAAAAGGGAGCCAAAAGACTCTAAGTGCAATCCAGGCAAATGAAAGAGGGAAATAGAAGAAGCAACAAGAAAAAAGTTTCCGCTTTGCAAAGGAAAGCAGCTTTAAAAATTTATTATTATTGGCATTTGCAATTACACTACCGCATTTTATGCGAGAGTACGGGAAAGTGTTGCTGCAATGCAGGAAAAATGGTAATGGGGCTGCACCTAAAACTGTGCAACACTTTTGCAAACACAGCTGCTGTTGGTAAGAAGGACAATGGCGTTAACGTATTGCTTCATTTGATGCTCGCTAAGCGGGCGGTAGCAGCTGCTGCAACTGGAGAATGCATTTTTTACAGATTACTTAGCATTCGGCAATAGGCGAATGATGGAGTTGAGTGGATGAAGGTTAAATGTTAAGTGGAAGGGAAAATGCCTTGCTACATAACTACTTGCAGCATGTAACTGCCATTTAAGTAGTTTAGAGTAGTTCCGTTATTTAGCTTCCATGTACATTCATATGCGCCAATGGGCCAGCTTCGCCAGAGGAAGCGTAAACAACTTTGCTTAGATTGCATATTTTTCGTTTGATTCCGAAGGTTGAGAGAGTTGTTGGTCAATTGAAGAATTTCGGAATTTTAATTTTATTAATGAGAAAATGGTTTGTATGTTTCGCACAGGGGAGAGGGTAAAAAATAGTGCATTAGCGTGATGAACCTTGTTTACCTTGGAAATAAAATGATTATAGTTGGCTTATTCCGCGCATTACTGAATTTTATTTATTAAGCAATTTCAATGGAATATATTGCATTGGCTTACAAATAGTTAATGATTTTTTACACAAGGATCAAACCTTTCAAAATCACTCATGCTTCCCGTTTGTATTGGAAATATTACACAGGGATGAACGATGCTTTATTCGGTCTTTTTATTTGGCGCCAAATGGCACGATGAAGCAGAAAAGACTGGTGCGTTTTGATAAACTCGGTCAAACTTGCTTTTGTGTAAGTAGCGCACATTCAGAATTTAAGCAGTAGCCGTATATAGTAGTTGTTGTCGTAGTATTTATTGTAAAAAGTCATCAGTATTATTAAAAAGTAAACCAAAAATGAAAAAAGTAAGAACGAACTAAAAATAAGGTTTGTCAAAATATCGCATTCTGACAGCTGTTTTTAATTTTTTATGAAATTCAATACGATCTCTTAAAGTAATTTTTTTGTAATATGGTATTTGAAAAATCTAATAGTAAAAAAACAATTATTTGTTGATATTGAAAAGTGTCTCTCTCAGTGTACTCGGAAATATTTTAAACGTTTTTTATGGTAATGGTTTAAAATTCGGGTTAAAATATAATATTAAAGATTAAATTACTAATAATAAGGGCGGAATGGAACGAAGCTAAACTCACTAAAGTAGCATGCGAGGGTACGCCATAGGGCGGTGTTCTATCGCCACTTCACTATCTACTCGCTGTTAATGAGTTACTAAAGAAATTCGATGGTACGGCATCGAAACTAGTAGCACATGCAGATGACATAGCCATAGTAGATGACAGGTAAATACCTAAACACCGTGAGTGACATAATGAATAATAAACTCGCAGTAGTGCAGCAATGGACAACACAGGCAGGCCTAGGGATAAATGCTGATAAAACGGATATGATACTTTTTACTAGAAGATACAAGATCCCCTATTGGCAACCCCCGAAGCTAAACGACGTGGAACTAACTCTTAAAAACCACACAAAGTACCTTGGGGTAATTTTGGATTGTAAACTATCAAGTACAATATATTAGAGAGGATGAAAAAGGCCAGGAACGCACTATACGCATGTAAAAAGATGCTGGGAGTTACACGGGGTCTATCTCCTGCTATAACGTATTGGTGCTACTCAGCTATAGTAAAGCCAATATTACTATACGGCGCTCTGGTGTGGTGGACTGCGCTAAGAAAACCGGCATAAAAAAAGCCTATGAAAAGTATTCAACGTCTTGGTGCACTTTACACAACAGGTGCATTGAGAACTACTCCAACGGTAGCGCTTGAAAGAATACTCAACTTGTCACGGATTGATATTGCGGCGGAATGCCTAGCAGCTAAATCCGCCGTAAGACGCAACGCGATAGGCGAATTTACCTGTAAAACATTCGGACATAGCTCAATAGGCATTAGTTATAGGGTCCAAATGGTCTATATGACTCCGAAATGCAATTGGGTGAAGAAATTCCGAACAACAATAGAACAAGAGGGGTGGAAAAAAGGAATGAAACCTAATCCAAATACTCTTAATATATTTACCGATGGCTAGAAAATGATAGACGGAGTAGGGGCAGGGATCAGGCAGCCATTTAAGCTTCCTGACCACTGTAGTATCTTTCAAGCAGAAGTCTTTGCGATAGGAAAGGCTGCAGAAATATCAATCGCAAATACATCAAGCAACTCAAAAATAAATATATGCGTTGACAGCCAAGCTGCGATAAAGTCAATAAACTCATATGAAATTTCATCTAAAAATGTTCTAAAAAGCATATCTATTAGGTACCCGGACATAAGGGCATTGCAGGAATCGAAATTGTAGATGAGATTGCCAAAAGCGCTCTTTACAGAAAATTCGAACAAGAAAACGACATACTGAAACCTTTAAATACGGTATACAAAGACATCGCTGCGGACATGAAAATACAGATAGACAGGAGGTGGAATAATCTAGTCACTTGCAGAGCCGCAAAAAACATTGGTACACAGAGTGCAGATAAATACGTCCGATTCGTACCAGCTCTGTCAAGAAAAGAAAGCAGAATTATCGTAGGTATGCTGACAGGCCACAATTTGCTAGCGGCGCACGCATACAAGATAGGAATAACAAACAACGATAGCTGCAGATTTTGCAATGCATTAGAAGAGAGGGAAACCTTCTATGTTCTTGTCCTGCATTAGCTAGAACCAGATTAAAATACTTAGGAGCTTTACAATATGAGAAGTTAGAAAATCTCTCGAGGATAGATCTCCAAAGTTTACTTAGATTCGTAAAAGACGTAGACGCATTACAAGATGTCTACTACAAAGAAACGTAAGATTCTAGCTCCATTTGGTAACACTAAGGTCAATAGGTCTATGTGATGGCTTTCAGCCAGCCAGGTCAATCTAACCTAAAGTATTAAAATATTAAGTTGAGTTGAAATAGTTTTATTTCTTTGGTCGGCCAATATTTCAACTTCGGATTGTATCTGCATTCTTGCTGGCCACGAAGAGTTCCTATAAACGTCTTGAACTAAACTTTGAATTTGAATGCAAAATAGAGGACCGATAGAGGATACCGAATTTAATTACATTTAATTTCACATCCTTCATCGGTTAACAGATTATCCGATATTAAACGTGTTTATGATCTATCTTTTTTCTTTAATCCCACACCATTATATGACGATATCTCGAAAAATAAACAACCGAAACAGGTATGCATGCTAATTTTTTAACAAGGATTGAATGCGAAATTCTGCCAAAAACCTTAGAGAAATCTGTATACATAACATCGACCAGGGATGAAGCCGTGCTGGTTGGGACATAGTTAGCTTTTGACATCAAAAAATAGTTTTTCTTTTACAATGCATTCAAAGAACTTAGAGGTAGTCGCAAGCTAGGTAATAGGTCTACAATAGCTCACTTCATCTTATTTCCGGTTTCAAACATTGATCGATTTCCACTAATTAATAAAATTACTTGTAGATAATGATCTGTTGAAGATCAGCTGGAGCTGATAGGTAAGCGAAAAACAAATTTTAAGCAAAATAGAGGAAGGACCATCGATATATATTTATGAAGATACCTTTGCCTAGTGCTACCAATGTAAAAGACGAAGACAACAAGATAGAGCCAAAGTCAATAGACATACTCGCATCATACTCAAACTTGCAATCCCTAACAGACGAAGGAATAAAATTGGATTTAAAAACCGCAAAGGGGTTAGCCAAGTCTTTAGCTAACTAACTTAACCCTTTTGACATTGAAAAATAAGTCAGCTGGACTACTGGAGCACTTTTTTAGATGCTATGAAACTCCGAAAAGCTTTTGTATTTATTTTTATATTACATATATATGGTATAATTGGTGTTTATACCCTTCTTGGGTGTTTGGCCGAGTTCCTCCTCCTATTTGTGGGTGCTCTTTTTTACATTGAGGTTTCATAATTCAAAACAAAGTTGTGTTAATGCTTTAGCGTGAGCTTTGCCATTACCGCACTGATTGTTAGAAATTTTCTTTTATCTTCAAAATTAAATGTTTAAAGTAAAAGAGTCGGGCATAATTAGTAAATTTCATTTATGATATATAGGGTGATAGTAAATATTTCCAAATTATGTAGCGAAAAAAAGTGTTCCAATTGGCTGAGTAATTTTTAATAAAGGGAGCAGAAATTGCTTTATATGCCTGTAAACATATGTTAGGAAGAAGATGGGGTCTTCAACCGAAGTATACATTATGGTTGTACTCGTATAAGGCGGTTATGCGACAAATTTTATTGTATGGATCGGTAGTTTGGTGGAAAGCTCTAGGAAGAAAATACAACATCAAATTACTTGGCAGAATACAAAGATCAGCCTGTGCAAAAACGGTGGCCGCAATCATTTCATATATTAGAGAGGCTCTGAACGCACTTACACACGTTATTTCGATAAATCTACACATCAAGAAGATGCCGACCATTAGTGCATTTAGGTTAAATAAAGCGGGTCGCTGAAAGGAAAAAACGAATGGCCAATCTATTGTTGCGACAAACTCAGTCTACTTCGGAGAGGACTGATTATATCATCACGACGGTAACATTCAACAGGAATTTTGTCACTCTCTTTCCTTCTCAGAAGGAATGGAGTAAAGGATTCTCACTTAATAATTTCGACACTTTAGTCTATATAGATGGCTTCAAAATGTATTGAGGTGGTAGAGCAGGTATATATTCCTATAGACTTAAAATTCGAAAAATCTGTACGTATCCCTAATGCCTGCAGTGTCTTTCAGATAGAAGTACTGGAAATTGGGGAAACTTGTTGGTTGCTAATCGTTGATTTCTCTTTTAGGGGCAATAGCGCTATTCTTTTGGTTCAACAAACTACAATCCAGGCACTGAATTCGGCTACAACAACCTCTAAAACTCTAAACAAACTCAAACCGCTAGATGCGGTCAAGAATATAGTTTCATTAAAATACCTCCAAATTGCGGATTGCAGATGGAGAGACAAGACGACATGCAACATTAGCAGGACGTTATGGCCCACCTACAACCTCAAACGAACGTCAGTATTGATAAACGTGAAACGACGGGACGCCTGGAGACTCGCGGAGAACAAGCAGCCAAAATGGGCATCCCTTACAGTTGTAAACAATCAGAGAAAAATCATTATATTTGCTGTGTGAATGCCCTACACTATGGAAGGACAGAATGTCAACTCTGGGCAAACCGCTGCCTCGCTTAGATGTCAACAACTTAATAAGGTTTTTGAGCCGCACAAACTGGATATACCTACTCATGCTGTAAATAACCGTTAAACAAGATGGAAACGAAGAAATGGTAACAAAATGGTGCGGAAACGCTAGTTAGATTCTGGATGAATCACCACTTCAACCAACCAACGCTTTTGCTTTTTTATACTCATAAAAATAGTTTAAACTCCTAGGTAGCTTAAGCCACTTGTGGAGTAACTCGGAGTACTTAAACGAGTTTGAATGCACATAAAAATTTGCAGCAGCTCTCAGTAGGTCCGCTCTTGAATACCCCTTGAATATTTTTTGTATCCGAATGTGCTCAATAGACTAGAAAATTTATTTTGAATTTCTTCAACGCAGCACAGTTGGGCCACGTATCCGTTTGACGGTAAAAATGTAACAGAAAAATTAAATAAATAAATCAAAAAAGCGCAAAAAGCGCACTTCGAATTTACCCTGGCTTTTTTGTTTCCCTACTGCTTCGATTTTCCCTTCTACTATTTTTGTTGTTGTTATTTGAAGGTTCGTATTAAGGTGTCTATTTCAAATTGTTTTGCATGCACTCAATTGCGCACAACAGCTGTTATAGCCCAAATCCAATGTTGAGAAATATCAGTGCGCTCCAACAACAAAACTAGCTCAGGTTGAAGCTATTAAAATATGCACATACATACATATGTAGATACATAAATAGCCGTCTATGTATGGATGCTGTTTTGAATGTTGCATGCAACATTCCAAACATCAGCTGACCATTTAGTATTTGCATGCCAGTACGCTTTTACACTTGTTACCTCCAATCCTTTCAATTTAGTGGATTTACAGTTTGCTGTTGAATTGTTGGCTTTGATGAGAGTACGAGTATGTGGCAGCTGCCTATGTGTGGGTACATTTTTGCTATTCGTCGAAAGTATTACACGAGTGCTCTTCATTTCATGTATTACCTAGGCTCTGAAAAATGTGCAGATACATTTCGGTAACTTCGCTTAAAAGCATCTAGCAATTTGTGTGTAAATATTTTGAGTGTAATTGAACAATTTGACCATTCGTAAACTGTGTAATGTAAATGTGTGTGTATGTACGTAAAAGTATGCATGCATTTAGTTTGGTTGCAGTTCTGTTCTTGTTGCACTCAATGGCTACGAGAAAAGTAAGCATTTAAAAGATTATACCTAATCCACTGGCTCAAGTACACGACCAGAAATTTATATGAAAGGATTTTTCAGCGCCCATCTCTGGCCTTCGCTTTTACGCTTGAATTATTTTCAAATTGTATTGGGTTGAATAAGAGAGAGAGAGAGAAAAAAAATAGAAAAAATATAAAAAGGACTTGGTTGCGTGCTACTGCCAAAGTGGGAAAACAACAAAACAGCGCTCTGATTGGCCAACTCTTAACTTGAATAACACTTGCGAAACGTCATGGAGGTGGTCATCAAAAGACTGCAACGTCGCTTGAAATGGTTGAAAAAGTGAAGAAGGGTCTTGGGCGAAACCCCCGACGAAGTGGGGAAGAAACTTTTTTAAATTGAGCTATTCGTAAACTGCCAAAACGATAAGGATTATTTGACCGACCATTCATACGAGAATTTGAGTCATCGATTGTCCACCAGGAGGCAGCACCCGCCACAGGTAATAGTTTGAGCAGCTGTAACCGCAGATAGGCGCTCTCATCGAACATGGCGTCAATGCGAAATATTATCGGGAAAGTATTTTGGAGGTTGCTTTGAAGAACGTCTATGGCATCTTGAATGTGGCGTACTGGCTAATTGAGAAAAAGAGGTGGGGCAACAGTATAGGAATTTTTACGCTGCTCTTCGAAGTTAGTCGGTGAATGTAAGACAAAACTCAACAGTGCTGCAAAACACAACAAAGTTCGTCTTATTTGGGTGCCTGGACATTGTGGTATTGCAGGGAACGAGTTAGCTGATAAATTGGCAAACAAAGGCTCTGCAAGTAGGCCACTAGGTCCTGAACCCTTTCTAGATGTCAATTCCGCAATGATTCAACTATGGATTGTGGACTTCATGAGGTCTACCCACAGAGGTCGTTGGTATGAATTGAAATCGTGTAGAGTTGCCAAGTGCTTTGTGAAAGAACCAAACAGAAAAGCAGCGACCTTTCTTCTAAAACTCAGTAGGAAGCACCTTAGAGTACTGGTGGTTATAATCACAGGGCACAACGTCTGTGTCAGCATATGGCTACTATGGGGGTCGTGGACAGCCCGATATGCTTATCCTGTCTTGAGAATGACGACACTGCAGAGCATTTTCTCTGTAGCTGTCCTGCATTTTCCAGAATCAGACTTAAGATATTGGGTTGCGATACACTGAGTATGGACAAAGTTCATCCGGATCTTCCGGATATCTTAAAATTCATTAATGAATCCAAGAGATTTGTGGAAGAGTGACCTCAAACTAATTTAACCGTTTTTACTATCCACCTTTTATCTTTCCTATCTCTATTCTTTCTACTGATTTCTATCCGGGTGTAGTACAATCGTCTACTGACTGAGTGCTTGGACTTATCCAACCCCCCACAAATCTAATCTAATCTAATCTGCTTTGAAGCCATGGGCAGACAAACATTTCGTTGGCAGACCATGGACGCTTCAACAGGACTCGGCACAGTCTCACAAAACTTGTGTGAACCAAGAATGGCTAAAAAACAACGTTCCGAACTTCATAATGCCCACACAATGGCGCGTCAAATTTACCAGACGCGAATCCGATGGATTATTCTCTTTAGGTCATTTTGGATTGCAAAGTCCGAACTAAAAGATTCACCAGTTTCGAGGTGCTGAAAAAAGCCATTTTCCGCGAGTGGGCCAAAATACCTATAAGTCACATTCGGACAGCTTGCGATTCGTTTCTGGACCATCTCAACGCCATAGTCAAAGCAAAAGGTAGTCATATCGAACAAAAGGAAATCGATTCTTAATTTTTTATTAATCTAACATATCAATTAATAAATTCCATGGAACACATGGGCTGAAAAGTCCCGGGTCAAACAAAGAAATTAGTTTTTTTTTTGTTCAACGTTAGCTTTATTCATCAATGTAGTTTTTATCAAGAACAACGCAATCATTCCAGCGTCACTCTAACATTTCGGCACCACTTTGCTAGAACGATTTGTCTTTCGCCTCAAAAAAGGCATCTGTTTCAACGATAACCTCTTCATTCGAACAAAATTTCTTACCGGCGAGCATTTTTTTAGCCCTGCAACCAGCCAGTAGTCGCTGGGATTAATTGACTTGTGATAGGGTGCGTTGTCTTGATGAAACAAAACAGTGAGCAAACGCGGGACCCTTTTTTAAGAAAACTTTTTCATAGTCAAATGCTACTGTAATATAAAGCCAACAAATTCTTTTGATATCTTGATATTTTTATGATGTCAGCTAACTCACGCGACTTCACTTTTCGATCATTCAGAAAGGTTTTGCGAGTTTTTTTGATGTTTTCTGATGTTACCACCTAATTTGGACCAGTTTTGAAGTCAACAAACTGCGTTTTATTCTTGTTTCTGATGGAGCGGAGTCCCCTATAGGCCATTGCTTTGATTTGTCATTTAACTTGGAAGCTTGGAATATTTAATGTTTTTAAATTTAAAATATAATAAATGAGTACGACGGTTGAAAACCCTTGCTGTCTAAGGAAATTAACTTTTAATAATTTTAATGAGAAGATAAAATGAGTTGCATCTAGGCATTTTAGTAGCAATTATTTGTGGACCAAGTAGTTGTGAAAAAACAAGTATATTATTAAAGATTTATTATTTTGATATTATATTCTAATTTGTTCAAAAATCTTTTATCAAGAAATATATTAATACTTAAAGATATGATGAATCAATTTAACACTAGATTTACCAGAACAGCCATTTCAATTTAAAACTCCTCCTACATATTAGAATTTACTTTCCGAAGTGATGTTTGTAGCTATAAGTTGGTAATACATATCGTTTTATAATATAGCCGGAATAAACAGCTGAATATATTGTACAAAAACACAACAGGAGAAAATGTACACATATCTCATAGACTTTCTGTCTAGATTAGTAAAAGAACTTGCTTCACAATTTCAGACTTCACGCAAAAAACTCAACGAATTTGATATTCCAACTACAAGTGGCACGGGTTCTGTACGCAAATGGTGCCTCTCTCTTAGTCAATAAATACAAAAATGTTTCTTACATATGCTATGCTGACGATTTACTATTGTGTTCTTTAATTAATGACCTAAACATCGTCAAACAAGATTTCTTTAATGTACTATCTGACTTAAACACTTGGTCCGAACCATCGGGTGACAACGTATCTATTAATAAATGCAAAAACTTCCAAACATAATTGTAATTACTTTAGTTTAAGTTATAATAACATGCAAATTATAAATAGTGTTAACTTAAAGTTTTTGGGTATAATTTTTGATAAAAAATTAACTTTCAAGGAACATTGTACATATTTAAGGAAACAACTGGCTGCTAGGCTTAATATTATCAAATATTTGTCGTCTAAGCACTGTTTAATTAACTCTTCAACGCTAATAAATGTAACCAGGGCACTCATATTATCGAATATAAACTACGGCCTTCCCATTTATGGTAACTGTGCGAAAAGCAACATAAAACTTATTTACTCAGCTTACCACACGGCTGTAAGCAGAAGCATCCGTGCTATGCCTAAATCCCCAACAAAATTTATACTGACGGAAGCCGGCCTCCCCACAATTGAAGAGAGATTCACGACGAATACGAAGAAACTTATACCTAAGCTATTTCTTTGCTGCAACAGCGCTTTATATGAAGCAGTGGCAGGCGAGCTTCAAAGAAGTAAGACCCCACGTCGCAAATCGACGATTGCACTGTGCATCGATTACGCCAGAGAGGTTGGTATCACTTCCGCTTCACTTCGCCAAAATGTACTGTTTCCCCTATGGTTGTGAAAAAGAGCCTAATTTTATATTAAACCTAGCGAAATATGGTAAAAATCACACCAATGCTACTGTTTACCAACGTCTTTTTACAGAAGTCACAACTCCTCTTCTCCTTCCCGAATGGTGCTTAATTTTCACTGATGGGTCAAAAACTGATACTAACACCTCGTTTGCAGTTGTCAACTCGAAAGGAGAAACAATCACGGCCGGCATCCTCCCTAGCTATGCCCCTGTTTTTACAGCCGAAGCTGCAGCGATCCTTCATGGTATTACCTTCGCTGAAAACTCTTTATTGAAAGCAGTAATTTGCACGGATAGCAAATCAGTCATTTACTCGATAACGAACACAATGAACAAGACGCTTATCATCTCCTGTATCCGGAGCATATTATTAAAAAATAGCGACTGCATAAAACTTATGTGGGTTCCAGGCCATGCAGGCATAAGAGGGAACAACCTAGCGGACGAACGAGCTAAACTCCCTGGGAAAGAACCACTACTAACTTTTGACTATATTCCGAAAAAATACGTATACAAATTTATACAACAGAGGCACTATAATGCACAAATGGTCAATTGCGGATCCTCTTCCCATCATTCCAATCAGGATAAAACCAAACTACTCACTAAATTGCCGTTGCAACGATATCAAATCATTTGTCCGCTTTCGTCACACAATCGCCACACATTCATACGTTTTCAATGGTTCCAGCCCTCCATGCTGCCAACACTGTCACTCACCATCTTTAACGGTCTGCCACCTACTCGACGACTGCTCACATTTTGAACAAATCAGGAAAAGTATCTTCCGAAACCAAAGACCTTCTACACTGTTAAGAACTACCTCCTCAGAAAATATATCAAAAATGTCAGAATTTCCAGTTAAATCAGGATTGAAAGAATTGATTTGATGTTTGCTCCTCTAACATAGTTACTATGTTTTTACCATAGTCTTAATTAATTAAGTTTTCTAGTCTTCTTTTACATGTAAGACCTTCAAGCTAACTATCTGTTACTTCTACATCAGCTAGCCGAAGGTCCTGACAGTCAGTGCTCCTTTTTTACGTGTAAGAATAATTGTATTATTATTCCACAACTGTAAATAAATAAATAAGAATATTGCAATAATAATCAGACTACAAATAAGTATTTGTAAGACATGCAAAAAAAATGTGTGCGGAGAGCTTACACAGATGAAAATCTACCTATGTAGAAATTGTGACCGACAAACTGTAAACAATTAAGTATTTTGCTATTTGATGATGTCTATAAATCCATTTATCTATTCCAATTAATATTGTTTAACTTCTTTGTAATTATTAGGAGTTATAAAGTCACAATGAGCAGGTTTTCTTATACACCAGTCTATTTGATTGGTTTTGGTAGAAATAGGTATATTTAAATCTAGTGTAAATAAATTATAATTAATAAATCATTGGTGGTACCTGAGTTAGAATCAAAAAATATTAAATGTTTATCAATTGAATTTCTACTTATTCCTGAAAATGTTAAGCCATATTCTGTAATATTGTAATATTTGTTGATATTTCTACTAAACAGCAAAGTAATATTGCTAATTGTTTTGCTTGCCGTAGACACAATAATATTTCTTGTTTCTATTAATGTCAAAGGTATTCCAAAATTCTGATAGCATTAGTTTTTGTTGAAATAACTGTTAATTCTTCGAAATGTATTAAGAGGTTCATTGAGAAATTTCAATTTTAACATATGGTTGCCTAGTTTGGTGGGAAGCTCTTCAGAAGGGCTACAATACCACTAAACTAGAGAGAGTGCAGAGAACTATACTCGTATGTGTGGGCATCACTGGTGCTTGTAGAATATGTCCCACTGCTGTGCTCAACGTTATTCTGCACTTACTTCCTGTGGATCTGCAAGTTAAATCCATTGCTGCTCAGAGTGCTATTAGGTTGAAGGAGCTTGGGCTTTACAAACAACTCCTTGTAGGACGTAGTAGCATCTTGAAGCAGATCTCCCCTTCCTTCTCCGTTCTTTGCACCGAACTCTCCATCCGCAAACTGGGATTTGAGGGTTGTGCTAGGGCTATCTTTTCGAGCAGGCAAGATCGGAAAGAGGGGAGAATCGGTACGGATATAGATATAGATAGATAGATTTTCACTGACGGATCCAAAATGTGGTCTGGAGTGGGAGCGGGAGTTTACTCTAAATCAGCCAGCATTTCGGTATCATTTATACTACCGGAAACGAGCAGCGGTTTTCAAGCAGAGGTCTTCGCGATCCTGCAGGCATGCAAAATGCTTCGGGATCACTGTTGGGAGGGAGGAATTAATATTTTGTCCGATAGCCAAGCTACGATCAAGGTCCTGTCGTCGCCGTATTGCAGCTCTCTTCTGTTGAACTCCCGTAAGGAGCAACTCAAACAACTCGATCGATCAGGGAACATCTCCCTTACCTGGGTTACTGGGCATAGGATATAGAGAGAAATGAAATTGCCGACGAGCTTGCCAGGAAGGGGTAGACAAAGTCGGTTTCAGCTGCCCACTCTCAGACATCGGTCTCCATTTGTCCGTTGTTAAAGGGAAACTACACTATTTCTTTTTAGAAAATGAGCGCAAAACAGATGGAGGTCTGTCTCATCGTGTGCTATTTCGAAAACACTATGGCCTTAATACGATAGAAACAGAACGCTTAGGGTGATGGGAATCTCCCGCCATTCAATTTCCACTCATTGCGATGTTCACTGGTCACTGGGTAATTGGTACTCATGCGGAGAAGCTTAGCTTAGAATTCCGTACAACTCCTATCTCAGAAACTGTGGGGATTCTGCAGTGAAAGAGACTGTTCAACACTTTCTCTGCAAATGTCCGACTCGGGCGGCTAGGCGCTTCAGATTCCTTAGCGTGCCCTTTGGGGATGACTTGAAGAAATTCTCCAGCCTAGATCCCTTTTCGCTCCTCCACTACATCACCAGCACTGGATGGTTGTAGAAGGTTTTCTCTTCCCAAAAATTGTTCCTTGCACAGGTAGTAGTCCACAATATGGTATCAAAACGGAACGTAAATGCTACTTGAAGTGTGCCTGTGGTACTCTTGCAATTTTACTCACCTACCTATCTTCATTGAGAATATTTTTAACATTATCTCTTCACTTATCTCTTGCGTAACTGCACTTGAATTTAAATTTTTTAATGTAGCAAATAAACATATCAAATAACATATGTACCTTAATTTCCTTGCATAACTTTCTGATATATTTTTTATACACACCTTTTATCATGTGAAAAAATTAGTTCTTTCTTTGATTCTATACATAAATATAACTCTAATACCCTACCAAAGTTGTAACTCAATAGGAAACCTGTTGCTCTTAGAGCTGTATAATTTATTAGTTTCATATAAAATCAGTAGTAATTGCTTTTTGGTTTTAAATCTGCCATTATATCATTATTAAGTTCAATAGTTAGATTTATATTACAATACATTTCCTGACAATTTTTTTGTTGGAGAATCCATGTCAACAAATTTGTGATTCAGTATTTTTTATATTATTACCAGAGAATGTTAAACAAATGAGAAGGCGCAAATGTTAAATGAGCTTTTTGCGAGTACTAAATTGAAGATTCGTTGTAAGGGATTTCAGATTTTCACCACGCTAGGAGAGCAGTTCGAGCCAATCAAATAAATGAACAATTTAGAAAAGTTGTTAAGGAATTGGGCATTAGCACAGACGTGAAAGACGAATAGTCAACGCAGTTTTTGTTCCGTATTTGACTCAGTTTCAAGTCCCGTATAACAATTTTCTTTGTTTGATGTTTTTATTTTATTTTTTGTATTTGGTTTAATTATAATTACTTTGAAATATTGCGTTCTTCTATCTGGTGTTTAGAAACTTATTTTCTATATAAAATAATTCATACAGCTTTTGAACTGATTTATGTATATGTAAAACAGCCATAAAGGCGATGCATATGCACAGTAGGTCAAGAAAGACTTTTGACATAGAAAATAAATTATATTTTTCGATTTTATTAGCAATCACTAGCATTCTTTCTTTGTGTTTGACTCCTTTTTGTACTGATTCATATTCATTCACAGCCTTTAAAGGGAATTAATAAAAGAAAACCTGAAACTTCTTTGGAAAAACAACAACACTCGACACTGTCAATACACTGTTTTTACAAACTTTAATACGGCTGTTTGTATTAAATATATAATGTGAATACGTAATTTTTTGCTTAATTTAATATTTGGCATGGTAATCGTTACCTTCAATAGCATTTTGCAGTCACTTTTTCATGAGGCGAACCAATTTATTTACGCCCTATATGTTCGGTATGTTCTGCTATTCGTCCATTATTGCAGTTTTAATGCTGCAGCATTCCTTTGATGTCTCTGGTAAATCATTGGCGGACTTTCCGCCACTTATTGCAAATTATTTATTGCATGTGTCCGAAGAAAACGGTTCACGTAGTGAACATGTTTTTTCTGTAAATCTGAGGAGGGTCGCTACCCCACCCTGGAATATCATTATTTTCTATATTAATATCAATATTTTTATAAAAAATTAAAAATGTAATATAAAAAATGTTATTAATAAGGATCACAAAACATGGTGGACAAATCTACCATATCAGAGTTCTACTATATGTGGGCGAGAACACTGAATTATTTCAAAAATTGCTTCTTCTTTTTTAGAATTAATAACTAAATAATATAAACTTGCTTCATTTAAATTAATTTCTTTAGAATCATTAGTGGTTGATAAGTGGCTAGCCCCCTCTGAGATTACATGAAACAAATTTTTTAGAGAAAGTCTAAAATTTTATGATATAATATTAGTACGTAATAAATATGTGTCATATATTTTTTATATTTTTTAACCTTAGATATGCAAGGTACCTCGGAGTAATACTAGACAGTAAATTGCTGTGGAAGCACAATGTTGAGGAAAGGGAGGGAGGAAAATGGCCAGTAATGGGGTCTTGGTTACTTGGGGTCTATCACTCTCTCTTATGCATTGGTGCTACACGGCAGTAGTTAGACCGATATTGCTGTATGGGGCCCTAGTATGGTGAACAGCGACAAGAAAACTGACGTACTTAATGCCACTAGAAAGGATTCAACGACTCGCTGGTCTGTGCATAACAGGAGCGATGAAAACCACTCCTACGGCGGCGCTGGAAATGATACTCAGCATGCCATCTATTGACCTTATGGTGGAAAACCTGGCAGGAAATCATCAGGTTGGTGGCTGCTGGAGTATTCACCTGCAGAACCTTCGGTCACAGCTCAATAGGAAAGTGACGCTCAGGTTGCACCGACTACATGACTCCGTACTTTAGTTGGGAGAGAAGGTTTCGCACTACAATTGAAGAGGAGGGATGGCACAAAGGCATGAAGCCTGGCCATAGAACATTTCACATCTATACAGATGGCTCTAAAACTCTAGACGCAGTATTATCCAAGCGGAAGTTTTTGCTGTGGGGATCAAAAGCGGATCTCCCAGTTTTGCTTAGATTCGCCAAAAGCGCTGACATCCTACATGATGTACACTTTCAGTGTTCATAGAGGTCAGCCTGCATCTGGTATAGCTAGGGACCAAAAGATCTATGCGTGGCTTATTGCCAACCAGACTAACCTAATCTAACCTTAGATATGCATAGTGGGAGGCCATTACTCTCACACCTCAAATTCTATATGTTATTATACTAATTCTTCCAATACCATTTTAAATTTATCATCAAGTCTAGAAACTATATTTCATAACGAGTTTTTTTTGTGTTATGATATGTTTGTATATCAATGAACGGTTTCCGAAGTAAACATTTTCAAAGACAATTTTTGAATAAAAAATTTGAGTTACAACCTTTCAAGACAGCTGACTACCATCATCCCTATTCTCATTAATCTACATATTTCGTTCTAGCCATGGGCTGGTAGTTTCTCCTTCTCGGTGTGACATTCTATCTCTCTTTTAACATTCTCTGCCATTAGTACTCTCCCATGGCTAGAACGAAAATTTGTAGTTTAATGAAACTAGTGATGAAGATAATATGAGTACTTATATGATAGTCAAATGCCTTGTAGGGGATAATGCGCATGTATTAGAGACCAGTAAAATACTTGTAAATGTGTTGGATTTTTCGTAGAAGGTGCTCAGCACTGTCTTTTTGGGATATGATACAATTTTAGAAATGTTAAAAAAAATATGTTAGAAATCTTAAAAATTCCTGTTAGAAATGTGTCCTCAAACCAGCGAATTACATACTACCAAGTTCTATAACTTTCTCGGTTTTCCTCTGATTTGCTTAAAATGTTGGCAGAAAATTACGGAAACATTTATCATCATTCATAGTACTACAGCTCATTGTGAACCTTAGCTTCCTCCGAAATTCTTTTCCGTGCATATCGCACCATACCCAGACTACTATAGTTGGTCACTCTTTTGCTTCTGAGGTCGTCCTCAACATCGTATAACCACAGTTTTCACAGTCGTTCTTTCCGCTTTTCACCAAGAACTTTGCCAGGTTTTCTTTCATCTTGCATTCTGCAAACGTGTCGTAGACATCCTCTATCTCGCTGTTATATCTGAATGCGATATACCCCAGTATTCTCCTCAGTATTCCAAATTGTTTTATTCATGTTAAGCATTAACCTTTCCAAATACGTGAAAAACACAAAAATCGGTTGCTAAAAAAACGGCTGTTAATAAAAATTAATTTAAAACCGCAGCGTATAAAGTGATGATAACTGCTGCGCTAGTGCTGTTTTCCCGTTGCTCTGTTCAACTTCCCACAAACACCTAAACATATATGCAAGTCCTTACATATCGCTCATTTCAAAGCATGTGAAATTAAACACAAAAACGTACATCATTCTCCACATTTGCCTTCGGTTCACCAAATCGTTTGGCGTTTAGCGTGAATAGCATTTATGATTTTCACACTTTCTTGCAACCCTCTTAGGTGCCATTCGTCTATGCAAAATTCTTTCATTCTCGCCAGGATTTAAATCAAATTATCTATACCAATATTGAATTGCATAACAAAAATTCTTACCACGTTCAACTCGATAGGTTGCTGGTGGTCAGATGTATGCTGAGATTGGATAGCTGGTCAGTAAAGCCAAAAATTCCAGGCAGTTGGATTGCAGTTGAAGCATGTAAAGTAAAATAGATGAAAGAAGGGGAGAAGCTGAATGTGCGGTGTGCGTGTGTGCATAAAATGATAACTTCTATGGTTATCTCGAACTTCAGCTATTGATTCAGCAGCTTACGGTGAAAAATGTATTTAATTAAAGATTTTCTATTTGAAATTTGCAAATATTTTGTGTGGAGATTCAAGTGTTCGAATAATTGAAAACGTGTGTCAAATGGAGAGCGAGTATGGCGACGGTGGCGGTGGCTTCGATGCCGTGATGTATCAGTGATCTGGCATTGACAGGCTCTTTCGGAGGTTGTGTTGGCCACACTGAATGCATTTGTATGTGTCTAAGGTGAGTGTGATGATTTGGCCAGCGCATATTTCAACTACGGTGCATTGACGGCAACAGTGCCGTCAAGGAACTTTTGTACTTATATAGCAGCAATTAATTATATTGCAATTTTGAAAGTGGAATATTGAAATTGGAAATCAAATGAATGAGTAGTAATTTAAATAAGAGCAAGCATTCCTGGTGAATTAGAGTGGAAGATTCTGAAAATATCTACAATATGTTAAAAATTGCGCATGCATCAGCATTTTTATTGAATTTAAACTTGTTATAAAATTTAACACAAATGTTCTGTTTCAGTTAAAGCTTCGACACACCCAACAGCAGAGCGTTTGCTCCATATTTCGTTGCGTTTCTCTAACTTCAAATGATTTCGCCGCAAAACAGCTGTTTTAGCAACAAATCAATTCCTAAAAAAGAATTGGTTTGTTGATCCTTACTTGCTTTTATTCTTGGTTTATGTTGACAATAGCAGGCAACCTGCACCGTTCACGCGTAGAGCTTTCACTGCTCTTTACAGCGACATGCTTATCGCTAGTTAAAGACAAGCTTAACGCCTTTTAATTTATATTTACCTATATTTCCGTACTATTGAAACTCGACTGCACTTGCTGACTTATCACAATTGTTCCCTAGCAAATGATAGAGAAAAATAAAAAGTTTAAGAGTGGAAGAAAATTTGAGTTGGCATTAACCAATAGCTTTTTCTTAGGTCGAGGTGGCTGCTGAACATTTGTGAAAACGTGCGAGCTCTTTGTAATATCACATAGATCCAATGGCTCCACTCAACTTTAAACCAACCCATAGAGTCATTGCACCTGCACGGTGAAAAAACCCTATACCTCTCCTTAATTTCACAAAGCAGTCACTTAACAAATACCTGGCAGCTTTTGGTGCTTAATCGTGGTAGTAGCTTCTACCAAAGTCATCGCTGAGACCCCTGGTCATGACTTATGCTTTAACATTTTATTTGCTAGTACAGCATATTTTATTTTGATTTGTTAATCCACAAAATAAAGCTCAAGTGCTTCCCTTCACTGCGTCCTTTTTTGCTTCATTTGGTGATAAGATTAACTTAGTCAGGATTATCCAATTTAACCTTCCTACGGTCTTCGGGTCATTTTTGACCCATTTCAGGAAAAAAATTAAGTTTTTTCAAGAACCAAATTTTTTCATATATAATAAGCGTAAAATTAAAAAACAAATAATTTAGGCTCTGTCGCGTAGAAATTGTTATACATCTACGACCCTCGAGTCAAATTTGACCCAACGTATAAATCAGACGTTATTTAAATTCAATTTATTTGCTAATTGCAAATTTTCGGCTCAGCGGTTGCATTGTATTATTTAATCTGCTTTTATTGAGTTCACTGTAAACATAAATTTAAAAGCACGAGCTTTGTTTGGTTATTCGACTATTTATTTCGTAACGATGAGTGATAGTGAAAGTGAATTCTCTTTGGCCGCGTTTTCGGATGATGAGGAATCATGTTCTGAATTCGAAGATCATGTTGAGGTTGCAGATTCTTCCGACAGTGATTTTAGTGATGACGAAAGTTCTCTTGTGCCTTCTGAAATGATGTCGTCAAAAGATGGTCAAATAAACTTTTCAAAAACCCCTCTTGTAACAAGTGCCGGAAGAGCTTCAAGAGAAAATATTATCAGCTTGATTCCTGGACTAACGCGTTACTCGTGCTCACGAATTACCGAAAAAGAAATTTCTAGCTTTGAACTATTTTTTCCACCTCCTTTGATACGTACGATATTGACCTACACAAACATTGAGGGAAAACGAATATACGGTGAAGAATGGCTGGATATTGAAAACATCGAACTATTTGCATTTATTGGATTGCTAGCTGGCGTTTTTCGATCAAATAACGAAAGCTGTGATAGTCTTTGGAACCCTGAAACCGGAAGACCAGTATTCGCTGCAACTATGCCTTTGAAGACTTTCAAAAAAATATCGAGAGTGATTAGGTTCGACAACAGGGAAACTCGAAGTGATCGAAGATCGTTGGATAAATTTCCTCCTATACGTGATTTGTGGAATCAATGGGTTGAGATATTACCTAAGCTTTACAATCCAACGGAAAACGAGACCTTCGATGAACAATTAGTAGTTTTCAGATCAAGATGTCCATTCCGCCAGTACATGCCAGCAAAGCCTGCAAAGTATGGAATCAAATTTTGAATACTTTGTGATTCAACCACGAGCTATGTTTGGAACATTCAACCTTACACTGGCAAGGCAATCGGAAGAACACCCGAAAAAAATCAAGGCATGCGTGTTGTTCTTAATTTGATTGAAGGGCTAAAAGGACAACCGACAATTTTTTCACGTCTTATCAATTGGCACAAAAATTATTGGAGAAACGTATTACGATAGTAGGAACAATATGCCAAAACAAGCCCGAACCACCACCAGACTTAGTGAACATAAAAAGAAGACCACTTAATTCATCAATCTTCGCTTTTACCGAACAAAAAACTCTCGTTTCGTACATACCTAAGAAGAATAGAGCTCTGATTCTACTTAGCACTCTACACCATGATTCAAAAATTAGTAATCGTCGGGATAAAAAGCCAGAAATAATACTGGACTACAATAAATGTAAAGGTGGTGTAGACACATTGGACAAAGCTGTAAGCGGTTACACTTGCAAATGATTGACAAAACGGTGGCCTCAAGTAGTGTTTAGTAACATAATCGACATTTCAGCTTATAACGCTTTCGTTTTATTCAAATCCCCCAACCACACCTGGAAAGAGGGCTGTCTTACAAAGCGCCGTTTTTACTTGGAAAACCTTGGTGTGCAGCTCGCAACACCCTATATAAAAAGCGACAAACTTTACCACGAGCACATTTTTCACTTGAAATTGCCAAAACTATATATATTCTCAACTGGATGCACAACCATCATCATCAGGTCAATTTGGAAACACGTCGGAAAAGAAAATAACTAAAAGAAGTCGATGTCAACTATGCCCAAAAACTGATAACAAAACAGGATTAGCTTGCGACATTTGTAATAAATATATATGTAAACAACATTCTAAAACTATTACTTTGTGTACAAACTGTCTGAAATAATTTATTTCTTTTTTCTTTCATTATTAAATACACTTTTTATTTAAAGTTTTCGTTATTCATGAATATCCTTTTGTTATTGAATAAACGTTTTTGTTAAAGTTTGTATTATTCACATAAAAATAAAACAAAAATTTTCATAAATATATTAATAAAAAAATATGATAATGGAGTAAATATATTTGAATATTTCAAAGTAGTGCATATTGCGAAGAGATATTCTGACAAGAGTTATTCATCACTTAATTTCGCTGTTTCTCAATTTTGTCCTTGTTTGGTACTGAACGAATCCAGTCCCTTTCTTCTTTCCAAAGCTTTAGAAAACAATAATGTACTAAACGTAATTTTCTCGTACAGTGCCACTGCAGCTGAGGCTGGTGCATGTACATATTGAGATTTCTACCATCAAATTGCCTGAAACCTTGCTTGTTCTAAAAAAGCTAGAAGAGGTTCTTCTCTTAGGTTAGGTATATCTGGCTGATCTGAATAGATCTCACATATATCATAAGGGTTTGTAGTGCTGCCAGTGTTGTTGGAGTTGTGTTAAACATAGTGCGTGATGGAGGTCCTGGGAAGTTTTAATCAACAGTTTAAAAATGTGTCAGCAATATCGTTAAGAGATGGTAAGTATACCGATCACAGGCAGTTGTAAAGAGTTTTGCCTAGAAAATGGCAGTGGTCAAGGAAGTGTTCTAATATATCCCTTTCTTCTTCACATATAATATATTACATACGACGTTCTGGACCAATCTCATTTTAGCTCCTTCCTTGGTAGTGTTTAAATAAAGTTGGTTTTTTTTCGAGTTGTAAGTTCGTAGCGTTGTTTCGGCAATCCTGTGGGAGGTCGAGGCTTCCCATATAAACATTTAGTTTCTTGTATAAGCATCAGCTTTAAAATTGAGAGTGAGGGATATATGTTCGACGTACTCATCCTAGGCAAGTGGATGCCCACGATAGTAAGTCTCATTTCAGACCTGTTTATTCTCGCAGAGTTCGTCCATTTTGAATCTACATACATTCCGAGTTAGTCATTACAGGCGTTATTGATTTAATAGCAGTTTGACTATCGATGAAGATGTTTGTGCTAGTGTCAAACAAAGTAAATTCCAACGCTAACTGCTTAGGGTGCAGCATAAATCTGAGCTTGAAATATGCTACAGTGATTAGAAAGCGTGAAAGACTTTTGGAGATAAAAATGAGAGCAGTATATAGCCACTCCTACTCCTTCCGCTTTTTTGAACCCATCTGTAAAGAAATGGTATGCGCGGTAATCGGATTCTAAACTCTTCTGCCAGCTATTCTGTTCTATTACAAATCCGGGCGCCTTGCCAAAGTCTATTTGTGAAATAACGTAGGCTGACCTTCCGTTTATGTTCTGAATGTTACTGTGATAAAAAAGTCTTTGTGAGAACTGTTCAGTCATCATCAGGCTTTAAGAAAGTTTTTCAGTAAGTTTTGATGAATCCCGAAGATGAAAATAATACTTTGAGAAATGGTTTTAAAGTCCATTTGTTAATTGTATAGATTTCTGGAATTTGATTCTAAGTGAACTAGGTTTTCTGATATGAATCTACACACCTACATATGTATAGGATTCATTTAGTTGATTGAGCACAGGACTCAATTGCAGAGCTCCCTTTCATATTGATTGAGCGGAATACATCTAGATTCTGCCACTCAAATCTCGCTCATCACCTGTCGTATGTTATTATTAAATCTTCACTTCCAGCTCAGCGTGTGCTTCATCGGTGAAATCTCGACCCTTTAATCTCGCCTCCTCTGATTTGAGCGCAGATGCTTGTACTTTATACCTGGTGTAAGGTATTCGCCTTCATGTTCAAATCGTCGTTACGTTTCATTAGTTTTGAAAAGTTTTAGCTTCATATCATGAGTATTCACTGTGACCAGACTTCCATATCTGCTTCTATAGGTATTAGCACCGCTTGTGAAGACATTGGCTTGCCACATCTCTTGGAGCATGTGAAGCTCTTAACACTCACATTTCCAAAATATGCCGCGGTCTCTGACAAGCTGCAGCCATATATTTCGTAGCGGGGTAGATATTGCTGAATAGACCTGAATTTAAATTTGCCTTTATAGCCCAGCCTGATCAACTCCAAATTTGTGTGGACCATTAATCGTTGGTTAGGCTTTGGGAGTTTCAATGGTTTTATTTACCAAAGTAATATAAAAAGGCATTTCTTACTTTGCATATATGTATATAAGCTTTATGTAAATATGTATGTATGTGTGTACAATTTGGTAAAGTTTCTCAGATTAAATCTTTTCACTATCGCTGCTTCATATTTGCGTACTTGTGTGCCTCTCCGCACCGGCAAATGACTTTTTCTATATATCGCCTGCTGTGCCAATACGGTTTGTCGTGTATGTATGTATGCATATTAGGGTGGTTTTATAGAAATTACATTCACATTTGAATTGAAGCCGCAAATATGAAAGTTGTGGTTTCTTCACTGCTAAAAAGCCACGTTATATTTGGGTGTATTGGGGTGGTCCTTAAAAAGTGATAAATGTGATAAAAGTGACAAAATACCTTACAGAGATCACAAAAATGTAAGGAAAAACGAGCCAAATTTGGTAACTAAAATATTAGCAATCAATATAAGTATAATATTAAGCAACTTAATTTCAAGATTTTACAAAACAAGATTTAGATAAAGCGAAATGAAGCTTTCTGGAATTGGGCAATGAATTCTAGTCTCGAAGTGCGCGAGCAATAGGTGCATTACTCGCAATTTTATACTTAAAGTTTTCCCATAAAAAGGATAAACATTGTAAAGACTTCTTTGTGGAACGTTGAAACTTATCCTTTTAAGTAGAACTGGACAAACGACGATGCCATTAACAATATTGAATATAAACGAGAGTGAATGGAATGCCATTTTTTTCTAGGGTTCCTAGATTAATTAGTCATAGTTGAGAATTATAGAACGGAACAGGTGCCTCAAATGTTTAAGAAATATTTTTGGAACGGGTACAATTCTATTTAAGGAAAGTTGGTTGTAAGGTCTCCAAATGGGAACAGTGTACTTTAATTGTGAAAGAACAAGAGGAAATAGTTATACAAATCAGAAAACTCGTATGTATTGCGGCAAATGAAGCCAAGAACCGAGTACAGTTTTATATAAATGGAGAAATTAATGTGACCATTGTAAGAAAATGTCGCATCGTGTCCATCGATTTTTACCATACACCACCTGCCCATCACATATGAGTTGAACCATTGTATAAACCTGGAGTGAAAATCAAGCTAACTTGTTAACTAAAAGGCGACCAGATTGGAAGTAATTTTTCCAATAGGAATTTTTGATAGATCACACGTAACCACTGTCAATATAAATACATAGTTTTTTCAGTATTCATTGACATTTCATCATGGAAAGACGTTCGCCTCAATAACGTTTAGAAATCATACAATTGTATTACAAAAATCGACACTCTGTGAAAAGTGTTCATCGCGCGCGTCGGTACCCGAATTTTGTTCAGTGATGATGATTCGCATTTTTAGCTTAATGGCTAGGTCAATAAGCAAAATTGAAAGGTAACCCGAAACCATTCAAGAATAACCATTAGATCCATTGAAAACAACCGTTTGGTGAGGTCTATGTGCTGGAGTAATCATCGCCTCATATTTCTTTAAAGACGAGGCTGACGTAACCGTGAATGGTGAATACTATTGCGCCATAATAAACGATTTTTTGATACCAAAAATTGAAGCACGTAATCTCCACAACATTTGTTTCGTACAAAACAGTGCCATAGTTGCTATACAGCCCGTGAAACAATGGACTTTGTGCGTCGTCGTTTCGGTGAGCAATTTTTCACTCGTTTCGGACCAGTGGATTTGGAGGCCAATCGTGTGATATTTCACCTTTGGATTTCTATTTGTGCGGGTATATAATGTTTAAATACTTTGTAGATAAAGTTGCGATTGAGGTATTGGAAGCTAATATTACTAAAGTTATTCCCGAGATACCGACCGAGTTCCTCCAGGGAGTCACTCAAAATTGGTGTCTACGGATGGTCGAATTACGGCACAGTTGCGGTCAACATTTGAAAAGGACTATCTCCAAAAATAAATTTCATGAATGGTTCTACACAAAAATAAGAAAAATTAATTCAATTTACCGATACTTCGAAATCATGATACTTCTGATCACCCTTTATAACCTTCTTCGAGATTTTGTCAAATATTAGCCTTTGTCTTTGAGAAATCAGTGTAAATGCAATGCACTTTGAGTCCTTTGGAAAATGATGCCATACAGAGTTCACTAAAAACAGCAAGATTAGTTGTTGTAGAGCGGTCAGTTGCAAAACCATGTTTTTTTGGGTTAATTAAAGACTTAACCGAAAAATAAATTTTGTCCTCTGAAATGTGTTCAAGCAGTTTAGAGATTCTTGATGCTTGGAAATCGTTCTATAATAGCGAACATATTTTTTTCTCTCGCTTGTAAAAAAAAGTTGTGTGATTGAAAATTTCCATTCATTCAAGAAAGTGCTTGTAGATAAAGATTTGTTGAAGATAGTCTCAAGACGAATCGCCAACATCGGACAATTCTTCAGGAAGATAGCTGAAAGGCGATATTAATCTCTGGAAAATAATTACAGCAATTTTTATTTATTTATATTAGCATAATTTTAAAGGTTGCTACCAGATTTGAACCATTAGGATGAGACTTAAAACGAGATATTTTTTTTCATGTGGACAATCTGCCACTCTTTGTCTTGTCTTAAAAGAGAGTTACAGGAGTTCTTAAATTTTTTGTCAAAGACTTTAAATTTTGAGGTGGTCTATAAAAAAATTTTACTTATTTTATTCGTACATAATCTGCCGATGTCTTATTTTATATTATTTTGGCTCTACCAATCGAAGAGTTATCTCTTCCGCACTATTGCTAAGTTTGTATTGTCCGTCGGGCTGAGTTCCCACATAAGTTTCCAAATTAAAAGTGTAAGACGTTTTTGCATCCACGATCGCGAAAGTTTTAATGCCAAACTTGGCCGGCTTACTAGGAATGTATTGCTTAAGGCCGGCGGGCCAATTAGATGCCCTAAATTCAGTAGTTTTCGCGAAGCGTTGTTGGATGAGAAAAAAAACAATTAGCCAAATGAAGTTTTGGGGATAGTTTAATATATATTTGAACTAAAAAAAACAATTTGTACAATCTCCAACAATATATTGTAAGCCGAGTTATCAATAGATTCCCAGAGCGCCTTGCCACTGAAGTATCCAACTTGTGTACAAGATACAACTTGCAATTTTCATCTCAAAACAAAAAAAAAAAAAAGATTATTAATTTTGATGTAATTATATTCGATGTGAACTAAGAAAATTGGGAGAAACACGTAAAATTCGAATTTTTGGGGAAGGTAGAAAAAAAAAGTGGTTTTTCAAGGAAAAAAAAAACTCTTCAACTGTGTAAAAAACTCGCTTAAAAAAAGTTTTTGGATGTTTTTTCTAGTTCACATAGAAGAGAAAACAATACTGAAGATAACGCAGTTTGAATGAAATGGATAGCTCGTTTAGTTTTTTTGCAATCGTGTACACAAATTAGGTAAAATCGTGAAAATGAAAAGCCGAGAAAACGCGCTTCAAAGTTTCAAAGTAAGCGCACGGTTGCTCGACGCCGCACTACGCTCGGCTCTGTAGCTCTGCAAATACTTGGAATTTAACTCTGAAAATTTGTGTCTCATGTTCTTGAATATCTAAGCTATTGATTTCAGGAAAAAAAAAAATCGATTTTTTTGACCTTGTAATTGGCCCGCCGGCCTTAAACGCGCAACGCCCTCTAAATGCTAATAGTTGTTCATCCACAGTAAGAAACTCACTACCAATAAAATTACTTTGAAAGTTGACCAGGAATACTTCAAAAAGTTCTCTTCTAGGCGCCAATTTATCAATTGCTCTTCTCTGCTGTCTTGTATTGATGTCATCAAATCGCAGGCATCTTATCAGAAATCGAAACTGTTTCTCGCTCATCACTAGGTAGCACGATACAACCCCGTTTCCTTGGGAATTGAATGTCATCGGTTTCTCTTGCATCTTGATTCATTCTATCTTCTTGAAAGTTAACCCGTACTTTTTGAATATACAAATTTGTGGCAACGGTTATTATTCTTATAACCGAATCATTCACAAATAAATTTAGGCACTCAATTTCTGTTTCAACATTGCGCGCATTACCTTTTGTACCCGGCAAAAGTTTGATTATATTGTGCGAGCGTATACGAACTTGCAAATTGGGTCTGGTTTTCTTCCACTTAGTGACAGTGTCTTTTCCTAAATAGAAATTTTGGGGATGAGATGCACCAGAACCGTCTGAAAAAATTTCAGCATCGCTTGATCCTTCTAGTTCCGATTCGGTCTCGTGGTCACTCTCTTCAGCAGCATTCACCTTGATATCCGTATCTTCGTCAACCTCCGTCTCGTTTTCTTCATCCATAGCACTTTCTTCACTACTTGATAGTTTGGAGAGCCATATTTCCCATACTTCAGGTTTTTTTGCTGCTTTCCAATCGTCTTTTTTTGGAATCAGACATAATATTATCTGAAACTAATTAAATTAGCACACTTTTGCAAAAAAAAAAAAAAAATATAAGCAAAACTTACCTGAACTTAATTCAAATATTTAATATATCAAGTAATATTGCCGCAAGAAAAAGTAACGTCGTTAGTCACGTGGTCTACATATGTAGATCAGTACTGTTCAAACCTTGATAAAATTTACAACTGCACGTCAAACCCGCACTGAATGCACTAATTGGATAAAGGGATTAATTATAAACAGCTATTAAAAAGCTTAGGTAATTTAAGAGACAAATTTAAGGAGTTGCACGACTTTGAAAAGAAGTGGTCTACGATTGTAGACCACGTGCCTAATGAAGGGTTAAATTGAACTCCTATTCTATGTACTACTTCCTCTTAATGATGACAAGCTCTAAGAGTGCTTTGAAATCTATGTAACTGTGCTGCGAATCATTCAGTTGATTTGAGAAGTTGATATTTAGATGCATAGATATGTCTCTTACAGAAGTCTGGAAAATGCTATGAATGCTAAAGGTCCATGAACTTCCAAATCATTTCAATTATTACCAAAAGAAACATATAGCAATTTTAACGACATGTATTTAAGCCGATCATATCATATGGTATTTTTCCCTATTTTTGATTTCAGAAAACTCGAGCTCTTGATAATTTGATATTAAAACTTTTATATGAAATTCGTAACACTTGGGCTGAAAAGTCCCGGGCCTAATACATAGATGGCATAAGTTTTATTGCACTCACCTCTTTTAAAATTAGTACCTACTAATCTTAAAAAGACAGCTCTTAAAACTTTATGATATTCTATTCTTTAGTTCGTGAGCTTTGTGACGCCACTTTGCTTATTTTCAAAACAATGGATTACAAAGAATTTTGTGTTTTAATTTTACGCTGCTTCTTCATGGCGAAAAATACCGCTGAGGCAAAACAATGGTTTTAAAAGTGTTATGAGGACTCCGCTCCATCAGAAACAACAATTAAACGATGGTTTGCTGACTGCAAACGTGGTCGTAGAGACACCGAAGATGCACAACGCAGTGGACGTCCAAATGGGGCGGTAACATCAAAAACAACAAAAAATCGACAAAATCGTTTTGAATGATCGAAAAGTGAAGGCAAAAGATAAATCGTTCTACAAAAGTGGTATTGAAATGTTAGAGCGGCGCTGGAATGAGTGAAAATTACGTTGATGAGTAAAGCTAATTTTGAGTAAAAAAAAAAAAAAATGTTTTCTTTGTTAGGCCCCGAACTTTTCAGCCAATGTGTTAAATTGCTTGTATTTGTGCCGTATTTTCTCTCGTCTCCATAGGCTCGAGAAGTTTTCTTTGAAGCAGCTCCATCACCTGTTTTGGACTGAAGTTTGCTTGAAAATGAAGTATCTGGTCAATACCTGCATAAAAACAATTAATGGGTAATGTTTCTATGGTGTGTAGCGCTGAGCTTTGTTATAAAAGTTTGCCGTTATAATTAAACAAAATTCATGAATTTCGAAAAAAAGTTGTAAAAATAATAAAAAATTTAAAAAACGATAAATGGTAGGCTTTAGAGTCTAATATCATTCTACGCTTGTATTAGACACTGAATCGAATATGAATTTGTATTAATAACTTATAACTGAATAACAAGACATATAAATATTTAGTTTACTTAAACCTTGGTAATGACCCTTAAAACTTGGGCTAAAATTATGAATTTAATACGTAGAACAAAATACGTTAAATTTAAAAATCTAATTTTTTAAGTTCTACCCTAATGTATGCTTGCGCATATGTATTTGATGTTGCTTGTTTGTTATGCTTATTTTTATGCGTATGTGCTTGCTAATGCTGCCTTAATTCAAGGTTACTAATTTTTCTGCCACAACGCACACAAATCTTAATTCCAATAAAATTCTTACATAGCTTCATTTGCAACAGCAAAATAATTTACCTTATTAAGGATGTGTGCTTTTAAAAGCATATATTTATTTGTGAAAAATATGTAAATACAAGAAATCAAGGAAATTGCTAATGATGTGATTCCACTAACTTTTAATTCTGTGACATTTGGGTTTTATAAATAATTTCCGGTCTATGATTACCTCGATTATCAGCCGTTTCGTGCAATTTTCAACCACTCCTTCCAAATTAATCGAGCTTATCTCGCTAATAACGCAACATTGTGGAGGCCTACACTCGTATAGTGTAACCAGTAGATAATAATTCTGAATTGTTGTTGTTTTTTGTCACTTAGCACTCACAGAAGGGAACGATGATTACATGCATCGATTTATTTTGGCACACAGAGCATTGCGTGACATTAAATTTGATAAGTTCGTATTTTTTTGCGATGCAAAAAAATTATAAAATATAAATCAATTTAAAAAAAAAAATTAATAGATTAAAAACTCTTTCTATTCTTTTCAGGTTTTCGTCATTTAGTTTGCGAGATATCACCAAATATCGTATTCGAATAAAAAAAATAAAGAGTTCATAAGAATGTCTAATAGCTGGATATTAGATATCCATCAACCGATGGGAAGTTTTCTCAAAATTTTCCAGGTGGATGTGTTTGCCATCTGTTTGTGTGCAGAGATCAACTTCCACTACTGGTGAATTGACATTCTGAGTGACAGTCAGGCGGCACTCTTGGCTTTGCCATCATTAGTCTTTGAGAACATCGAGAAACTGAATTTAGTAGGAATGCACAATCGCATCCAGCTTCTATGGGTCCAAGGACGTAGTGGTATACCTGGGAAGGAAGGGCACAAGGAGAACCCGACAGGTGGAAGGAAAGGGAAAAAGGGCTTTGGGTTAGAGGATGACGACCAATAGTGGCCATTTACATTTGTATTAACCGCTTCAAGCTACTGATGAATTTCACCAGAAGATGTGTGATATTTAAACCCGCAATATCAGCTGGAGTAGCGAAAAAGTGAGAGCCCAGATGTTTAAATCTTTGCCTTGCGAGAGCAGGGCAGCTGAGAAGAAGGTGATGAGATGATTCCGCTTCATCCTCCAGAGAGTTTCTACAGAAAGCACTTGAAAAAATCCCAAGTCTCAACACTCCTAACGGACAATGTGCGGTAAGGATACCTACCAAATTCGAGAGCTACGGCTGTGAAACCTTGGCCTTAGAAGTATCCTCGAGCGCCCCCGATCTATTCGTGGCAAGAAGGATCTCGCGACTTTGCATGATTTTTCCTGGAGCAGACCAAAGCTTCTCAAGGAATTCCCAATCCTTTCATGTTGCGCTGAAACCGTCTCCAGGGTCCTCTGTCTATCCAGCTCATCATCTCTCTATGTCACTGTGACCGGCAAGGATACCTACCAAATTCGAGAGCTACGGCTGTGAAACCTTGGCCTTAGAAGTATCCTCGAGCGCCCCCGATCTATTCGTGGCAAGAAGGATCTCGTGACTTTGCACGATCTTTCCTGGAGCAGACCACAGCTTCTCAAGGTAATCTTAATCCTTTAATTTTGCGATGAAACCGTCTCCAGGGTCCTCTGTCTATCAAGCTCATCATTCAGCTGTGACCGGGAACCCAAACAAGCATAATAGTGAAGCGATTCGATGCAATCGAGGGAGAAGTCAGGAATTCCCCGACTAATTTCGATCGCACAAACAATGAAAACAAGGTCCTAATAAACGCTTGGCTGTCGGAGTAGATAGTCACAACCTTTACAGTAACTACAGAAGCAAGCAATCAATCCACTGCCTACTTAATTGCGGCTACTTCCTCCTGAAAAACACTACAGTGGTTCGGAAGCCTAAATTTGAGTTTGATGGGAAGTTCCTCGTATATTTCATATTTACTACCAATAGCGGCCAAATTTGTATAAAAACTGTATTTTTATCTTGATTTTTTCGAAAAATGTCAACATTAAAAGAGTGCAGAAATTTTCCCGCTAATAGAGTCCAAAAATGCACACACGCACCGAACGGTAATTTAACGAGTAGCTGTCTAGCAGGGGGCTCTTCGCTAGAACTTCTGCTCTGCCTTCTGTAGCTATGTATGTGAACACTCGACGATAGACTTCAAAGTTTGCTGTTTCGGATGATAAATTTGTTTGTGGTTTTGCGTTTTTCTTTTTGTTTTACTTTTGCAGTTACATGGGTAACATGGGGCATGTCATTGCTTGCTTATATTTGGGTTATTAAATAAGTTATTAAGCTTTATAAGAAAACTTAGATTGATAAGAAGTTTTAACACGTGAAGTACAAGTACACATCTGTATATATACGCGCTTAAAGGGCAATTAACATTCAAACTCGGATAAGACATCAAGAAATTGCATTGAGCATAAATAATCGATTCTAAAACATTCCCGAAACAATTTAAAATACACACTCAAACGAAGCTAAGGTATTAATTTATGTATGTTATGTATGCTTAAAATCTAGTGATTGTGTTGGAAAATCGTCTGAAAAATAAGACAGCAAGGCACCCAGCCGTCAAATCTAATAGTTTTGAGCTACAAAACTACCAGCTCGCTTTGCAGCTGAACTAGTTCGTCTATTATTTTTTTCCAAAGCTCGAAAATAGTATTTTTAACATGGTGATACCCTTCCAAATTTCAACTATCGGTGTCTGTATAAGCAACATAATATAATACTTAACGAACTAGGTAGCCACTGCATCAGCATCACATCAGTCTATGAACTAGTTCATAATATACACAGGCGAGTAGTCGATTAACTGCTACAACATTTATATTCATTTAATTCTCATTACATACATCCTTTACATTTGGATCAATTCTATTTATAGTAAAGAATTTTCTTTGGTTTTCACACACTACTTTTTCATAATTTCGCAACTCGTAGATTTCTAGTCACTTTCGAACTAGTGTGTGATTTTCCATGAAATACCAGTTCAACAACAAGTAGTTTGCAAATTGCTCACTGCTTACTCCAGAGTATTTTTACTTGCACCAATACAAACGCATTAACTTTTTCTTTCGCCACCGTAGGCATGCCTTGTCCATGCCCAACCTACCGATTTCTGATTAGCAGATACAATTTCTCGGCTACTCACATGCAATGCAAAATCAAATCGGACACACGAGTGTATGTTGGGGAGCGCCCACATAAACACTCAGCCGCAAATTCAAGCAAGTTCTGCGAATTTACACAAACAAATAAACTTAAGCGTCTACAGAAAACTCTTGAAGAGCTATTTCCGTAGTTGATCCTTAGCTACTTTTGTATGATTACCTCTTCACTGCATTTTCCTTTTCTGTTTTGTATACACAACTGATAAAATTTGCGAAAACAAAAGACAAAAAATGAAAAAAAAAAAAATGTGTGAAAAATGAAAAGTGTGCATGTGTGGGAGTGTTTGTTAGAAAAGGGTCTTCGCGCTTGAATAATTTGATTTGTTGATAATTTACGAAAATGGCGAAACTCTATCACAAACAGTTATGTATGCTTTTGTAATCGACTAAACTAAACGAATACTAGAGCTACACCTACTCTCACTCTCTCGCACTTTCACGAGCTGACCTATTTTGACCCAAGTTCATTGTGGATAAAGTGACACTTTAACACGCCCATTATGCGAGTATGCATTGTAATCCATTGAAGGGATAATCGCTGTGTATGGTAAGTGAACTTCAGTATTGTGCTCAGGCGCCTAAACGTATGCTGCAAAAGTGAAAGCTACTTGCAAAAGAACACACGGATCCGCATGAATATATACATTGCCTGAACTGGAACTTTTGGTAGACCAACAACATTTAGAGGAGTGATTTTAATGGCATTTCCTTACCTTTTTGTGATTTTGAAGTGTCTTTTTAATTCAAAATAAACTGCTGCGGCTTTAAAGTGGGCACTACGTTTCTTCGGGTTGAGTTTCATCTCAATTGCTTACACTGAGCCGCTCTTCGTGACGTTCATATGCCATTACGTTGTAATGAAAATTTGGACAACCTACTTAAGAGCCCATCTCGTGTGAAGGCTGAACAAAAGCTAAACATCTGCACTGATTGCTATAAATCGATAACATAAATAAATTCAAAATATATCGCTCATTTGTTGTAGAAATGTAATAACCACAAAAAACAAAAAAAAAAAAACATTATTCTATTGGGTTGTCTAGAAAGAAATTGCCCATTTTTGAGAAGAAAGTAAATACATTTTTATTAAAACTTAGAATGAATTTAATCAATTACATATTTGCCATTTGCCATCTTTCCGGCAAATTCATTATTCCGCGCTCATAGAACTTCTGGCCTTTATTTGCAAAAAACTGAACCAATAGAAAAACATACAGGAGTGACCACCAGATCTTTTTTATGTTGTCTTTTATTACGGCGGCCGCCGTAGCCGAATGGGTTGGTGCGTGATTAACATTCGGGATTCACAGAGAAATCGTCGGTTCAAATCTCGGTGAAAGCAAAATTAATAAAAATAAAAATACCAGTCTAACGGTTAGACGCGATAGAAGTGAAACCTTCCGTAAAACAAACTGAGACAGAATGAGACGAAAGCAGCATTAGGAGCGGGATAATTATAGGTTCATTATAATATTGCTATAAAGTTCATATTTTATTTTCTTCATTTTATTATTATTCATCCTCAATGTTTTCAATTTCAACAAATGATACGAGTGGTTTATGATAGCTAAAATATGATACAAATGCTTTGGTTTCGATGTTGTCAACATATCTTTGAAATACCGCGTCAATTGTTGTTTTTGATCGTGTTGTCGATTCAATGCGATTGTTACACATTTTTAAATTGAATGTTGTATTGAGAAAGTAAATTAAAGGAACCGATGTGTCCAATGCAAAATTTACGTTAAAATCGCCACTTAAAATCATTGGAACTTTATCGTAATCTTTTCTAAGTATCCGCGATCCTTCTGGTGTATACTTTATTAAATTTTCGTGAATGAATTCCGTGATGATTGATTTGATTGATTGATTCGGTGAAATATAAATTGCCACAATTAAAACTGTTTTTCCATTGTTCAATCTGGTTTCGCATGCACATATTTCTCCCACTTTAGAGAGCTGAACGGACAGTGATTCTAGTTGCTGTGCATTCAGATCTATCTGTGGAGTTACAATACGATATATTTACGAATATAAAAATACGGACGCAATACAGCTCACGCGGTTGCTATTATGAGCGTCGTAACGCGTATAATACACAGACGTACTAACATACACACAAACATTCGTAGGACCCTTGGTCTAAGCAAGTATTAGGTAGTGTAGTATAGGTATACATAATGCCTTCTCGCTCACCGTGGCTCCGTAATACGCAGGCGCGCACACATACGTACTAGCATACATACAAACATACATACGTATGACGCTTGAACTGAACACCAAAGCAAGTAATAGGCAGTGTAGTACACATACTATAATACTCACTATACTAGCGAGGCTCAGCAGTACGCAGCCACACACATATACGTATATCAACATATAATATAACGCTTCGTAGCCAAGAGTGTCGCTTTTTCGTTTCATCGAGTCTCAAATCACTCCCAACGATTCTAAAGAAGTTTTCACTTCAAAAAACATTTTTCTAATAGCGGTTGCCCCTCGCCAGGCAATGGCAAACCTCCGAGTGTATTTCTGCCATGAAAAAGCTCCTCATCTGCCGTTCGGACTCGGCTGGAAACTGTAGGTCCCTCCATTTGTGGAACAACATCAAGACGCACACCACAAATAGGAGGAGGAGCTCGGCCAAACACCTAACAGAAGTGTACGGGCCAATTATTTATTTATTTTAAAAAATTTATGGCGGTATTTATCAACAGTATCTCGTTAGATAAGAAATACAAGCTGGCCGGGAATTAAAATAAGGGTTTGTAGTGATGGCAAAGCTGCTCTAAAAGCCTTCAAAAATTGGTTAGGAATGTCAGTTGAAGCTAAACTCTATTACAAGGTGGAATGGGCTTTACTTATCCAGGTGTCGTTGCACATTTTTCCCACTTCAGTCTTTGGGAGACGGACACCATAGTTGAATGGGTTCAGGCGTGACAACAGTTCGGTAGTGGCTGGTTTCAAAACGTCGGGAACGAGACACCAAATGAAAGAAACATTTTTTTCTAATGGCGATCACTCCTTGGTAGACAATAGCAAACCTCCGGTGTATTTTTGCCATGAGAAAGCTCCCAATAAAAGCACACCTTCAGTTTGAAGGTGGCATAATACTGTAGGCTCTCCCATTTATAGGAAAACATCAAGCTGCATGCCAAAAATTGCAGCAGAAGCTCGGTAAAACACCCCACAAAAGTTGTAAGCGTCATACATACATATATATTAGAGTGGGTCAATTTGTATGGAAGGATTTTTTATTGGCATTGTTATTAGCAGATTTGGCTTCTACATAAACCATTAGAAAAAATGTCATAGCTCTTAAGAGAGTTTTGAGTCTTCAAATTTAAAAAGAAGCTGTATGTAATTAAAAAGAAACTTTTTTATTGATACTTTTACTTGCAATCTATCTTTACCAGAATAAGCGAATGTTATGAATATTTGGTATAAACTTAACCTATGTATGTAACATGAATGCTGAGCCCCCATTGAGTAACCATTATATACAATTTTGTTTTAGGGACTTTACAATTCGCACCTCGCCTTAACCTTCTACTAGTTTCACTATTAGCGAATGGTTTTATAGCTAAATTATATTGATATATTTTTTGCTAGTATTTAATATCTTTTCTATAACATATTGTAACGAATTTTCTTACGCCAAATTCAAGTAAATCACTTACGATAACTCCTCCGAGTTCGATCACTAGATTGTCGAACGATAGTCACAAATTAATGACAACATACTTGTTTTACATGTTCACCTTAAGACTGAATCACTCTATTACTTTTAGTTTATTCGCTTATACATTTAACTTAGTGCTGAATAACAAGTAGCGCTGTCTTATTGAAACCAAATGTTGAAACCAAAAAGTCGTTTACCTTGGTGCGATAGCTTTCGCCATTCACTGTTGTATTGGTCTCGTCTTCGTTTATGGGCCGATGATTCTTACAGCCAATATGCCGCCCCAAACGGTTGTTTTCTATGGATGTAATGACTGTTTTTGATTGGCTTCGGGTTACTCCTCAGCCCAAATACGACAATCTTGTTTATTGATGTAGCCATTAATCCAAAACCCAAACACCATAATTTGGCTTTAGCGCGCAATGAACATTTTTCAGAGGACGTCGATTTTTGTAATACAATTGTCAAAAAAACAAACCTTATTGGAAAAAGAACATCCTATCTGATCACTCTAACAGATTCGGATTAGGAGTATTATAGGTTTAAGCCTTTCTTCTTCTTTCATAGCGTCACAACACGGGGTGCGTCAAAGCTTCCTTCAAAATGCTCCTCCAAAGCGGTCTATCTTGAGCTGTTGCTCCGTAGTAACGTATTCCTAGCTTCTTAAGAACGTGTTCCACTGCGTCTATCCAACGGTTCCTCGGTCTGCCTTTGGCCTTCACGCCCATTAGCTTTCCTGTCAAGGCTTTCTTCACGGTACAGTCAACAGGCATACGGATCACATGTCCTAGCCATCTTATGCGCTGCGCTTTAACAAAACGCACAGCTGTCTCGTTCTGTGTTAGATCGTTCAGTTCAGAGTTCAATCGGATTCTATAGGTGCCATCATCCATTCTTATTGGGTCAAAGATCTTTCTTAAAATTTTTCTTTCCATGCGAGCAATCTGAGCACAATCATCAATCTTAAGAGTACATACCTCACAACCATATGTTACTATTGGTCAAATAAGAGTCTTGTACATAGTGAACTTTGTAGCTTTAGACAAAAGTCGGGACTTGAACAAGTTAAGGTGGGCGTAATACGCTTTGTTGGTGGCGTTGATGGGATCCCTGACGGCGGAAGTTGAATCACCGCTACATGCGAACATAACTCCTAGGAACTTATAATGCTGCACTGCTTCAAAAGTATAGGTTCTCACATGGAAATTTGGCATCTGTGCAAGCCGCCTCGATTTAAACAGATATTTGGTTTTGCCCTCGTTCGCAATTTTGTTAATTTTTAAGAAAATTTCGTTTAAGTCATTCTTATTTCTTGAGAGAATAGCGATGTCATCTGCATAAGCACATATAACCCAAACATTTAGTTATCAAGGTACCATCTTTGTTGACTTCCCTTACGACATTTACACCTGTTTCAATAGGGAACGACTCTGTGAGCTTCCTTTGAATGATCACTTTTGATTGTGTATTTGTGAGCGCTCCGCTAACGAGCCTTATAAGTTTGGCAGGTATTCCAACAATAAGTAATATGTGCTGGGTCTTATCTCTTTTAACACTGTCGAAGGCTTGTTTGAAATCAATGAACAGGCAGTGAACATTTAGCTCGTATTCATAGTGTTTTTCAAACATTTGGCTAAGGACAAAACATTGGTCGATTGTAGACTTGCCTCTACGAAATCCGCATTGGTAGTCTTCAATTATTCTTTCAGCATATTCGTTGATTCATTCATAGAGAACATTTGTAAAGAGCTTCTAGGTCGTGTTAAGCAGTGAGATACCACGATAATTATCGCATACTCTCTTATCACTTTTTTTGTGTACCGGGAAGATTATGCATCCTAGCCAATTAGATGGTATGGATTCTTTTTCCCATACGTCTATTATAAATGGTGGAGGCACTCATGTAACTCCTCACCACCTTCTTTCAGGAGGCCTTTAGGCCATTACAAACTTCCCAATAAACTTTTTCCCTCCCACCTTCCTGTAAGAAAATCAATTTGCCTTTATCCTAGATCCCACTGGGTATATTTTCGTGAAAACTCCGAATCCGTATTACATACCTCTTCTCAAGACGTCCATATGTTACAACGATGTTTGAACGAAATTGCAATATGGAGTTCTACAGGCATGCCCTTATATTATCCGCTCTTATTCCTTGTGTTGAAACTACTAATATCCCACTAACATCGCAACAAAAAAAGGATCGAACGCCTTCCATGAAGTAATAATTTTATCGAACATTCTGCGGGTTCATTTATGGCTTCTTGATTAGTCATCGTGCACCCGCCCCGTACTATGAAGTGCAATCACATAGATTTTTAGATTTATCACATAGTCTGGGCTTGTATTTACTAATATCCAAATTTAATAGTATTTTAAATATTGAATGCGTCATTGCGTTACCTAACCAAGCGACTGGAAGAGCTATTTACTATTTTATCCTCGGGCTCGTAATTGTTTCAAAGCTATTTTTTAGTGAGGCATATGTTTCGCGTATAATAAGATGTGTCTGGAAGGTAATATTTTCAGAATAAAAAGTAGTCTAAGCTCTGTAAATTTCCTGAGTTGTCAGGGCAGGTTCCCAGATAAAGTTCTTAAAAACAATCCGATAATATTTTTTACACTACTTGTACTGATAATATAAAACAGAAATATTGTTGGATTAAACTTTTTTATTATAATCTGGTAGAGAATTTGATCGCGTTTACTTTTTAATATACTATATTGTTGGGCATTTCTCTGCCGCGGGTACGAGTCACACGGTCCATTTGATCGCTCCAGTTTTGGTCGTATGGTCTCAATGGTGGCTTGAATATTGCAATAAATTGCATATTAAGCGCACTATATAACAAGTTGCTAAATTTTATCAGAACCAAATGTCGCCGATGTTAAGCTGCTTACTTTTTGAAAAATTCAGTCGGCATGGGTCGATAGCGCTCGCCATTCACCGAAACGGAAGCTCCTTGTCTCCCGTGTCTAAAGAAATAAGGACCGTTTATGCTGCCAGCGTTCTGTGAACAACGAGAATAGATTTACTTTTTTTAATTTAAGGTAAATTTCCACAATTGGGATGCGTTCTGCTGGCGTTAAGCCATTCATGATGATTTGCCAAACTTTACTAAGCAGAAATGACTACACGATTTGCTATTCTCAGGTGTCAAACCATATGCACCCGCCACATTTAGAACTTTTTTATATATTTTAAATGTGAGTTTTAGCGATGAAAACACAAATAAACAATAGTAAAAAAGTGGCAACCCTATGTAAGTTTTTATGGATCACAGTATTCTTTTTATGGAGCCTGCGTTAAAACAGTTACAATTAAGTCCATTTTACTGCACTCCGGTTCCCTTTTTAATTTTCTTGCAATATATCCGACATCGAAAAAATCATAGATAGTCGCCCGTCAGCAGTCCAACCAGCTACCTAGAGTCCCTTTTACTTAATGACAGAGGGATCTGCGGCAGTCGATCTGCTACCAGGGATCTGCTACCAGGCTCGCTTGTGGGTTAAAATAACTCGCTCGTTAACCGTGACTTTGATGGCTGCAGAAGGGAGTGGCAGAACGAGTTCCGGGTCAAAGAAGTTGGCCTCAGAGTAGCTAAAGAGTCGTTACCCGCGATACTCACGTGTTCGTGACCTGTGTTAGAAGCAGGCTATTATGTCTACCGACATAGTCCTGCCTGGGTTTACAGTACTCAACTACCCTTGAAGCGGTTGGAGAGCTGGCTAAGGCCATGAGCGCAGCTTTGCTGTCACTGCAGACGCATACAGATCTGCCTCTTCATTTGTTTTCTACAAGAAAGTTCATCGCTTCTTGAACTGCATAACTACCCTATTTATTTCATAAATTTCTTTAGGCAATTGGCAATTTTGCTCAAGAATATACATATCTATATTAAAACTTTCTTAGGTCTATTCCATTTTGTCAAAAAATGTACCTTTCGAATTCGAATATCTCTAGATAAGGAAGGAGCAGGGTTTAATTAAATAGTTTTATATAAATATTCACTACTTGAAAACACGGGCTTTAGATTTCTGCATGACCAAGTATTCGACGATCTAGAGTGTCTTGGTCTTTTCTTGTTGGAAATGTTGCCTCGGTTTGTCAAGAATTCAGTTATAAATAAGTACATAAGGATATATGTATATTTTTGATGCAATAGCCCTTTTCTGGACATTTCAATAGCCTTCTGATGCCTTCGACTAACCACTTCAAGAGCCGCCCGCCTAACCTAATCTCCATAGATCTATCAGTCACTCACTGTGTAAGAGCTGTGTGCGGTAGAATGTTGCTGGTTGACACTTTGCTGTGATGGAATTTTTTGCTGTGTTTACATTGAAAAATTGCGTTCCAAAAGTCAACGTGTAACGAGAAAATAATAAATGCCATTAATACCCGCTTATGCGCGCGAATACACACACAAGCGCAACAACTCTCCTGCAATTGGAAGCGTGCACAAAGGCACAAAGTCTTGCGAAGTGCACACCTGAGCAATGATAAAATACCTAAATACAAATAAGAGGAAGAGAGACCGCAATGAGGACGAGAAGAGACGTAATGGTACGATTTTATGCGCAACAAAGCACAAGTGGGGAAGAAAATTGAAAACCGCAAAGCAATAAAAACAACAACGGTAAAACGGAACAGAGTACTCGTATTAAAAAAAGGACGAAGGAAAGTAAGAGTAAAGAAAATGGCCACCAACAATGCCAAGCAAGGTTAATAAAATACATTACAACAACCACACATGCTGTAGTTTCAGCAAATGCTTGTTGTGTGGACGATGAAGTTACTAGTTCGCGCTATGATTTTTGCCGTTGTTTACAGCACAACCAACGAGTAGCAAAGAGCAGATGTCGTTGACAAAGCAACAAATCGATTCCGTGTGCGGTGTGGTTGGTATTGTAGCAACAACAACAACATGTTTAACTCAAACTGGAACTTCGAGCAAAAACGTTGCGTGCAGAAAAGGTGATGGCCCAATGTTGGCGAAGCAACATAGATTGCAGGATTAGTAAGGAAGTGCGAGTTGACGCTTTCACTTTGAGTCGAAGCGCATCATCATGAGCACACATACATATACGAACACAATGGTACGAATTTCCACAGGGAAATGGGAAATGCCGCGTTGTCAACGTCAGCGCAATGTTTGCACACAACGCGAATACCGGAAGTAAGACAAAGCGAAGGATAATACTGCAATAGCGACTGAAAGTGTGGCAATCGAGGGAAGCCAATTTTCAAATCACTGTGCATGGTTTATTAAATTTCATGCATTCTTTGTGCTTTTCGCGCAAGTTGCATTTTCATTTAGTGTTCCAAAGGTATTTGATAATTTTATTTCTTTCACATTTCTAAAAGTGTAAGAATTTCGTAAATTAGATGGATGCTAAGAAAATGTCAAAAGGATTCATCAAAAGTAATGTTAATCCTTTATGAACAACACAAAAAAAAACATACTTTACTTAACGATCAAAAGGAAATTGTAATAAAGCAAAAGCAGAAAAAACTTTAGCAAAACAAAGTCCGGAACCTTTTTCACACTAATTGTCCTTCCATAAACCAAGAAGGCAAAACTGATCTCAGTGGTTTCCATATAGCGATTAGTGAGGTTCAACAAGATATGACATCTTTAAAGAACAGTAAAGCAACGGTCACTCGGCTCCTTTAGAAATAGCTGGTGCTCGTCTATAATCACACGAAACACCACGGTAAACATTTTCAATTCGAACATCGAGTCAATACTACTTTACAGCTGCGAGATTTAGAACTTTGCAGTTACAGACATGTAACGTCTACAAGCCTTTGTAAATCGCTGCTTCCGCAGAATGTTTCGCATTTTTTGACCCAACATCATACCAAACAGCAGCCTGTGCAGTAGCACAAACCCAACTTCAATACAAACGGAAGTCCCGAATAGGAAATCTGGCTGGCTTAGACACATTACTGGAAGAGAATCAAATGACAAAACACGCACTGCAATTGATTGGAATCCAAAAGGAAACCAACAAAAGGGTGGCCCCTCGCTGACCTGAAGGAAAAGTTTAGAAACGAAAATAAAAAAAGCCAAATAAAAGCTGGAACGAGCTGAAGCATCCAGATCTGCGGCTATGCTGACGACCTTGCTATTGTTGCGAAAAACCAACTGGCACGTGCTGATTGTACGCTGGAGCTGATAACTAAATCAAAGTTAGTCGGCCTTGAAGTTAATGCCGATAAGACAAAATACCTCGTTAGGTATTAAAGCGCCACACGATATGGCAACCTGGGGGTCGGCCCATATATTTTGCGCAAAGTAGAGAATTTTAAATACCTGAGTGTAAATCTTAGCAGCGCTGCAGACATCCTAATCGGCGTTAGTGGTTGGCTAAAAGGTGATAGTAAAAGTTGTTTTGCTCACCTGAAACTTTGCAAAAATAAATAACTGTCGAGGTCGCGTAAGTTACAAAGGACGGTAATCAGACCAGTAGGAATATATGGGTGCGAATATATGGGTGATATTTAAAAGAAAGAATTACCTACTCCGCTTCGAGCATAAAATCCTAAGATGGATATTTGGACCAATAAGGGAAGCTGATGGATCTTACAGAATCGGAAACAATGAAGAGATCGAACAGCTGATATCAAGTCAAAGCAATGAGCGCTTTGCTAAAGCTCAGCGGCTGAGATGGTGTGGACACCTACTCAGGATGGACGACAGCAGAACTGCAGAATTACGAAAAAGACCTTCAACACTCTTATTATGTGTAGTCAAAAGTGCGGAAGACCGCCAAGAAGATGGCCAGACGATGTTGATACAGATTTGCGTCTTATAAATGCTCGGAGAAGCGACGCAATGAACCGAGTCAGTATGGAGCGCGGTTGGGAAGGAGCTATAATTGCTATGATGATGAGTCTGTGAGAATAGTATGAACTATATGTTCATAAAAAAATGTAAACAAATGAGAAACAAATAAATAGTAAAATCTTCTCAATAAGCCCATGATGAGCTGCACCTATTAAACGTAGTGTACATAAAAATATATATCCCGCATTGTCTTAATTTCGTGGCGTTAACTCTATAAAATTCTTACACTGAGCGTTCAGTGAAATGGTCACATAGAAAAAGCATAATTTCAATTTTGACCAACAAATACCAATTCCATTTTATCTTACTTCTATCACACATAAAATTAGTCGAAATAAATAGTATGCTACAGTTACCCTACTAAAACAATGAATGTACCTTCGTCATTGATTTAATGCTGGAAGTTGAAAAATTCACTCATCACAAAAACACAACTGCTGTAGCTGCAGAAATAACAATAACACCCACATCCGAAAAGCACTTGCCCTCCTTCAGCCACTAACCAACCAGCTGATGCTCTAAGGCCAACCTAGCATGCGTGGCGTGTGTCAAGTAAATGAAGTCACGTTTGGATGATTTTTCTTTTGGGCTCATATTAAAATACGTGCAACTAAAGTCTTTGCAAGCAAACATCCAAGACTCAGCCGCATTGCCAAATAGCTGACATACTGCGTAGCTGTTACATGTGAAAGTTAGTTAATATGTAAATGTACTTGTTCTATGCGAGTATGTTTGCAACAACAGTTAGCAGCCTGGTGATGTACAACGAATGGCAAATAAAACGAAAGAGTAGTAGAAATTGACAAGACATAAAACAATGAAGTGTTAGTTGGATGCAAAGGCGTAGAGAAAGTGATGGCCCGGCTGAGCTGAGTTGAGTTAAGTTGACTTTGGTAGCACAAAAATGAAATACTTAACCCTGAAATGTGCCTTGTTGTGCATTTACGAGTAGAACGAACTGAAAATTTGCTTCTACATCCACTTCGTTAAGATTTCTTCTGCTTAGACTGAATGTAGAGTTTGCGAAGAAGTGGACTATTTGTTTAAGTTTTGACAAGTTTCGACTATTTATTTAATTATTTTTAATTAACATAATTTTTTTTTATTATATATATATAATTGGCGCGTATACCCTTCTTGGGTGTTTGGCCGAGCTCTTTCTCTTATTTGTTGCGTGCGTCTCGATGTTGTTCCACATATGGAGGGAGCTACAGTTTCAAGCCGATACCGAACGGCAGATATTTTTATGAGGAGCTTTTTCAAGGCAGAAATACACTCGGAGGTTTGCCATTACCTGCCGAGGGGCGACCACTATTAGAAAAATGTTTTTCTTAATTTGGTGTTTGACCGAGATTGGAACATGAGTTCTCTCTGTGAATTCCGTATGGTAGTCACGCATCAACCAATTCGGCTACGGCGGTGGCGAAAAAATATGGATCCTAAATATTTTGACGTGGTTTATGACAAGTTTTGACTATTTATTTAATTTTTTTTTTAATTTACATAATTTTTTTTTATTAAAAAAACTATGTTAACCCAAGTTCAAACATTGTACTATAAGATTGGTGAAGATTCTACGAATTTTCAAAAACTTAAAAATTTTAAATTAGAACTTACACTATAAAAAAGTTCAGCACACATTTTATTGACTATTAAATTTAGGTATAATAAAAGAGGATGTTTGAAATGGCTCAGAATTCGCGTTGAGCTTGAGTAATTCTTTTCTCTGACTTTGTTGCGAACTTTTTCAAAACAAAAAATACAAATTTCATGAATTCGCCATAGGAAGAAAGTACGCAAAAGAAAAAATTAAAAAAAAAAAATCAACAAAATTTTCCAGTAGCTTTAAATTTGAATTTGATTATACAGAAATTTTATTGCCTACAAAACGGCGTACCCTAATGACTTTTTTAATTTAATTTTTCGTCTAAATTGGCTCAATTTTTTTAGTTTATGTATAACTTTAATATACGTTTTGTAAAAGGTTTTATATTTGAATTTATATGGATCATTTTTCGGCATTGAGTTACACTTTATGGTATAAATAAAAAAATAAAGAACATAAAAAAAGAAAAAAAGGAAAAATAGTCAAAACTGATCAAAATTATGAGCGGCTAAATTTTGTTCGTGAGTTGTTTTCTAGTTTAAAATAAAACCAACATACCAGTATATGGCATTTAGTTATTCTGTTGTTGGTTTCGCAAATGGAAGTGTTATTACCAATAAAAATTTTCACGATTATATTTTTGCAGGGAAGTTCGTGAAAAATGATTTATTTTATTCCAAACCACTTATAATTTAACAACACGCCGACGATTTCAAAGCTAAATTAACCTTTTAGGGTATATTAATACTATTTTTCTTTGCTGTATCTGCAATTTAAATAACACTTAAAAAACGGCAATTTTTGTTTTCATTATTATTGGTAAAATAATTAGGTATTTAATAATAAATACACGTTTTTAGCAAAAATGAAAAAAGTCAGGCATTAAGGGGTTAAACAAACAAATGCAAAATATGTGTGCAAGCTATTGTTGGGCGAAATAAACAAAATGTTGATATATAAAATAGCTGCTTATGTGAGTAATCAGTTAGTGCGAGTGTACCATGGCGTATACGTAATAGGAAAAATCACCACACATTACATGCAGATGATCACATAATGTTAGCTTTATTCGTTAAATTAATTTTAGAAATAATTTATGGCAACAAGTAGGCAGAAGATTATGTAAAAGATAAAAGAGAGAAAAACATGGAACTATAATACTTTTTTGATTGCGCTACAAATTTATCTAACAGCTGATATTGATTCCAATTCGTAAATTTGTTTATTTCATAATTCGAGTAATGATATAGTATCTTGAAAGAAAATCTTGGGCATCACCAGATGTTGTACTCATGGCACCTGTGATACCCAAGCACACACTTCTCTGTAGCCTGTTTAGGGGTTTTACTCTGGAATTAACCATTGTGGCTTTCCACCATACTACAGAGGCGTATGTAATAATGGGTCTAATCAAAGTGATGTACAGCCAGTGTACTATCGCCGGTCTTAGACCCCATGTCTTGACAAAGGTTTTCTTACACTGCCAGAAGACTTTTAGTGTTGGAGAGACCTTCTGCTCGTCGTGCTTCTTCCTTTGCTAAGTTTAATATCTAGGATTACTCCTAAATATTTAACCTCAGAAGACAGCTGCAGTGCTACCCCTTTCAATGTGGGTAGTAACAGGCCTTCCATATTCCGTTTCCTAGTGAAAAGCACTAAGGTACTTTTTGTAGGATTCACCGAATAACCATGCAATTCGCACCAATACTCAATCTTATTTAGAGCAATCTGCATTTTATTGCATATAACTTCAAGTGATCGTCCTGAGATTAGTACGCACACATCGCATCATTAAGAAGAGAGTCCATCACGAAGCACCAAAGTAGGGGAGAGAGTACACCACCTTGTGGGCAACCCTTCTTCACCTCAACCCTGACTCCTTCATCGCTTTCTCTATCCATGGTAAGCAGTCTTTTGGATAGCATAGACTGGATCCATCTGACAATGATTTCTTCCACTCCATGACTTTTGATAGTAGAGCACATAGGTAGCATTGTCGAAAGCTTCTTCAATGTCCACAAATACACCAAGAGTGTACTCTATTGTTTCCAGCCCTTTTTCAATTATGCTAACGCACTCGTGCAGAGCCGATTTGCAAGATTTCCCACTTTGATAAGGATGTTGTCTGACGTTGAGAGGGTTTCCACTTAGAACCCTCGCATAAAGCGTAGCTGTCCTTGCCTGGCTGTGGAACAAATACAACTTTCACCAAACGCCACAATAAGCGTGCGCAAGACATGCCGTAAAGATTCTTTTCAAAGCCTTTATTAGTTGTTTTTCGCCTCGCTTGAGCATGATTGGGTTAAAGCCAACGGGTCCTGGGGACTTAAAGTTTTCGAATGACGAGAAGGCGAACCTTATCGTTTCCTCGTTAACTATCCTAGATGCAATAACTGAAAAGTCTTGCTTATTTTTAAATCTATCTTATTGCTTTTACACCAAACGACGTCATTATCTAAATCAGATTGAACATTGATAGAATCTGCTGAACTTGCAATCACCGAGTATGTCTTAAAATCATCAGCATGCAAAAGAAAAATTGTGTTATTGAAACAACTGGAAATATCCTTGACAAAAATTAAAAAAAGTATGGGACCAAATATCATATACTTCCCTGGGGTACAACAGAGGACGCAATAGAAGAAACAGATGACGTACCATCAACAATAACAACACATTTTCGAGGGGAGAGCTGGGACTTAATCCATTTTAAAAGAATGGAGTGAAGTCCTGTGGCCCTCAATTTAGAAATTAAAATCGTGTGATTAACCTTATCAAATGCTTTTGAAAAGTCACTGTACGCAGCACCGACTTGAACTTTATTTTGAAAAGCTGATATCCAATATTCAGAAAAAACTGAGAGAAGAGAAGAGAACAAGTTGGTCTACAGAGATTAAACAATTGACTGTGAAATAAATTTTATCTTTAACAATCAGTTCAAATAAATTGGCAATATTATTCTTATTACCATATTTGTTGGTTGTTGTTTTGTCAGAGTTGTTACTTTCCTAACGTTTATGAACTATCCCCGTTCGAAGGCGTTTGCGAATATTAATAAATGCAGATAGGTAGCTGCAGAGCAGTTTTTAAAAGGGTAGGAAGATAGCCCGTCAACATCGGTTTTTGTTGAGTCCTTGAGCTGCCGAATGCCATATTCAACATCATAAAGCTTTAAGGTTAGGTTAGGCTAGGACCCAAAATCGAATGTGAATTCAAGTGACATTCATGAATCTGATCCGAGTCTACTTCAAAATTTTAGCGGAAGAAAACTGCAAACAGATTAGCTGCATCTAGAAAAGAATATGCCTGAGTCTCATTATAGTAGGCCACAGAAGTAATATATAGCATAACTTTCTGGATTTAATTTTAGGACTCTAAAGCCTTATGGGCACGCAGAAATGGACAACTAATATATAATTGAATATCACCAGCATAAATATGGACAATACAGTTATTCAAAATATTTGGTAGATTATTTGTATATAATATAAACAACAGAGGACCAACTAAAACCTTGAGGTACTCCTCTAACTACAAGCGATAAATTAGACTTTCCCACAGTTTTGCAAAGGTAAGACCTGATGAGACTCGCGGCACAAGTCGAAAAATGAATTAAATTAATTACTGCAGCATTCAATGATATTGGGGAAGAACCGGGCTTGGTAGGCTTCCCTGGTAAAAAGCAGAATCATTGAACGAAACTAGGAGAATCGGTGGTCAGGAGATTGGTAAGTAGAGGTACACCGCAAGGTGGAGTCCTCTCACTGTTTTTATGGAACGCAGTTGTAAATAAACTTTTGTTAATACTGGAATCGGTGGGCTGTAAGGTGATAGCTTATGCCGATGATATTGTTATCTCTGCCTCCGGTAAATTTGTATCTACATTAAGAGGCCTAATACAAAATGCTCTAGATATACTTTCTAGGTGGGCAGAAAAGTGTGGTCTAGGAGTCAACCCAGACAAAACACAACTTATATTGTTTACTAGGAAACACAGAATCCCTCAGCTAAGTCCAATTATGCTTAAGGGGAAAGCTCTTGAGATTTCGGAAGAAACCAAGTACTTGGGACTAAACATAGATAGGAAATTGACTTGGAAGTCAAACATCTTAGAAAGAGTTAGGAAAGCGAACCTAGCTTTTTATGCCTGTAAGAGAGCTTTAGGTAAGATCTGGAGAATTAAACCTAAGGTTGCTCATTGGCTTTACACTGCTGTCGTCAGACCCATTCTTCTATATGGAAATGTTGTCTGGTGGTGTACTATGCAGAAAAACCTATTCTAATTTATTGATTAAGGTGCAGAGATTAGCGGAACTAGCAATATTTGGCGTCATGAAAACTACGCCATCCATGGCTCTGGACATCATGCTACATCTGCCACCCCTAGATCTCTTCTGCAAATACTCAGCGGTCTGCTCCGCTTTAAGGCTCAAAGCAAGGATATATCCAGTGACTGTGATTATCACCCTCCCATTCTTTGCTTCGAAAGGAATTTCCTAATGAAAATCCCTTCTAGATTGGAATGGCTTGAAGAAGATCCAATACCCAACACACCCGTTAAGATCTGCACGGACGGATCTAAAATGGACACCGGTGTAGGATCAGGGTTATTTTGCGAAGAGCTTTCTATTAGTGAATCCTTTAAACTACCGGATCACTGTAGTGTTTTTAAGCGGAAATAAACGCTATTCATTAAGCCTTAAAATGTCCAAAGATAAACAGAATATCATCAACGGATATCTGCATTCTATCGGACAGCCAAGCTGCCCTATGAGCCCTGGATGCATTCCAAACAACATCAAGGAGTGTCTTACGTTGTCGCCAATCTCTAAATGTGATAGCCAAGCAATATCGTATAGCCTTATGCTGGGTTCCAGGCCGCTGGGATATACCAGAAAACTGTAGGGCAGAACAACTTGCAAGGGAAGGTACCTGTATGCCAGACATAAGTAATTTTATGGAGATACCTCTCGAAACTTGTAAGCTTCTTATTAGGGATGCACTAATCAGTTCTGCATATCAAAGATGGATTAGCGTTAATGCCTGTGAAATTGCTAGGCAAACATGTCCAAGGCTAAACTTACGTCTGTCCAAGAGTATTATAAAATTGAGTAGACTTCAAATCAGGACTTTAGTGGGGGCCCTCACAGGACATTGTCTCATAGGAAATCATGCAAAGAGATTAGGCGTTTACACGCATGATTTCTGTCGGAGCTGCAGGAATGAGGAGGAGTTGGAAACAATTCAACACCTTTTTTGCATATGTCCAGCTCTAGCTAGAAGCCGGAACCTCTTACGCTTTGTCAAAAGCTCAGGATGGTTCAATATAGAGCCGGAAAAGTAGCCCAGCCCCCACGGCTCACAACGGACCCATTTCGTGATCTAAGTGGCATCGTTGTCTCTATGTGCGATGCGGCTGCCAAACCTAACCTAACCTAGGTACCCATTATCAGTTGAGCTCTTTTGCAGTCCGATTTATTTGAGCATGACAGATACCTCATACCAAGGTAGCGTTTCTAACTACCCTTTATTAGAGAACGATCGGACTTCATCTTTGGTACCGGTCTAGGCCAAGCTCGACTATAAAAGCTCACCGCGGCTGCGGTTTGACTTCGGCAAAAAAAGTTGAACTTTTGTTGGAAATTTTTTGAAATTTGATTTGCGCAAAAATTGTATAAACTTTTGTTTTGTTAAATGTTTTTAATACTGATATCCAAGCCTATATTTTTTTTCTTTTTAATATTTAAAATATCTATCTGCTCTACTACCGGGCATGGCTAGTGAGCACCCACCGTGGGTCCCAAATGCTGCCTGTTAAGGGTGTTACCGCAGGCCTCACCCATGCAGACACCTGCTCGAGCCTGAGCCACCTCCCAGGCACATCAGGCGGCATTTCCTCATCTACGCGGACGAGATCTCAGACAAAACAAACAGACAGTGCACAGACCACTGTCACCACCTTTTTAAGCTCCCGACCCCCGAATGCCGTTATCGGAGTCCAACCACCACCAATCGCAGACGAAGAGCTCCAGCTTCAACCTTGGCACAATTACGTTCTGGATAGTGTAGCAGGTTGAATTCCTACTTATCCAGAATCGACCCCGACATACTAAACATATGTCCATCATGTGAAGGCACCCCGCACGACACTAACCACCTTTTCACATGCCCTAATAAACCCACTCATCTAACACCCCTCTCCCTCTGGATCCAACCCGTCGAAACAGCTACTTTCCTGGGCCTACCGTTAGATGAACTAGACGAAGACGACCGGTAATTTACCCCACACTGGCAGGGCAAAGGTACCGCTACAACAACAACAAAAATCACTTGTTCAGTGTTGCAGGTTAGCTCTGGAAGTAGCGTAGGTTATTAGGCCCTTAAAAATGTGTTGTTTACTTTTGGTTGGTTCGTTGGACGAAACGGTTGGACGTTAGGGTTCAGTTAGGCCTTGAAACTAGTTTTCACTCGTACTCTACTCTTGAGCAAATTTATTGAGTTTTATGGCTTATGGGAGTGACAGAGCGTGATTCAAAGCATAATTATAGAATGCACGCAGTGTGCGGTTTCCAGTTTCCGTTTCACAAGCCCATTGAGAGACGCAGTGAACTGCTTGGTAAATGAAATGATGAACAAAACTTACTTCGACGCGAGTAGAAGTTCAACAAAATCCGTCTAAGCAGAGTTTTTGATGTTTATTTCAAACAGTCATTTCGAAATGTGTGCTACGATTTTATCTTTAATGCTGCCAAATTTCTTAGATCCTTCCATGCGGCATTTACTTTACGATCAACAAAAAATTCACATCTACTGCACATACACACGCTTATGCAAAAACTACGTGACATAACATTGCATGTACTTTTAGCAGCCAAACAAAAAAAAATGTACTTATATATGTTTATAAGTATGAACCTTTCTTAGAAGAGCAACAACAAAAAGAATCGCAGAAGACTAATGTGCCTGAAGTAATTGAAGAGTAAAATGACGAAAAATACTGTAACCGCAGTAACCTTCAATTTTCTTGGCCTTGTCGCCACGCCCATCTCAACTTATGTAAAACACTTGAATACTATCACCACATGGATATTAATGAAAATCCAAATCCTTGAACGTGTTGGAGCACTTACGCGAGCTAGCTGAATAAGTTCTTATAAATGTGAAAAAGGAGAGTTAGGAAAAATAAAAAAATGGATGTTTGACCGTCAAATGTTCAATGCTCGTTTGCGTTTCGCTTTACTCAGAGCCGTTCGCTGGTACCTACGGTTCATTGCTTTGGTTTTGGCGATTTTTTGCTGTCGACGCACGTAAGAAAAATAAGCTTCATAACTTATTGAACTGCTTTTAACCCAGTCTCATTCTTTGAATTACAACGAACTTTGTTTTGCGATTTAAGCAACAACAAGAGGAGTAGGCGTGACTGCTCAACCGTAACGGCCCGCAAGTGTGTGTGCAGCTGAGTATGTGTGAACTTTCAACAGAAAAACAAAAAAATGAGGGGCATTAAGACAAAAGCGCTTGTCAGCCTTGTCGAAGATAATACGCCACGAAAGTGAAAATGTGAAAGCCGCAATCGAATAAAGAAAGTAAATGCAAAAGAAAAAAACGCAAAAGTAAAATAAAAGAAAAAAATAAATAAAGTAAACGAAAAAGCCGAAATAGCGGCCAAAAGCATTTGCCATCCATTAGGTGCAAGCACATAGATTTCTATTTAGTACTTGATGCTTGTGTCTATCTAAGTAACAGCCACTAAATCCTACTCAAACTCTATACATATATACGCATATGCATGTGTGTGCGTGGCACTCGCAGCAATGGCAGTTGGTCATGTGTGACAGCGGCAGCAGCAGGAATTTGAAGCTTGTTAAAGCGTTAGCATCACGTAACAACTAAATTCGTTCGGCTAATAAAGGTCGAAAAACATGCGCTTCACAAACGCCTAAAAGCCTGCGAGATAACATACAGTACAAGTACAAGTATGCAAGCGCTGACACGCACACACACACAATTACATGCATTACAGTAAGCGCACTCGTATTATTGCCACAAACACTTTGGGCACTTATAAAATAACAAATGAACACACATGTATGCATACATATATGTATGAAGGTACATATGAATGGCGCTGAAACAAATTGAACTCATGCGCCCGAGAATGGGCTACACACGCCATCTGTAAGCCGATAGTCGGTCGATAGGTTTTCACAATCATGCCAAGAAATGCGTGATAGCACACAAATGGTTTCAATGTGCTTTTGTATGTGCATTATTTGCTTTTAGGCATTTTTTGCTTTAAGTGTGGTGTGAATGGCTTTGATGAAAGTTTTTTAATGTACAAAAGGTAAATTATCCAACTGTTAAGAAGTGTGTTCAGAAATTTTTAGCGGGGTTCAAAGTAAAATAGAAAAGGTGTTTGGAGTTTGAAAGAAGTTTGGTTTATGCACCTAAAAGTATGCAATGCAAATTGATTTTGTTATTGAAACATACTTTGCAAGTGTAGACAACCAAATAAAGTTAGCGTACAGGCTGTAACTGCCGCCAAGAATGAAAGAGCTTGTTGTTTTGAATACATACACTGTGCAAGAGTAAAAGTTTTTCAGGATAGATTTCATATGCACATGAAACTATTAGTACGAATAGCTTCCAGTTTTGTCAGACGTGAACTGACATTGAAAAGTAAGACTTATTTTATCATAAGTGCACTCATAACTCCGACAACCCATAATGCAGTGATAGCAACGTTCGCAGATGATACTGTATTAATGGAATCAAACAATAACGAAAAACAGGCGACTTTCACACTTAAGAAATTAATAAACAATGCAGTTTACTGTTAAACTGGTTTCACGAATGGGGTATAGAAGTTAATGAAGGCAAAACTATACAAGTTATTTATACAAACAAAGAGACATCAAATATAATCTTACTTTAAAAGGCAACAAAATAAAAATCTGTCCAGCAGCAAAATATCTGAAATGACTATTGACGAAAAACTAACATGGAAACAGCATAAATATCACTAACAGAAGAAATGAAATTAAAAATAAGTACCGGGAACGAAATGGGCTAATCGGATGGACATCAAAACTATCACTTTATAATGAGGTGCTTATATACAAAACAATCATTACTCCTATCTGGAAATCTTCTTCTTCTTAATTGGCGCTATAACCGCTTACGCGATTTTGGCCGAGTTTAACACAGCGCGCCAGTCGTTTCTTTATCGTGCTAACCGGCGCCAGTTGGAAACCACAAGTGAAGACAGAGGAGGCCTTTCTCTTCCTCTATTACCACCAGCTGGTACCGCATCGAATACTTTCAAAGCCGGAGCGTTTGTATCCATTCGGGCGACATGACCCAGCCAACGTAGCCGCTGGATCTTTATTCACTGCGCTATGTCTATGTCGTCGTAAAGCTCATACGAGGGGTGCCTTTTATATGTCGGGATTTGGCAACCCTGGTGTTGCAATCTGGCAACTTACAGCTGTATCGCAAAGTTTGACATTTTTTGGCTTTTACGTACTCAGAACGTTTTGAAATACCAGCGCAATTTGTGTTGTTTACAGTAACTTAAAAGATTCATCTCGGTCCAAAAATGGAATTATGAACATTTTCGTGCGATTATTTTTTACAACTTTCGAAGTGGATTAACTCAGCAACATTGCATGGATGAACTTAATTCATTTTTTGGCGATGAAGCTCCATCAGGGATCAGTGTTTATCGATGGTATGGTGAATTCAATGGTGGTCGTAGTTCACTCCAAGAATTTCGTGAAGGTCGTCCAAAATCAGTTGTTGTTCCGAAAACCATTGATGCTGTGCGCGAACTGATATTGCAAAATCGTCATGTGACCTATCGTGAGATTGAGACAATCTTAGGCATTAGTGGGACCAGCATACATTCAATACTGCATAAACATTTGACTGTCAAAAAAATTTATTCGCGTTGGATCCCACACAACTTGTCAATCGCTCAAAAAAAGGCTCGTGTCGATTGGTCGAAGGAAATGCTCAAAAAATACGATCGCGGGGCTTCGAAACACGTCTATGACATCGTGACGGCTCAAACAACTGCATTTTGGAGCACCCAAAACATCGAATTAATGGGTCATCCGCCGTATAGTCCTGACTTGGCACCGAATGACTTCTTTTTATTCCCGTACGTAAAAAACACACTGAGAGGTCAACGTTTTTCGTCACCTGAAGAAGCGGTTGCGGCATTCAGAATGCATGTTTTGGAGGTACCTCATTCAGAGTGGCAAAAGTGCTTCGACAATTGGTTCAAACACATGCAAAAGTGTATAGATCTTCATGGTGAATATTTTGAAAAACAATAAAGTGATTTTCGATGATTAAAATTTGTTTTTGTTCTCTAATCCCGACATATAAAAGGCACCCCTCGTACAGCTCATCGTTGCATCGCCTACGATATTCGCCGTTGCCAACGTGCAAAGGTCCAAAAATCTTACGCAGAATCTTTCTCTCAAACAGTCCAAGCGTCGCTTCCTCGGATGTTGTCATCGTCCACGCTTCTGCGCCATACTTTAGGACGGGCATGATGAGAGTCTTGTAGAGTTTTATTTTTGTTCGTCGAGAGAGAACTCTACTACTCAATTGCCTACTTAGTCGAAAGTAGTACTTGTTGGCAAGGGAGATTCTACGTTGGATTTCAAGGCTGACATTGTTATCGGTGTTAATGCTAGTTCCTAAATAAACGAAGTCTTTTACAACCTCGAAATTATAACTGTCAACAGTGACGTGGGTGCCGATACGCGAGTGAGCCGACTGTTTGTTTCAAGGCAGGTGGTACTTCGTTTTGTCTTCGTTCACCACCAGACCCATTCGCTTTGCCTCTTTGCCTATGTGAAAATTCGGAATAGAAATATGGGAAATAACTAAAAACACAAATCTACAGCTCATACAGCGAACACAATCCAAATTATTACAAAATATAACAAATGCTGGTTGATTTATTTCCAATGAAGCCACACATCGAGACTTAAATGTAGACACAGTCCAAGAAACAATCACAAAATGTACAAAACAGCGACCACCAAAACGAATAACTGCGTAAAATAGTACCGGCAGAAAACATCAAACCAAGATTGAAGCAACTCACACCGACTGATTTAACTATACGATTTACGGTGTAATTACAAAAAAGACCATATTCTTCTTACATAGGTAAGGGAACATAATAGATCCTATTTGATTGCATATTGTAAATAATAGGTGCGCAACTAAGTTGCCAATAGATGCCGCCAGCAGTGTGTGCTAGTCGATTCTAACATAACCTAAACGTCATGAACCAAGCTTACACATATGGTAAACGAACTGCTTCGACAAGTTAGTGATTTTGTTTTGGTATCATACTCGTATACTTTTGGTTTTGTGAAAATGTCTGATTTTGTACCGAATAATCGTCATTTGCGGGAAGTGTTGATTTTCCTCTTTCATTCGAAAAAAACGGCGGCTGAAGCGCATCGAGAGCTACAAAAAGTTTATGGAGTTGCTGCTTTAAGTGAAACAACGTGTGTTTTGATTGGTTCCTTCGCTTCAAAGACGGTGATTTTAATGTTGACGACCGTCCGCCTGAAGGAAGGCAAAAATCTTCGAAGACGCTGAATTGGAGGCTTTGCTCAATGACGATCCGTGTCCAATGCTTGCTTGAGTAATAGGAGTTACCCGCCAATCCATGCATGCTTTGGGAATGATTCAGAAACAGCGGACTTGGGTTCCTTACGAGTTAAAACCAAGGGATGTTGAACGTCGTTTATTCGCCTGTGAACAACTGCTCCAGCGGCAAAAAAGGAAGGGGTTTCTTCATCGCATCGTGACGGGTGATGAAAAATGGATTCATTACAGCAATCCAAAGAAAAGAAAGTCATGGGGACTGCCCGGTCGTGCTTCTATGTCGTCGCCTTGGCCGAATATTCACGCTGCGAAGGTTATGCTATGTATTTGGTGGGACCAAGTTGGTGTTATTTATTATGAACTGTTAGAACCAAACGAAACCATCACTGAGGATCGGTATCGACTTCAATTGATGCGATTGAGCAAATCACTGCGCGAGAAGCGGCCGCAATACACGAAGAGGCATGAAAAAGTAATTCTACAGCATGCCAACGCTCGGCCTCACGTTGCCAAAACCGGTAAAACCTACCTGGAAACATTGAAATGGGAAATTTTACCCCACCCGTCATATTCTTCAGATATTGCTCCATCTGATTATCACCTGTTCCGATCGATGGCACATGGTCTAGCTGACCAGCAGTTCCATTCATATGAGTACATCAAAAAATGACTTGATCCGTGGATAGCCTCAAAGTATGAACAGTTTTACCGCGACGGTATACGAGATCTACCAGAAAGATGACAAAAAGTAGTAGCCAGCGATGGGCAATACTTTCAATAATTCACTTGTAACCATTGTTTCAGAATAAAAAAAAAAACAGCGAGAACTTAGTTGCGCACCTAATATATATAATATATTGTAATAAATAAACGGATATAAGAAAAAACCAAAAAAAATAGCGGTTTGAAGTGTGAGCTAGGGTAGTGACATTAGACACAATCTTACGTATAAAATCTCATCAAAGTCCAACGACTATTTTATGTAGGAATAACAGGTGCGCTCCAATCGACACCCCAGGCGGCACTGGATAGTGATAGAGGACATAAGCATTGCTCTAAGCAAATTGTGCACTGCGATTGATCAGAGCGTAATAGCGGAAACCAAAGCTGAAGCTAAAAAGGACAAAATGTCTGCTTGGATTCAATAGAAGAACTACCAGCGCCCTCACAGGTGTTATAATTGGTCACTACACTATTGGCACCCTAGCCAGTAGATTGGGTGTACTTCACAATGACTTCTGCAGGAGCTATGGAGATGAAGCAGATGTTAAGTCAACACTACACCTGCTCTGTGAAAGTTCTGCACTTCAAAGAAGCCGTGCCAAATATCTTGGACATTATTTCTTTGAAGACCTTGGAATTTGTAAAATGGCTCACTGAAGCGACTAGTTAGTTACCTTCTTAAAAAGATCTTAACCAACTTAGTTAAGAGAAGGAAAAACAAGTGTAGGTATCACAATGGATCTTAGGGCCACCAAGCGTCTTATCTTAGATAAGCAACCAGGCTAAGCTAACCTAACCTAAGTGCACGGTCTCGTTGAGCGTAAAAATAACGCTTTCGAATGTAAAGTCTTTTACGCAGCAGCTTTTCTCGACATATCTCAAGCTTTTGAAAGAGTATGACACAGTGGTCTACTTTACAAAGAAGAAAATATGTCCCAATAAAGATCTACAACTTTATAAACTCATATCTTGCCGATATATACTTTTTTGTCCAACAAGTCGATGAAGGCTCCGTCCTAGGTCTCATATTATACCTGTTGTTCACGCATGATCTGCTCGCCCCAGGAGGTGTCCTAATCGGAACATTTGCCGATAATACGGCTGCCATAGCTGTAGGTAAAGTTGCGAACAAAGCGTCTATAAAATTGCAAAAATGTCTCCTGCCAAAATTGGCGCATTAAAGCGAATGAGAGTAAATTGGTTGAAGTAACATTTACAGTCGGACGTGAACACTGACCTCTCGTAAACCTCAATGGCATCAGGATCCCACAATCCAACGAAACTAAGTATTTTGGAATTCATATGGACTCAAAATTTACTTGGCGGTTAAAAGGGAAATAAAAAGCTCAGCAACCCGCTATAGGAAGAGATTGTTCTTGCATCCAAATACTTTGGCATCATGTCTGATGAGAGCAGACGGTCGAGTGACTGACTGCATTCGCACAAGTTAATAATAAGAATTTTAGTTGTGTATATGTATATGTTAAATATGTTATGAATGACTTAATATTGTTTTAAAATAAGTTGCAAAAAAAATTTTAAGTGTTAATTAAATTAAATTAAATAATAGACTCAATAAAAAAAAAATATTTTTAAAAATATTAGAGTTTACAAGGGCTTTAAAAATTTATATCGACAAAAAAGTTTAATTAAGCAGTGAATATTCCTTCTGATTATTTTTCACAATTCTCGACATGGAAACGACAAGAACAAATAGATGGACTAAATCCATATACGACGAGCAAGCACCCTCTTAAAATATTTATTCGACGAGCAATCGCCGTTGACATCATAAAAAATGCCTAGAATGAAGTTCCTCGTAGTGCCTGTTGACTCACCGGAGAATTCCGGGAAGGTCTTCCATAGTCAGTTTTTGGGCCAGAAAATTGCAATGCTCGATGCGCTACATGATTGTGGAAGATTGTCACGGCATATGCCATAAAAACTTGGGCTTACGTTGGATCCCACAGAATTTAAACATGAAAGCATGACTGCACAAAGTGCATCGAAAATTGGTTCAACGAATGCATAAAATATTGATTATCGTGAAGAATATTTTGAGATACAGTAAACCCATTTTCAACCAATCTTCTTTTCCCATTGTTAAGACAGAATTCTGAATAGTAATCCAATAATTCAATGTCAATAATTTAATTTTTTAAAGCACTTCAAAGGATTCAAAGGACTAAATTTCAAAAACTCGTTTTAGGTGTTTATACTCACTCTGTTATATTTTTATGGATAACAGCCGAAAGAGGATATACTCAGTTAATTAAGCAAGTTGTGTTTAATTTTCGACAGTGTAAATATTGAATTTTTATAACATCCATGGCGTGTACTTTATTTCATAGGAAGAAGAAAGTTTAACAATTTTTTTATAAAACAGTTGAATAAACAAATTTGTTTTCGTTGCGTGGCCATATAATCGAAATGCACTTCATATTAAGTGTGGAAAGTATTTAGCCGGCCGAAATGTTTTTCAATAGCTTGTCATGGGAATACTTCCCGATAATGCATTTCAAACCATAATCGACCAAATATTCACAATAGGCCAAGTCTTGGAAAATACCCATGAAAGGGGAATCGACACACACCATCTCTTTGTCGATTTTAAAGCTGCATTTGATAGCTCGAAAAATAGTTGCTTGTATGCCGCGATGCCTGAATGTGGTATCCACGCAAAACTAATACGGCTATGCAAAATGGTGTTGCTCAATACCAAAAGGGCCGTCAGAATTTGGAAGGACCTCTCCGAGCCGTTTGATATACTAAATATTACAATCATTCTATTGGCAACTACCTATGTACAGAGGGTTATGAAAGTGA